>JAYKKM010000272.1:187500-787500 GCA_035772405.1 Chrysogorgia sp. JL179-B06
TCCATCATCTCCATTAATCAGTGCCTCGGTTGCCTAATTGACTAAGGTCAGGGGAATATTTTGATCACCAGTAGAAAGAGCTTATCAACCGCCTTCCAACATGTGTGGATATTCTCCGGTTTCCACCCACAGAAAAGTTATATGGGCCTACTGTATTGATGGGATTTAGGGATGCAGAGCTAATAGTACTTAGTTAACTAGTTAATAATCAGTTTGCTTGTGACATTTAATAGACTTTTCACGAAATCTACATTATGATGCAGAAAAGAAACCCATCTGAAAGTGATCTTGCCACCTACTTTGCCAAAGTAAGTTATAATTAATAAAATAGAACCCTGATCTAATTAATTGGTTCAAATTAATAAAATTAACAACATAAACCCATGCCCTGACCCCCAGCAGGTGTTAATATACAAAATACGGTTTTATATTGTGTACTTTAGTTGGTATATGCCTGTGTTAATTCTCTTCACTGTTATATTGATATAGGCTAATTCGTGGGTAACTCTGTTTACGTCACTCGGTCCTATAAGACAAGGATATAGTAATGCTAGGGTTACGCATTATATGCACAGTATGGTCTACCATGTACCCAGATTTATGAGAAATCATAAAGGTATCAGGAACTTTTCAGGCCAAGGTGAGATGAATGAATTTTTGGCAAATGGATTGGCTATTGTATTTATTGTAATATACGTGTATGGGTATACAGGTTTTAAATATTTAATTATTTTTCTATTTGCATGTGAATTAGGTGTTGAAAAAAAAAATGATGATTGCAGGAGAATACACCTGCAGAAATCAAATAAATGGGATGCTGCCAAAGATGTTTTGTTACCAAGCAAAAGGCTAGAGAACTTGTCACATTTGGAGCGGACACCTAGAGAATATAGGAAGAGAAATGCCACCTACTGGGGTGAGGAATTAAAATTAAAAAGAGCACAAAAGAAAACTGCACTTGCTGAAGAAAGGCAATTGATTGCTGAAGTGTCTATGGCTGCTGCTAATCCGCATCAAACACATGTTGAAAATATGTCACCAGCTGATATAATGAAATGTCTAAAAGAAATGGGTATAGTTACCCGTATACGAAATCCCCCAAAATTACAGAAAATGTATTGCAGGGCAATGCAGGCCCAGTGCGAATAGTAATGTAAATAGTTCACTGTATTCCAAATAAATTATGTACATCACATGAACGTTTAAGTATATGAATGCAAAGTTTTTCTTGTGGAACTCTTGGTGCAGAAATAACCTTGCCATTCTGCACAATTTGATGAGCTGGTGTCCAGCCAAGTACAGGCTTTATTTTTAGTGGGAATTTAATACACTGTCCTTGACCATGTACATCGAGAAAATACCACCAATTGTTAGGAAGAGTGTCAAATCTACACAAATCTTCTTTCGTAAACATTGTGAAGCCTCTGTGTTGTGATGATACTCCCTTATTGTTGCTTATGTAGCGCCATATATCAAGCTCAATTGGAACATATACAGGAGCTCCAGACTTAGAGCGGAGGCCAGAAAGGATCGCTGTATAAAATTGACGACTAGCTTCGTGCAGTTTTGAGTCAGGTGGCTGTAGAGGACTGATGTAGCTCCTAAAATTTAGAAACAAATTTTTAAAAACATAAGTTTGTAACTATCAGAAGTGTAAATAATTATATAAAGGTTAAAGGGGCGGTACAGTCCGTTCTGCGCATGCGTTTATTGGAGTCTCTAGCAAAATATGTAAAGAATGTAAACATGATGTAAACCCGCTCTTCAAGATGGCGGATAGTAGCGAAGAACATGCTTTGCAAGAATCTAGTTCTGTTGTCTCTCCTGAGTTAGCTGCCGAGAGGCGAAAAAAATATACATCTGAAAGAGACAAGACAAAAGTCAGTCTTTTTCAACACTTTGAAAGATGGAGAGATTTGCGAAAGCAACTGAATTTGAAAACAGATAAAGAATTGGCAGGCGTGTTGCTGGACATCTATTTTTGCAATAAAGATCGTGCTCTCAAAAGGTAAGATTGTTGAGTGATATTTACTGCACTAACTTAAAGATTCGTTGTAGAATACGAACCACCTATACCAGGTAATTCGTATTGACAAATATCCATTCTAGTATTATATATATTTATCCTATTTTATTCGTAGTGAAATGTGCACTCAGACTGATTTTGAAGACGAACTAGTGGAGGTAGACAAAGACCTAGAAGAAGCAATTCAGCCAGTGACACCAACTCAGCCTATAATTTTTTCTCCATGTGAGTGTAAATATTTGTTTTAATTTTATTGCCCATACATTTCCTATACAGTATTATAACTGCAAAATGGCATTTTTTATTTAATAGTTATGACTTCCACACCAGGACTAGCAAGTCCATCTAAGCGTAGGCGTTTGACACTGAGTGAATTATCTCCCATCTCAAAGAGGTAAAGAGTAAAAGTTGACTGTCAGTGATTTTGTTAAAAACACAAAAATTAATCAGATATTAAGACAACATAAGTGTTTTGTTTTGAAAATATTTTCCAACTGTTCTAACCCTAGACCTGCCACAGAATGCATTCACATTTCAATAGAAGAAACTCTGACAGCATCAGAAAGTGAAGGTGAATCAGAAGATGAGGATCCTCATAACAATAGTAGGGTGATCCAATTGCGGATGAAGATATCCAGTAAGTACACCTAATTTGATATGGGTCACTCTAGATTAGATTTACACCATTGCATATGGAAAGGAAAATTGCCCTAAATACACCAATTACTATTGTATACATTCTAACCCATTAGACAACAATTTATCCTAAGCACCCTATTAATGCATGGGTAATAAAATTGCTCAACTTGTATCTCTATTCCTAGTTTATTGACAAATTTATTATCATTATTATTATTTTATTATTATATAATTATTTATTATTTCTTGTGTTAATGTAGCAAAGAAATTGATGAAATGGATAAAATGACAGTTGAAGGAAGATGAGGTTTTTGACACAACAATTCCAGGTTCTAATGATACAGAAGATAAGGAAGAAACCTCTGGAAAAGATGTTACCCATATGGCACCACAAGAAGTGGTAGAAATGGAAAAGTGCATAACTTTTTGTGATAAAATCATGCATCTTCTACAAACTATTCATGGGTTAGTGTGCAAGAGAAATGAATGTGGAAGAGAGCTTGTATACAAGAAAACCTTTTGTGGCACGTGTTTGGTTGTGTCTTGGCAGTGCGGTGATGGGCATTTTGGAGGAAGATGGGCTTCCCAACCCAAATGTGAAGGTGTTAGAGCAGGAAACCTGTTATTAGCATCATCGATTTGCCTCTCTGGAAATTCTTTCACAAAGATTGGGTTTCTTTTCGAAATAATGAAATTGGGTTTCTTCAGCAAGTGCTTATTCAACCAGTATCAACATCTTTATATTGCACCTGCTGTCAGTGATTACTGGGAGAATATGAAGATAGGTTTGTGGAAAGATCGAGATGAAAGGGAGATCATACTCAGTGGTGATGCACGCAACGACTCTCCTGGTCATTGTGCTCAATATTGCACCTATAGTCTTGCAGATATGGAGACAAAGACCATCCTGAACATGAACATCGTTGATGTTAGGCAAGTTGATGGCAGAAAAAGCAACAACATGGAGAGGATTGGATTTGAGAGGGGCCTCGATAAAATGCTGGAGTCAAAGATGGTGGTTAAGGAGTTGGTTACAGATGCTCATTTGGAGATAACTGCACTTATGAGTAAGTTTTCTTTTATTTGCTCTGCTAGATCCTCACTTGGGTAATATTAATCCCTAGTACTAGGGATGAGCTGATAATCGGAAATTTATCAGTAGAAGCCGATACATTATACCATTGTAATATTGAGAAGGAATCCAAATGGTGACAAAATTGTATATGATTTGTAGAGAATGCAACCAAGTATAAAGACATAGTCCATCAACATGACGTGTGGCATGGTGCAAAAATGTTACCAAAAAGGTCATTGCTGTAAGTATTTTTTTCTACATATCATTATTTAATTTACTATATATTTATATATTCAATTACCTGTCAAGGCACTGTAGGTTTTGTTTTCTAGGTATTTTGAACCTGTTTTAATGTGATACATAAATTAATTTATAGGCAGCAAAGGAAAAAGGCAATGACGATTTAGCTTTGTGGAGTGCTTCTGTGAGAAACCATTTTTGGTACAGTGCCCGGAACTGTGGTGGTGATGTTGACGATTTAAAGGTATATACTGTACTATATACATGTACAATTAAATATGGTAACAGTTCAGGCAGTGGTTTACAATAAACCTATAGAGATGAAGGTTTTTCACTACCTGATCGAAACTTCAACGTTTCAAGTAAATACCTTGCAAAACCTTGAAACGCTATAGTTCTGTTTATCTTTTTCGTGTGCAATACCAGTATCACATTTACCTTGTAGCAAATCTGGATTACATTGCTTCATCATGTTGTTGATGAACATGTTTGGGTTCTACCCGAAGGAAAGGCAGATGGTAGATGTGCTCATGAGCAATTGGATGAAGAGAGAAAAAAGCCATGGTTAAAAAAGAATTCGCAGGCACATTCTTCATTGAGGAAAATCATTTTGGACAAGCGGCTGCTCAATAAGTTGGGTCACTACACAAATTTCAGGTTTGTTTTACCTAGTGCAATCAATTATTTTGTTCAACACATATAGGGTACTAACTTTGCTATTAAAATTTTATCATGAATAGTAAATAAAATAAAGTAACAAATTGGGGAAGGTACAAATTATGGAAAAGGTTCTTCATGTTGAAAGTAGGTTCTCAAATTAATCAAATCTCAATTAATGTTTGATCAGTACTTTGAAATTAGAGGAAAATTACTAGTACTCGAAATAATTTCAAAGTCCTAGGACTTTGAAAATATAAAAATAACTAAGTTTCAGAAGTCAGTTCAAATACTCAATGTCAAATTTTACCTAGGATTTCAAAGCCATCATTCATTAATAAGGCTCGCCTTTTCAATAGCCACTCGGACTTTGAAATCCTGGTAAAGTTTTGAAATCAATGTCTTGTATTTGAACTGTTACTTAAATGCTTCTTCCAACCTGTCCTGAGGTACTTAGACATTATTTATTATTCCTGCTCTTATTTGTAGGCACACTGGGTTTTTAGAATCCTTTCACAACCACATCTTGATGTATTGCCCCAAGCACCATTCATACTCGTAAGTATTGTACAACTGCATCTACTATATACAGTTACATATTTTGTTGACACACATGTACTTCGCAATTGTATATATAGGTACGAAGATTGTTTGTTATTAATTGGTTTATCATTTTTGGTATTTACTGTTTAGGATGATTGGGTACAGCATGAGAAACCAAATAGCAGCCATTGATTTTAATGAACATAGGATATGTGAACTGGATAAAAAGGATGATGGCATGCAAAAATACAGCAAAAGAACAAAACAATGGAGACCTGCACCAGTGCTCAAACCTAAGGAGTATAATTACATCCCAAGCCTCCTACTGAAGATCTTTCAGAAACGAGCTTCTGTTCCTGGTCCTGTTGACCAGAATCTTGGGTTGTCTGATGATGATCCTCGCAAGATGTCGTCAAGCATTGCTCCTACACCCTGTCCATCAATGCAGGAGCTATTGGAGAAACACCAATCCCGCTTCAACAATTAAAATCACAACCTACTGGGACGATATCCTACATAGAATCCATTTGGTGAAGGGTACCTAGAACGAATGGCTAGCACGCAACAACTAGGTATTACTCTTCTATTGCCCCTGCCTAATCTTCCATGCTGCCATAAAACATATTGTCGATAGGCAGCATGTCGAAAGTTCTCATTGTTTCTTTGGTTGTCAAATACAAGAACATCTTCTCTGTACCGCATTGCTATGTCCAGCACGTTTCCATCAAGAACAAGCTGAGAAAATAATGGTTGTATTGTTATGCAAGGCATTTCTGTCACACAACACTTATTCTCTTCTTGTGTTGGCATAACCCTACACCAACCACATTTGCACCAATTAGGCCTTTCATTGCCTGGTTGTGGTTGCTCTGGCTGTGGTTGCGCTGGTTGAGGTGCAGGTTGATTAGCCACCACACCACCAATCTCTCCATTCACCAGATCAGCAAAAACAGCTGGCTGTCGGCGCAACAATTCCAATGCAAGCTGTTGAAGCATTTCCAATTGAAGAGACATCACCAAATTCTAAACACAAAGTAAGCATGCACACATTTAATATGCAGATTTTACAAGTAAAAAATAAAAAGTACATCTATATGCATCTGTTATTAATGTAATATATACAGAACGAGAAAGCGTTCTTTACCACGGTATCAAAACACAGAGTGTTTACCAACTTCAAGGTGTTTTGATACCGTGGTAAAGAACTATTTCAAGTTCTTTATATAGCTTCTCAAACGAATCAGTATTTAAAGAGAACATTCAAGTGAAAGTTGTCTTAATTTATGGAAGTTCTTTACCACGGTATCAAAACACGATACACGTATGATTTTCCTTTGTGTTTTCCTCATGAATTAATGAGTTTGAGAAGTATATGTCATACACAAGATGTACCCTCAGCATATTTATCATTCTACAGGTGGGTTTCACTAACCACCACTGCAGCGGATGGTGATCATACGAAACTTGACAGTTTGAGTAACAATAAATTCTAATTATTATAGGCTAATTAATAAATTATATTTAATATATGTATTTGATGACAAGTAAATAAAATAGAGATTTAGTTTAACTTGTTTGTTCCTATATAAGTGTCAACACTTCTGAAATTGACCACCATCTGCTGCATGGTAATGCTTAGTGAAATCCACCTACACACCATGTTAAAATTGGTAAAAATTAATGCTGTAATGAATAGACAAGCTTGTAATTAAAAATATATTTTTATGTACACTTTCAATATTGAACAGCATAGTAAATTTATGATTATCATTTGTGTTCTTTGTACCTGTAACTGATTTTCATGGGCAACCTGGCGTTCTTCTGAGTTGGGTTCAGCAACCAATCTACCTCTCCCCCTTGCCCGCCTCCCAACAGGACGTCTCCCTATTGCATTGCTCCTCCTCATCCCACGTCTTTGTACGTTATCCCGTCCCCTTGGCCTCCCTCGGTTTCTTCCTCTGTATCTTCTTGCACCCCTACCCTCGACTTGTTTGTCTGACCTCAGACTCTGGTACCTGGCTGTGCTCAGACGTTTCCTATTAAAATATAAATTAAAATATAACTTTCAGAAATTACACTTCATAAAAAAAGGCAAATTTAAATAGGTAAATAGGTATGACTGTGAAAAGTATTAAATCGGGAGATTTCACGTCGTGAACCTTCGTCCTGAATTTTGAAGAATTCTACATGTAAGCTATGAACACATTTTACCATGAATATAATTTTGAAATCAAACAATGTTTGAAATCTTGCACTTTGAGTTGTTCAAATGTAGAACTAGTATGATAATGATATTTTAGAGATATAGTAAAAGTTAGACTTTTCTCATACGACAATTTTCAAAATCTATAAAGGAAAACTATTATATTGATGAATTATGAGTCACTTTTGGTCTTACTTACATTGGGAAATGAAATGTTAAAACTTACCAATGCCTCTTCCAGCTGAAAATCTGGATCAGAGCTGTCATCAATTGACCCAGAACTCGACTCGCCTTCTATCAGCCATCGTTTATTCATGCAAGTTTGGTATTCGGCATGCGAATGACAAGCTGAAGAGCAATAGTTGCCCATACTTTTACATGGGCAAGCATTTCTTCCACGCTCTTTCAGGCATGCTCCGCAACAAGAACAAACTGATACTTCGTCTGTGTTTGGTAATAGGGCGTTCTGCTCGATTTCGGTTTGTTCAATATCATCTAAATTAAAACTCTCATTCATAGTCATTATTCAAATCGCTTGCGAATATTTAATAAACAATGGCCAGGATATTGAGAAATGCGAGAAGGCACTACTTCATGTAATTTCACTATTATGGAACACTAAATGTAAACAAACTTGACACATGCGCAGAACGGACTGTACCGCCCCTTTAATTTAATGCATCGTCCTCCATTGTTTTTATACAAAATGAAAAATATTTTCTATAAGATTTAAATCAGGAGTCCGTGGTGGTATTCTGTGGAATTTACATCCAATATCTCCTAATGCTAACAAAGCCACCTTATACTAGTTTGAGATGGTTTGTAGGTCCAGCTTTTGTAATAAAGCACAAATTCAAATGTTTTACAAAGTTAGCAAAAAAGGCCATTTATTGAAATGACCAGCTTCCCAAATTCAACAGCAATGGTCAAGCATGTACTTTTCTTAACTGGTGATTGCGGAATGAAATGCACCGTCCCGTATGATTTATTTAAATTATATGTTGAGCAACGCGGCTTTTTCTTCGTTATATTAGATATATGCATGTATCAGCTTGATTTTAAAATTAAATAGCCCATAAAATAACGATTTTGTTTTCAAATCACTTTTCAGACAATCCTGGACAAAATTTATGTGGACACTGCGGGTGCTTTTGCATTATTAAAAGCATTTTACTCAGAATCAACAAAATACGGCCTCCCTCCCGCTAGGCAATGTTGGCGAATCTACACGCTCAAAAACCGAGCATTTGTTTTTGTTTATCGTGGAATAACACAACATTGACGTGGGGAAAGGGGAAGGAACGTTTAATTTGCGCACAAATTGCGAAATAAAAAGAAAGCAGGCAATTAACGTTGTATGTTTTGCGTTGTCCACATAATTTTGTCCAGGATTCTAGCTCCATGCATCAATCTTGGCAGCTTTGGCGATCATCAAATATCTCCAGCAGATGTTGGCGATTAGCAGGACAGATTTCCTCATTTTCACGAAGGAATGGTTCAACATAACCAAAATAGTTGACCACTTGGTTAAGTACTTCCCATTTTCTCCATGTATTGTAGCTATGCGAAAATATGCCTATGCAATAGCGAGAGAATAGGTCAAGGATTCGAAATTGAAAATGATCGCCGACATTGTCTATAGTGTGTGAGAAGCACACAACATCAAAGAGTTTTTGATAAAAGAACGTCAGCTGTCTTAAGGCAGCTCCATTAACAGACGCGCCATACATTAGCCTCTGAGCCAATTATGTTCCTTTAAGTGCCTTCGCAAGAATTTCTAGGTGTATGAGGCGCTGAGTGGGGATACGGGCTTCACCCAATCTGGCTGTACCATCAAAGATTACACTTGCCTCTTTCACATCTTTGAGTTCTTCCTGGAACTTGTCCTTTTCTTTTTCCAGTACTGCTGGAATAAGTAGGCCCAGGTGGCTGCTACTGGTTAACTGATGGCCATGCTTCTCAGTAACGGTCGAAGGGAATCTATTTTTGCTAATGGTATTCCACCATTGAGAAAAGATTCGACTACTTCAAAGCGGAATAGTCGCATATCTGCGGGCAAAGTTGACCCAGTTGTATTTTCTCTCTTATCTCTCCTTTGCAAACATGCCATTATTGTCTCGTTGTGTGATTTGCTCTTTGTAATATCAGACATTCCCTTCTTGTACTTTCTTGATTCTATATGTTTTTTGATAGAACTTTTCTTCATAGAGAGTTCTTCGCTGCAAGCGTTACACCGCAATTTCCGGTCGATCACAGCAAAATGATGGTTTGGAAACTCCTTCAACCGATCCCATGCTTGTACTTTCCTTTATTGGCAGGAAGTTTTCGCTTACGTGCAATAGCAGCTTTTGCTGGGGCACTAAGACACATCTGCAGAGTATGGCAAGTGCACACCCGAGATATTTTTCGCCAAATAGCGTTGCACACCTGGCTTTTAACCTTGCACACCCCAGATCTCGTTGAAAACTGCCATACTATGCAGACTGGCTAAGACTTGCACCAGCATTTCTTGCTATCAAAATTGGATCTTGATCTTCTTGTACCGGCACATCTTCGTTCTCTGTTTCTGATAAGTCGGACGATTCGTCTCGGTCTTGTGATTCGGCCATGCGTCAAATTAGCAATTTAAATTCTAAAAAAATTAAGACGCCATTTTGTTTTTTATTGTTGAACACATGCACAGGAAACCCTAGACCCTAGTACGTAATACCAAGTGAAGGGCATCCAGGCCGCGACATGTAGGTCCTCTGCCCGATATTCAACACTGAGCACATCAGTATAGTGCATATATGTAATACAAGACACGGGGACAACGTGGTGGACTCCTGTAGATAATCATCAAGAAATAAACATCAGAATTCTGAAAGCAAATGTTGCTTGAGGTTGCTATAACTGAAAAAAGTTGCTCCGAAAGCCAAAAGTTGCCGAGTACAATCGGTAAATGCCTAGCTACATTTTCGCTCAGTTGTACGGCAGCGGCTATGGGTATTTTTCTCCTGACTGGCTGACGTCACACTTGCAACGCAGCAAGTGCGCATTTTAAGTGACCGCTCTTGGGGAAGGCAATCACGGGTTAACAATCAATGGTAATCGACGCATATCGCGCGCAAATTAACAAAATGGCTTAGAATGATAACACAGAACCTTGAAAAAGCTGTCTGAAAAGTGTTATTGCAATTTAAATTTAAATTTAGTTATCATTTTCTCAAAATCTGACTGTAGCATGCGCTACAGTTGGTCTAGATCCGCCCCTGCATATAACCATTTATTTTACAGTTCGATGAAGATTTACCTTATGCAACAAAGAACAGTATGATATGCAATGCACTCAAGTTACTGCACTTGGAGATTATTTTAGCAAGACCTATGGCATCAACCGTCAATCCATTTTGAGTGAAAACATTCTACCATGTTGTTGGAGGATCACCACCTGATGCTATGTGCGACATTCTTGAAGGTACATGCACATTACTCTGAAATCTAAATGCAACAAAATAATTAATCAAAGTTCCATAAAACAAAGTAAATTACTAGTTTTTCTTGTAATATTAGGAGTTCTACATTATGAAGTAAAAGAAATGTTAAAGAACTTCATCAAAATAGAGCATTTCCTCAGCACAGATGAGCTAAATAACGGATTAGAAAATTATGATTTTGGATACTATAACGACAAAAACAAACCAATGCCAATAACAGACCAGAAGTTATCATCAAATGACAACAGCTTAAAACAACATGGTAGGTTGTTAATATGTATAGTACTAATTGTTAATTTACAGTATACGATTTTCTCGTCTGCACCCAGAACGGTTTACGGTGCAGATGAGAAAATAAAGTTCCTCAAGGATATGGTGTATAAAATTAACCCTTCCCTCCTAGACCTCCCAAAAATGTCCCCTTGGTTATTTTAGTCTGCCAAAAAAAGGGGAAATTTGCATTATGAAACAAATGGTTTGGTTATCATTATAGCTGTGCAAATGAAAAAACACCTCCACTAATGATTGGAGATCTAATTCCAAAGGAAAATGACAGGTGGAATCTTTTTATTCAATTGTTGGAAGTTACAGCTATCTGCCTTTCTCCAGCCTGCAGATACTGGTTAATGACCACCACCCAATTTCATGTGCTCTATCCAGACTGCACAATTACCACAAAAATGCACTTTATGATCCACATGCCAAGTTACATCACGAAATACAGTATCATAAACTATACAGGTACATTATGGTATATATGTCATGTGTCCAACTGAAAATGAGATTCAACAATGTCAATTAATTGTTGTTATAAAAGGCCATGTTAATGTACCGATCAATTCGAAACATCACCATCCCCTGGGGTGTCTGGGGAGTAGGGAATTTCACGTTCCAGGTCTATTGATAGGTGGGGAATTTGACAGGAGGGTGGGGGAATTTGAACCGGAAGTCTAGAATCTGTGCATTTTTGGGTGGAATTCCTGCTTGCGGTCGAACTCACTGATCTCAAAAATAGGACTGGATCGAGCTTCTGTTGTTACAAAAATGAAGCCAACAGCGGCCATATTGGAGTGACCACCTAAGGAGTACTGTGGCATCACAGATATGTTGGGGAGGATTCTGACATTTGCTATTTAACTTTAGCAAAGGAAACATACTCGCTGGACAGTTATTAAATGTCAGAATTCTGCCTTTCCTCTCCGATTCACCACTGTATTCGTAATGAGGTCACTCCAATATGGCCGCCGTTTGCTCTAATTATCCAGTAAGAGAAGCCTAATATGAGACGTCAAATTAGGTTTAAGATTTTATGCATTTAATGTCAACAAAGAAAATATATTAGCCAGACACTAAACCTATTTTGCGAGCGTCGCATTTCGATTTGCTTGCAAACTCGGAGCTTTTGATGATCTCTCGTCAATTTGCATTATGCAAATATACAGGCTTCAAAACAAGCTCGTCAGATACAATAGAAAGCTCAATCTAGTCCTATTTTTGAGATCAGTGGGTCGAACTAAAGCTTTGTCACGGCCACCATTTTCTTTACAATGGTGGCGGAATCAGTTAAACGATTGCCTTAAGTTTTTAAAGGACTGATTTATCAAAAATGGAATTTCTGTACTTCCTGAGATTCATAATTTGGCCATGGGGGTCGGGCAATTTGGCATTTGAACACTTTTTCGCCTAGGGGGATGGGAATTTGAACGACCAAATTTTCAAAAGATCAAATTCCAGGGCGGTAGTGAATGGTGATGTTTCAAATTGATCTGTACATAACTTAAAATATTTTATATGCAACATCAAAAACAGTTTTTATTTTTGCAACTGGAAAGTTTTTCTTAATAGAAAAAACCCTGTGCATTTCTGTACAGTTTATACAGTAAAAACCTGCATATAAGAACCTAGATTTTTCCAAGTCAGCTTAAAAAGGTTCTTATATAAATGGTGTTTACTGTAAAATTAGGCTATTTAGGTTCTTAACCAGGTTCTTACTTTCTTAAGATTTATATAAATTATGCATACATTTTCTCCAAATGACTTCAATCTAAGCAAATACAAACCATATATGCACTTTAAAGCTACACTGTATGTAATTTACAGTACTGTGTGTAAATTCAATGGAAGAAAATAATATATACAACTGTAGACCTATATACACTATTTGTCAGGTTCTGGCTCATTTTCATTACTTTGTAGAATTTATTTTCTTTGATTTATAAATTTTTAGTTTTGACTCTATTTGATAAAATAAGAACCTGCTTTCAAATTTTAGCCTAAAACAGGTTCTTATGTAAAGGGCGTCAAAATGGACAATGTTAGCCTAACAGACGATACATGGACGACCGTCAAGCTCATATCCTCAGAAAATGATTCTGAGTCCCGGACAGGACTCTCCATCCGGCAATCAGAAGGTTACATGTTCGATTCCTATCCGGGACTCAGAATCATTTCTGAGGATACGAGCTTGACAATCGCACATGTATCGTCTGTCTAATCAAAGCTCTCCCACATTCACTAAAGCAGTGTGCATATTCAGCTGGTTCTTAAAATGTAGGTTCTTATCAGCAGGTTTTCACTGTAGTACACCAAGCATTTTATAAGAAACATTAATTTTTATATTCATCCTGATTTCCATAATAACCGTGCCCACCTGTACTTGTATAAACAAATTACTAGACACCGATTTCAGGATAAAAGAGTTATTTCATATATTAAAGACTAGATTTGACTGTATTATCAACATGGATATGCAAATTGAAGTGTGAAGTACATTTACTGTATAATATCATAGTCTTTAACATGTCAATGTACTGATTATGTTCCATGCATGTCCATAATAATTATCACAAAGTAAAAATTAAGATAATTACCCTTCCCCTCTCCACCCCAATATATGCACGATCCCCTTTTTAAGAAGCCACCCGCTTACTGTAGTATAATTTACTTTATTTTTAACTACTGTATTTAAGGTACATGTATGCAGGCATGGGTATAATATAATATACATGTAGTAATAGTATAATTATAGTTATTATATATTTTATACTTTAGTTTAGGTCCACTTGTCCGATCATGGTGCATGAGATTCGAAGCGAAGCACCACTACTTCAAAAAATAATGTACAGTTATTGGAAACTTTAAAAATTTACCATATACCTTAACAATGCGCCACCAACAATGGGTCTGTTACAAATTGAAAACAATTGGTAACCAAGAATCGTCATTCCTTGAAAAGGGAATTGTGAGATGGCGTCAGGTAACGCATAAAACGTCATGTACTTAACCTTTCCTCTCCCAGACAAACCAAAAACCATTCCCCTTGTTATTTTAGTCTATCTAACTCCATATGATTTTACACATCAATGGAGAGTCTCTGAGTGGTAATTTAACTGTCCAGATCAATTGTGATTTAGTGTAAAATATACAGTCGTACATAATGCACTTCATACATGAAATTATTTTCATACATTCAACACTTATGCTGATCTTTTTTAATTTCTTGTACTGTAGGTTCAGCTCTTAATGCTGGTGATCTAGAATATTTTGATGCTCTAAAGGAGCATGACCAAAATGTTCACGAAACAACTACCATCACTAGGTATGAAATGTTGTTTTCAAACGTGTCAGTATTAGGGTTAATGTTTATGATCAATTGCTTTGTAATAAAAATTAGTTAATAGAAGTATATGTGGTCAGGAAGCCCGGCAAACTACAAAGGGACTAACAATCGAATGATTCATTTCTGGAGTTTGAAGTTCTGGAGTTTGAGTTCTGAAGTTTGTAATACTTAATCTGCACTTACATGCACACTGTACAGTTAAGTACTAATCTGGTCACCAAACAGATTGATAAACTTGTAAACACAAACACATAAAATTGCTTAGTACATGTACTGTAGTAGAAAGGTTTTTCATTAGGAACAAATCAAATATTTCAAATCTTAATAAAATATTCTTTCAGGATCTGGAGAAAAATAATGTTAACAAACACATTGTAATCATTCCATACAGTTAATTCTCCAGGCAATAATATATTCCCTGTATGGGCCTCCTATTTGTAAATAACATATGGGCCTCCTATTTGTAAATAACAATAGAATAGACTTAATATAACCTCCCAGTGGCTGTAGCACACTACAATAATTGTTCAGTTGATCATCTTGTTTCTATCCATATTTCAGACCAAAATGGATTACTGTTCATGGTACCACATACAAAATTGGGTGTGCGCTCTGGATAAGCCATGATGAGGAGGAAACTCCATGCTTTGCAAATCTAACAGAAATTTATATAATTGAAGGGAATTTTCAAAAAAATATGGTTTGTCGTTACTTCACTACAAACCGAGGCTTTCAACAATCACCTGAATGCATTTGAAGTCACTGATACCCTCAACGTTGAACTTGTACAACAACAACAGCTACCATACACACCACCACTCCACTTGATAACTATCACGGATGAGGTACAAATAAAAACGATGGTGTGCCCCAGCTATCAATGTCCAGTTTAACATGACATTATTGGTAAGTCCCATAGCTGTCTAACGAAAACTTCTACATATATCCATGATGCAGGGGTATTTTCAAGCATTTGTCATTTGTGCAGTCATCATTCGATGTCTATGTGGTCCAATGTGGCTAATTTCTCGCACAACAAACATTCAATCTTCTACATATAAAAGCGTTTTGCTGCGTAGGCTGTATATAAATCCAAATAAGAGTTTGGTAATTTGTAAATGTCTTATCTTGTTCCAGAGATATTTCAGTTTTTAAAAGCTGTAAATGAGATACCTGATGACGTCATCTACTCCACTCAAATTCTAAAAATGATGAATATATTTGGAGATAGCGGCTAGATTGTGCTGAAACGTTCCAGATGTATGCTACTAAGAATGGTACACTGCATTGTGTATAGTTAATGCTTTATATATTTTTTATTTTAGGGATTTCCTTTAGTTTAAATTTTTGAGTAGATGACATCATAAGTTCATTTGCATCTTTCAAAAACTTGAATATCTCCGAAACAACATAAGATATTGCCTAAGTAAGAACGCTATTCGTCCTCTTTTTGAGTACTAATAGATAAAAATTAATATAAATTGGATAGACTATTTTCGGTCTTACTATCAAGCGATTATTGACAATGATTGAATAGTTGATTATGAACAGGAATTAATGGCGTTTGTGGATTGGTTGGATAGGTGATATATTTGCAAGCATTAGGAAAATAGATATTTAGCTGTAAATATTGTGCAGTAACATGGAATATGCTAGAACCATCCATTTGTGAAAATGTTTTCACCGCTGTTATTACTCTGTTCTTAGTCGTTTTGAAGGGGAGGTGGGATCATCCGTCTTGGTTTTGTATTCCGCCAAGTGTTTCTCGCTGCAATGATACAAATGTAGATCATTGAGGTTAGCAATAGTAAGTAGGCAGTATGGGTGATACTGTACAGTACATATACTTTAACGTTTTGCACATGTTTTGTTAGAATTAGTTAGGATAACTGTTACGGTAAGATGTATTTAATTTAGTACTGGGATTCTGTTGGAACAATGGTTCGTTTATTAATTTATACTTTTATTGATAAGGTTTGCTTGTAGTTGTAGGAAAAGGTTAATGCGAAATAATGTATTAATAAAAACGTTTGGTAGATTTGAAGCGTGTTTTACTATAAGTTTTAACGACATATTAGTTTTATGTAGAACATATTATATTTATCATTGTTAGTCCTGATGAGTTAGTTTATATAACATTATAGTTATTTCGTTAGTATAAAATAGGCAGGGGCGTCACGAACCCACTTTCATTGGGGGGGGGGGGTGGGGTGGGGGTGTGCAGTTGAATTTGCCGGAATATTATATTTTTTATAAAATTTTCCTAATTTTATTAGATGCACATGAAGACATAACCACAAATGTTGCCATATATGTTGTATCTTTAAGCAATCTCATAATTTAGTATAAAGTCCTACTTTACTATATCATAGTTTAAATTTAAATACTTCTATTGTCCATTTTTGTCCGAATTTTCTTGTTTTTTTAAAAACGTTGGGGGTTGTGACACCTCCCCCAAGTAGCAACGCCCCTGAAAATAGCTGAGACTATATTACCTGGAGAATAGGAAGAATTAAAAAAATCCAAATTATTGTTTTATTATTAAAGTTAGAGGTGAAAGGGAGAAGAAATAACAAAAACGTTGAACATACAGTTTATTATTTTACTCATGGGATCTGATGCGGTGGTGGTGGTGATAGAGGGTAAATATTATATTCGTTTATAAAGGTTGCTGTTTATTTTGTCGTATTGAAACTTTGAAGATATTAAAAATATGAAAAATTGTCAGTGGAAAAAATGAAGACCTAAAACAA
The DNA here is from genome assembly GCA_035772405.1 of Chrysogorgia sp. JL179-B06. Lineage (NCBI taxonomy): Eukaryota > Metazoa > Cnidaria > Anthozoa > Scleralcyonacea > Chrysogorgiidae > Chrysogorgia > Chrysogorgia sp. JL179-B06. The sequence continues at coordinate 204,732 of JAYKKM010000272.1, forward strand.
CATTTTTTAATTTATGTGAGGCAGTTAGGAAGGTAACTTTACGCCTAAGCATTGCATTGGTCGGTGGAAGTGTTACACATGTTGGGGGTTTCAACATTTCAATTTTAAAAAATTGAAAATTAGTGAGGGTTAAAGTTTGTGCAGTCTCTTTCTCCTTTCTGAATGTGGATAGATTTAAGACATGTAATAGGATATGTTATACTAACCTTTCGCTGTTGATGGTGTTGAACGCATTACTATATTCGTTGATATCAATGCCTACCCTGACTAAGTGGCGAATGAGATTGATGGTATCATCACTTGTCTCATCATCTGGCAAGTCCTCTTTCACAAAGAAATATACCTGTTTGTTAAAAAGAGTAGTAATGGTGATATATTACATTTATTAGTGGGTCATTGAGGAGGGACATGCATATAAGGCTAAAAACATATATAACGTCTTATTTATGTGTGTGAATTAATAGGAAAAACCGTATTTTGTATTTGTTTAATTGGTTATTGTATTTATGTTCTTGAAGGCAAAGAGAAGTAAAAGAATAAGTTCTTTAAAATTATTTTGATAGTAAAATAATAATCTCCGCAAACCGTTTGTGGCGCAATAGCAAAACATGTGAATATGCACGAAGTAGTTGGTGTTTGTAGTGCATCCAGTATATGGTTGCGAGAGCTGCGAGGAAATGGAAGGAGGCTTGAGTAATGTTACGTTGTGGTGAGTAATGCTACTTGTACCTTTGGGATAAGGGTCGTGGCTCTTTAGTTTTCTCAATAGATCGAAATGTGGAGAGAGGACTGTAACCAACCCCAAAACAACAAAGATCCTAACCCTGACAGTTGGTTGCAGTCCTCTCACCACTAAAGAGCTACGACCTTGGGATAAGGCCTGTAAAGTATGCTGTGATAATAACCTTTGTTTTGTTTCCTGGTATTGTGATATCCTGAACCTGTCCAATAGGAACTTTTGGCAATATGTTAGTGGCCAAGCGTTGAAAGTGCCTTTTTGAGTCAGGAGAGAGAAGCTTGTTTTGCCTGGCGTTAATATCACTTGGCGAAACTCATGTCTGATTGGGGGATTGGTCCAGGTGATGCGTTCGTGATGGTGGTGTCGTCATCCCCTGCTTGCGAATTCGTGGCATATTCTTTGTTAGTCAAGATACCTATATTAAGATAAGAATTAGCAAAATATTATAACAGAATCGTGAAATGATTAGGGAAGTGAAAAGGTTTTCACAGAGAAAGGAACAGAATAGGTAATTTGGAAAATAGTGCTACGAAGACACAGGGGAGAGAACGTTCTTTTGTTTTGGTAAAGGTTGCGCTTGGGGTTTTGTGGTTGGCAGACTTAATTGGCTCTCCTTACGGCTTAAGCTGGATTTCGATAATTAAGCGAATATAGTCGCGTGGATGGCTTTTCTATTGTACAAATTGATTGTTTTTCCACATCGTTGCACACAAGCACTCTTAAAACAAAAGACGAGACTCGCGCGTATTCGCTTAATGGCAATCATGCTATGTAGGATGATTATTTACACCGCTAGTAATGAAGAATATTGGGCAGGAGTTTGAAGTGTGTTTGGTTATGATGGAAAATAACAAAAAAATTATCTTACGCATGGACGAAGTAAGAATAAAACAGCCTTAAGGAGGAAAAAGCGCACGAAAATTTTATAAAACAAAACAATAAAACCATTACGTATTCGTAAGGTTAATTGCGATTTTTATACTAGCAGGTTTTGCTTCAATATTGCTATGATTATTTCAAATGTATGATAAAACAATTATTACATTGAGCTTTGGCGTGATAACAAGAATTATTATATAACTGAGATTTCCACGCAATAAATGAGACCGATAAGAGTCGTACATGCTTCAAATTTTCGAATGTTCTGATTGGCTATTTAAGTTTGACTGAAAAATATCATATCGGCCATACGATTTTGTGATTGGCCATACGATTTTGTTCACTAGTGAAAATATCGTATCAGCGTTGTCATTGGCTAGCCTTTCTCCGGTGAGAGTGTCTTGATATTGTTAACGTTTAAATACATGTAACTATCAATAAATCTCAGTAGTTATAAAATAAAGAAATTACTTCAGGATTGGTTAGTTTGTATGATTATGATTATTCCGTTGTTGCAAAGGATCGCTAAACTCATTCGTTCGTTTGTCATGCACACAAGTCGTGAATAAAAATCATACGCGCTCACCAATCATTAAGTAATTGTCAGCGTTCGGCTGAGGTAGCTGTGGATAATTGTTCATATCATGGTGAGCGTGAATAAATAATTGTTAATTATTATTGTGAGTGAAGTTGTTGACTTACATAGTTGCGTTAGTGTGCATTTAACGATTGAGACAACCATGGCGATGGATGGTGCGTTGATCTCCCTATTTTCATTATTCACATTGTTTATTGAGTCATGTCCGTTTTTGGGCTGTGTGTCGCTTTGTATTTGATCGTCGATAGGGATGGTGTTTTCATGAGAGGTAGGCACAGTGATTGGCGTTTGTGGGGTATTGTTGGGTCTTCCGTTTCACCTTTGGTAGAATCATTATCTTGGCTGTCATCACTTTCAGACATTTCAAAACTGTCATAAAATTGACAGAACAGAATAGGAAGGGTAACCGCAACAAGTGTGACTTTCCCCTTGAGTAAAGGCCTTGAAAAATAAGGACAAAAACTAATGACTGGAATTATTGATTATTTAGTGGGGTGGTTGTGACTGAATGTGGTAAAAGGGTGGTGTGGAGTGGGAAGAGTATAGGAATAACTTCTTAAAATAACTAGTGCACTTTAGTTATAGTACCACATGGAAGTTTTCAGTATAGCGTGCAAGTGCGGTCATAATGGCACATGTAGTGTGTCTTACCTCCAATCAATGGATCGTATGGATATTTCTCACAAATGTTAAGTTGCCAGTCATCGTGTATTGCCTCAAACGCTGCCATTGCATCGTGTGATAGTTGGTATTTAGTTATGTTCATGGTGCTCTATGTGATATGTTGACTCCCCTTTAACGTACAAGTCAGCGACGAATTTGACTGATGAAAAAACTGGTAAAGAGTGTTTAGTTAATAAATGGATAGTAGTCCTATTTTAAAATCGCCAACTTCGAAATTAACTAACCTCCCCGGCCTATTTCATACATAATGAATATATCATTCACTAGTTGACAAAAATACTATTCTGCACTTACTTTACTTACTTACTTACTAAATATACCAATGGTAACTAACCTTCAAAAAATGAAATGAAATTGACGAACATGACGTGAGCCGTTGGGACAATGGTAATTAAGTAGTATAAAATAGGAGGGTGAGATTGGCACACGATACGAGATAACGATAAATATAAGTAATAAATAGTTAATTCAAGGAAAAAATAGGGAATTGTAAAGTATTCGTTGAAACACATTATTTTATTAAGGTGTGAGAAATGCCAGTCATCGGAATTAGACAAAATTACCGGCAGCCGAAAATTGCCTCCGTTATGCTCGAACCCGGCGGCAATTTTTGTTTTCGCGGCGGCAAAAATTTTCTGGATTACTAACTGAGGATTAAAATAGACTTATATATATTCAAATTACAAAGAACTAATATAAAATACTATATGTAACTAAACGACATGAAAACAGTTATAACTCATTGTCAATGTCAGAATCACTCGACGATTCCTCGTCCGAACTTGAGATTAATTCAAGATCGATGTTCTCGATGTACTCTTCTCTTTCTAAAAGCTGGGAAATTCAATCGAATGAAGGTAGTTGGTTTTCGTTTACTTTCTTCTTTCTTTCTGACGGGTAAGTATGACTATCGACGCGCCTTTTACGTTTCCGCACTGTTCTTGGGAAAGAAATAGTTCAATCGCGTGATCGTATCTCTCGGGAGAAAAGTCCTTGTCGCTACGAAGTTGAAGTATCAACTCGAGAGTATCATTCCCAAGAGAAAATTTTTTCACACTCGGCATTAGACAGTGGAATAACAATGCAGAGCTCTGCAATGTGTAGGATGTTGTGCAAACCTAGACCATTTTTCAGTCTAAAGATTTGTGGCCAGCAACGTGACGCACAAGATTTGCTAAGAAATTTTGTTACATGGCTATAAAGGACGCGAAATTCAGCTTTGAGCTTTTGCAGATCGCAACCATTTGCTTTGAATTGCTCTGCATAACGCTAACTATTACATTTACACATTATAGTATTACATATTATAGTCGGTGTAAATACTTTTATAAAGCTCACTTCAACTGGGAAATATTATTAAATAACTCATTAAAGACGAGAAACAGAGGTGGCGGCAAAAAATTGCCGCCGCTAACGTTCCCCACGGAGGCACTGCCGGCGGCAATTGCCGTTTGCCGCCGCTAATTCCGATGACTGAATGCATGTACATGATTTTCTGAATAGAGTTGTTTGGGTTTATTTTTGTTAGTGTTAAGAGATTAGTATTTGCATGGGATTAGTGAGTGGATAATTAGGTAAGACTTAACAGGTTTTAAAAACAGATTCCAAAGTTTGACAAGGAGGATAAAAACATTGATGTGTTAAAAAGTGTGTCATGTGCGTGAAACTGAAGAGTGATGGGGAGTTAATTATTATAGTGTCTAACAGTGTAGTATTTTAGTTTCTGCCTTTTAACAGGTTAGTTTGTATTAAAGGGTTAGGTAATGTATTTCCTGTTAAGGTAATGAAAAGAAAAAGAAAATTGAAGAAGAGAAAGAGACAGCAATGGGAATGAGGATGAAGGCAATGGAGAGGCTAAGTGAGACAAAGAAAAGGAAGACGACTAAAGACTCGAAGAAGAAGCACAGATACCATTGATTTTTTGAGAGAGAAATGCCAAATGGAAGCAGTAATGAAAGAAAAAAAAACTAGAATTGAAGGAAAAACAAGAAAAGGAGAGAACACAGATCGTCTTCCAAATAGTTATTACATATATACAAGTATTTTTACAAGTGTTTTTGCATTAATGGTATAATTACATAGAATGCATGCCTGTCCACTTTACTATATTTTATATACTATATATATATATATATATAATTGCTTCGTTCTTTAAAAAAACCCTTTCAATTTGATAACAATTAACAAGTACACACAATATAAACCTTCGACATTATATTAAAAGAGATTTTAGAGCAACCTGGTTTGTATTTCTGCCTTTAAATGCAGTTTCAAAAGTGGATGGGTATTCTATAATTGCCTTAATAATTTAATTTCTGAAATGAAAAAATTTTGAAGTTTGAAATGTTATTGAGAATGACTATAATCATCCATTAATGTCATATTTTATAAGGGATTAGCCTGTTCTTAAAACTAACCAAACACTTAAATAAAATCAAGAAAGGTATTCCTGAATTGTAGGGGGTTGCATACCAAAATTGGCAAAATATTCAGATGTCTGATTTCCATACATACAGGTTAATGCATTTTAACCATGGAGCAAACTATATACATCTTGCCAACAGTGCTTAGACCTACAATCATGGGCAAAAGTTTTCGGGACAGTGTCGGTAAATGGCGTTGCGTTTCCTATTTGCTTTGTTAACTCACAATTTCATTATTTAAACATTATTGTTGCTATGTTATAGGGCCCCTCCCCCGTGCAATGTTGAGTGTTTGAGATGTATATAAGATAATGCAATACAATGTGGTGACGAATGGCATTCCTACATTGGCATTCCTACAAACCAAAATACTTTGTCATTATACTATTATTTCGCCATGTTTTATTTTTTTAATTACCATGTTCAGTGTGTGATATGTTGGTATATCAAACATGAACGAAATTTCATAAATAACAATATTGAATGGGGGGGGGGAGGGGGGGTGTGTTGAAATTGCGACATGAAATTAACGCAAGTGTCCCGCTACATTTGGCCATGATTGTCTGTGAACGAGTTTAGAAAAATTGTTCTGTTTTTTTTAAAAATTAGAAGATTTATCAGCCAAAATGTCACTCAGGTTAAGTGACAATCAAATTTTTAAACAATTTCCAGCGAGTTCAGTATAGGGGACAGCGTAGAAACATGAGCGTAGGAACATGATGAGGTAACCGAGGAAACTGAAATAGAATACGCGCCCATCCGTTGAGCAATAGTTAATCTTTTGACATTACTCACACACATTTCTCAACTAAGATTTACAAAATATCTGCCAGTGACTGGTGATTTAGTCGAAGAAATCAAGATACTTCTGCTCGCATTTCCTGAACCAAGAATAACTGAGGCAATTTGTTGCACCATGTATAATTCTTTGGATCTAACATTGTGACTTGAGAGTAGGTGCTTTCTTGCGTTTCGCTAATGTCAATCCATTTAAACGTGGACAAGTTTTTTTGAGCTTTTCTGGAAACACAACACGACTAAAAGTTTGTCCGAAGATAACTTTTTTGGTGTAAACTCTGCCATAAGAACGAACTACATATAATACTGTTTGAACGAAACAGTAAACACTCGCGTAATTAGTTAACCAATCAAAACACTTCCGGTATGGATTATCCCAGAGCCTCCGTTTGCGTGGCGCGGCGGGGGCTCTGGGAACGAGATTGGAGTCATGGCGAAAATAACGGCTGAAACATGGTGGCCGGAAACGTAAGTACAGCAAGGTCGTGCGGGATGATAATAATAATTAATAAAACTACGAGTTATTACCGCAAGGAAAGTGCTGCCTTAAGACCACGGTGGTAAATGTTTAATTTTAGGCATGCGATGGTTTTACTCCGCTCCCCGATTTACACCAGAAGCATACTAAGAGTAGAGCTTTCGCCTGCACTAGTCTGGCTCGCGATTCGGGGTTCAGGGAAATCAGGTTAATCTGTGCCAGAGGTAATTTCGTATTTGACCCCTCTCTGAGTGCAAGTTTAAAAGTTATAAAAAGTTTTGTATCTCGGATAAAATTTATTCTTTGCAATATAAGTGACCATTTGCCAGTGATTTGTTTATGGCAACTAACAATCTATCTTAATTATTATTCTTTGGAAAATGCACTCAGTAATCTATTTTGGAGTCTCAGTTTCTTGCTTATATTATCCGCTATGCGCTATCCGCTACCCGTGTTTTCCACCATGCCGTTTGATATGCAAATGTATGGAATTTCGTCACACATGCATTAATGACTTATTGAAGAATAACTGCTTATTGACCGAGCGTGAGGTCTGTACAGTGAAATATCGGACTGAGGTTTGTGCGAAAAACCGAGGTCCGATATTTCACTGTACACTAGACCGAACAAGCGAGGTCAACAAGCTGTTATATGGTTTATTATATGACCTCAAATACAATGTTTAACAATCACTGTCTGGCTTTCGCAAGGCTTTCCCTAGCGTGCATTTGATGGCTTTCTCGTTTTGATTGACAATACGCTTTGCACAAACAAAGATTTTTACTTCGAAAAAAACGGTAGCTTGGAAAACACGGAATCCGGAATCTGCCGGAATCCGGAATTCCGGAATATGCTGGAATCTGCAGCAATCGTCATAATTAACATAAAAACAGTTTTCATAAAATTAATAATATAATAATAAACTATTACTAAAAACTACACGATATCTCTTTTTGGAGTGCGAGAAGTTTGTTTTGCACACGATATTTTTTAAATCTAATTGTTTGGGCGGGTAACAAACCGTTTATTTAGCCGTCAAACCGAACATCATTCATTCTTCAATTGCCTCACGACAAAATATTCAAGATATCTGTGGTGTTTACAGTTGTTGCACCTCCACAACCTCGTTACCAGGTTATTTCGAGAAAATTAGACCAATTCTGGTTCTCAGAGTATGCTCGTTCGACCTGCGAATGGGCATACTCTGGGAACGAGATTGTAAAAGAGAAAACAAGCTATAAAGATAGATATATAATGATAGATATATATCAATAGAAACCAAAAAGAAACAAAAATAATAACCTTAAAACCACTCTCCTCCGCAGAGGCTTGTTTTTTTCATTGCGTTTTACATGGCATTTTGAGATAAGGATAACCGCAGGGTGGAAGACACGCGGGCAGCGTGCGCAAAACGGGCAGAAGGGAGGCGGATAACCGCGTGTCTTTCGCCCTATCTCAAAATGCCATGTAAAACGCAGTGAAAAAAACAAGCCTCTGCAGAGGAGAGTGGTTTTAAGGTTATTCTTTTTGTTTCTTTTTGGTTTCTATTGATATATATCTATCTTTATATATCTATCTTTATAGCTTTTTTTCTCTATCTGAGGTAGCCTCTGTGAGTTGAACACTAATTAGAAATTGCTACATTTTAGCAGATAACGTGACCAGCCCCCACCAGGGTCTTTTACAATCTCGTTCCCAGAGTATGCCCATTCGCAGGTCGAACAAGTGTACTCTGAGAACCAGAATGGGTCTAATTTTCTCGAAAGAACCTGGTAACGAGGTTGTGGAGGTGCAACAACTGTAACACCACAGATATCTTGAATATTTTGTCGTGAGGCAATTGAAGAATGAACGATGTTCGGTTTGATGGCTAAATAAACGGTTTGTTACCCGCCCAAACAATTAGATTTAAAAATATCGTGTGCAAAACAAACTTCTCGCACTCCAAAAAGAGATATCGTGTAGTTTTTAGTAATAGTTTATTATTATATTACTAATTTTATGAAAACTGTTTTTATGTTAATTATGACGATTGCTGCAGATTCCAGCATATTCCGGAATTCCGGATTCCGGCAGATTCCGGATTCCGTGTTTTCCAAGCTACCGAAAAAAACGCCTATTACCATTGAAATGTATTACAAAATATCACATAACATTTCGTTCACTGAAGCCCAGCGAAGCTATTCAGCTAACATGTGATGTAAAAAGAGGAGCATTCTCTATTTGATTTTCACTATTCTGATGAGGTAACAGATGAAAAGGTAATTGATAAAAGGAGAATAGTGCGAATAGTCGACGAATAGTGCGAATAGTCGACGAATAGTGCGAATAGTCGACGAATAATGCGAATAGTCGGCTAAATCCTAATCCTAGCCCTAATCCTAACCCAAATCCTAAGCCCTAATCCTAACCCAAATAGGATTTGGGTTTGGATTTGGGTTAGGATTAGGATTTGGGTTTGTTCATATATCGATATTCGCCGACTATTCGCCGACTATTCGCACTATTCTCCTTTTATCAATTACCTGAAATCTCCGCGATACGGAAAAAGACAGACCACGGGCCGGATACGCATTTTTACGGACCGGGCATCAGCCAATCAGAATTCAGGAAACGCGAAAGCCATATAATAAATGTGTATATCTCAAAAAGAATGTGACGAAATACAATAAAAAAGTTTGAGGTTAAGGCTCTTTAACATGCCTTTTGTACATAATATTTTAAGAATTTATAATTTAAAATCTTAAGTCAAAGTTTCATATTTGAATTACCTTGTGTTTAAAATATATCTGAAGTTCATCCTAAAGTATTTCCAAAGTTATAATGATAATAGCAAACACCCAAACTGAAAAAGGCAAATCTTAAACTTAACAAGTTCACCCAAGAAGGGCTAGAATATTCCCATGTAAACGCGAGGTGAAATCCATCCCTCTTACTAGGGTCCGCCATTTCTATTTACCTGCAGGAAAAAAGTTTCTGTGTTTTTTTGCCGACTTTGTTATGTAAAATGACATTCTCTTCCAAAAAAGCGTGCAAATCTCAAGAACGACGTTGATTAGTGGAAAAATAATTTGTAGTGTACAAGTTGGATGACATAGTTTCGCAGCCTGGTGGTTCGATATCAAGATAAGATGGGCAACGGCCAGATGTTGATGCGGACTAGTTTCGTATAAGCTAGTTTCGTAGTGAAAAGAAGCTGCTGAAAGAAAAAGAATTACAGCAGATGATCTTCGCGGAACGTGGGGAATTAATCGGCATTTGTTTTGTCCTATCATAGGTAGCGCAAGACTGTTAAAATGCCATAAAAATGCCATAATAAAATGTCATCGTTTTCGTATTACGAAAATGAAGACCCATATCAGAATTCAGAAAACAAAGACTATTTATTAAAATTATTACCTTATCACTGCATGCATTGTGTTCTTCCACATTTAGTTGAATATAAAATCCTCCTGAATCATCCCAAGCTTGTGGCACATTAATTATTATGATATCTGACTCTTTATTTACGATTTATTTTATTATATTGTATTAATATTATTTTATTTTATTGCCCACACTTACTTGTATGCGCCGCAGTTCGTGCAGGCCAACTGGCATTATTAAATCCCATATTAAATTAACCAGAAGATAACTTATGAAAATATGCAAAATTCGATATTGATTATAGATATGATCTCCGTAGCTGCAGATAGTGTTCTTTTCGAATGCATAAAAATATAGAATAGTATTTCAGGGTCGAAAGTGATTATCGATGTAAAAAAAACTAAAAAATGGTATTTTGAAGGAAGTATTTTGAGCTCTGAAATCACTATGATTTAGGTCACCATGACTAAAAACATGTTCCAATTGAGCCCGCAATTTCAAAAGGTAATATTATTTGTGACATCAGATTCTCAATGCTACGCCTGAATTTCAGTCGAGGTTACTTGTTTTCTTGTTGTCTTCGAGAAGTAGATGAAATGTTCAGCCTTTCAGACGAAGAATTTGAAAAAAACCACCTTGATTTACTTGAAGAATCAGTCACGTGGAGTCTTTGCGTTGAGAATCTGACGTCACTTCGTTACGCTGGTCAGAAACATGAACGATTAATGGCGGACATAACAACGCCAGATTTGGAGTCAGAAAAATAATACTTGCCATTGTCGAATCGCAAAACGGTTTCGACCAAGTAATATTTAGAAGATATGCTTTATAAATACGTATAATTGTAAAAATATCGATAGGTAAAAATTTGATCGTAGTACCACTTTAACACTTCAGGCTACACCCGTTTGTAAAATCTCGTGTAGATGAAGCTCGTAGGTAGATTACTAATAAGTAGCTTCTCTGACAGCCTCTATAGTCCTAATACAATATTAATACAATTGGGGATAAAAATATTAAATTTAGCAACAATTGTTTAGGGGGGCTGAGCCCCCATTTAAAATTTTTGGAGGCTGAATCCCTCCACTTCCTATGCCTTTCCCTCTACTCGTTAGTGGAGGCTAATCATGTCGATTAATTTTGATGGTTTCCTTGAGGATGATTATGAAATCAATCTAACTTTCTTCTCAATTTTCTCCTAAAATACTTATATATATATGCTTTTCAAACCTTTTTAATCCTTTGCTCCTTGAATTCCCTGATACGTGGCCTTGAAAAAGTCCTTCATTTTCTCCCTGTCTAACCTGTACGACCCCTACCGTTTGTTACGAAGATGTTCCGCACATCTGTCAGAGAGACTCTGGTCAGTTTCACCGATGTAGAGTGTCCCACAATTTATTCATGATGTTCGAGGAGGTGCATGTAAAACTATATCAAATAATGAATCAGATTTAGGTCCGAAAATGCTCGTTTAAACGCCTAACTATGTAACTATGACGTCTAAATACGCGTCAAATAAGATTAGGTAGATTTTATAAAAATAGAATTTAACTGTATACCATGCCTCCAAACTAAAAGTCATGATGAAGGCTAAAAGGACCTTCGCAATTTTCTAGAAATATAATCCTTACCCTAATCTCAATCCTGATCCTAACCCTAAGACCTAACCTTGATCCTAACCTCCTAACTGTAGCTAACTCTAACCTAACCTAACGAACAATAAAGATCAAACAAAAACAGAAAAGTCAATTTGAGTCATCCCCCATCCCCAAGATTTATTTGCTTAACAAATGTTTCTTGATGTTTCTTGATGTTTCTTGATGTTACCCCATCAAGAAAAAGATTGCGTTCCAAGGTATGTCTCTATTTCTCTCAGCGCATGATATAGTTGATTCAAGCATGTATAGTCCTAAATTCTATATATTATTTATAAACATCGTACACACTTCACTCCACTACACACATACTACAAAACACCCTACACTCCACTATAATCCCCGCCTAAAAAGCAGCTCACAACTTCACAGCTCGCAAATTATCTATTCCCTTTGAAAATGAGATGCTTATATTTGTTAGACATATACAGTGCTGTAATGAATGGAAGATTGGAGTAGGCAAACGATAAATGGATGATACTCAACTTCAAGCTCCAATCCTTAGTTGTTCGATTGTCGATATATGTTAAATAGAACGTAAAGTGCATCGTAATTACCTACACTACGTTGGGTGACAGAGGCTCTTGTGGTAAAGCCAGGAAGCCGAAGAGGAAGAACCTTTAATGAAATCAGTTGAGAATCTCGTTTTCACGCTTTACTATAGCTACAGAATCTGAACCTGGATTGTGATTGGATCAATTTGTATTGCCTTACAGAAGAATTAATTGGTTTCCCAGCAGAAACGATATGTTTAATTGAAGTAATTTTAATTAAAAATTATTAAAATAGTATTGATCGACAGGTTTCGTTACAAAGTATCGAAAACTGACGCGACTTTAACATCTGCATTTGTGTATTCTTTTCATTGCCCATAGCAAAAAGCAAAAGAAAGTGCACCTGCGAAAAGGTACGTATAACAAGAACCCCTTCACTGTATTTCACGTGTTAAAATATCAATTTCTTCATGGGAAATGCGAGAGGACGTTTTTAAAGAACGAAGGAGTGACGAGTGTTGTACTCATTTGGACTTAAAGTGCCTATAACCTCAAAATTTCTTGTTTTATTTGGAAGAACTTTTAAAATGATAAAGTAACTTATTTTGAAGATTTTTGTTTTTGAAATATTTCAGTTTGTTTGATATGTAAATGTGTGGAATTTCGTCACACGTGCATAATGACTTATCAGAGAATGTTATATATCTTTGCCTTCCTGAAATGAAAACACTAAAGTGTGAATAACATGTGTAGGATTTTGTTTGAGAATGAAAGTTTTTTTGTTTGTAATAATACTACATCGTGCCATTCTTCTTTTTGGAATAGAATTTTTCTGAGCTTAATTTGGTCAATAAGTTCAGTAGTGTTCGCCAACTTTGACCACATGTCCCGGTAATACGCCTTCGTCGGTTCCATAAAGCGTCGTGCGGTATTATCACGCAGTGGGCTAACCATCGCAAATATTGTCTGTACACAAACGCTTCGATAGTTTCGCATCCAGTGATCTTTAGGATCTTCTTATTGTTGTATACATACGCAAAGTTACCATTTTCTCGATCGATCCGTCTATTCCCCCGTAACAATATGACGTAGCAAAGACATCCATTCCACATCCAATTTCGAAATCGCACTTTTCACCTCATTCCAAGTAGCATCATTGTAGGTTAACCGGCTTCGGACGAACGTATTCATGTACCTGCCGCAGGTCTTCACTCGGATGCGTTTATCTTCAATCTGATGCGATGTTCGATTAGACGGTTGGGATTTGCATCTGATATCATGACGCCTAAGGCTAAGTACTTGAATTCGAGTACGTGTTTCAGTACGTGTTTCAGTACGTGTTTCAGTACGTGCCTGTGTACCAAGGGTAACGAGGGAATGAAAGTGATACACAAACTTCTCTGGTAAGTCATTATGCATGTGTGACGTAAATTCCATATCAAACAAACTGATATATCTAAAAAAGAAAGCGAAGAAGAAAAAGTCAGCAAAATGAGTTACTTTATCATTTTAAAAGTTCTTCCAAATAATACAATACAATTTAGGTTGCCAAAAGGAGCGCAGGCTCTAGGTACGAGATTGATGGAGCGATGGAAGGGAAAATACATTTCACTTATTACCAGCGATGAATGCCGAGATGTAGCCAAGATGATGGACATTTTTAAAGAGTGAGTGTCAGCCGTGATGCATTGCACGCTCGGTCGGCCATTTTTCGAAGCACGAAATTCCCTTGGTGAACCTTGTCAATCCCCTTGATATAAATTATTTATTTTGTCTTTAGAAAGTAATTATTTCTGTATTTTTTACACAAAACTCAACGTTTTCTTGCAACTCTCGTTTCGAAAGGGTTTAGGCCTTAGGAGTTTGTTAAAGTGGCACTACGATGAAAATTCACCCGTTAACGCGTTACGATATGTTCGATTATCCGCTATTTTTAAGAAAACTACGTTCGCTAGCCAGATAAGCTGTATGCATGTTGTAAACAGATAATTTATCTTTGTTTTAATATATATTGTAGCTTTGGGAGTTGATTATTTTTCAAGAAAACGTTCGTCGAAGACAGCCGAAAGTTCGTGTTTTTGTTTAGAAGATGGTATCCGTATTACGAAAATTATATTTTTGGGCATGTATGATTATCCGCGCTTTTAAAGAGAACTAAGTTAGATGCCGGGATAAAGCTGTACGTATGTTGTAAACAGATAATTTATCTTTGTTACAGCCGAAATTTCGTGTTTTTGTTTACAAGATGGTATCCGTATTACGAATTTCTCGATATATGAATAACCGAAATTTAAAATTATTATAGCATCAACCCAAGTTGGCTTTAGGGTTAGGATTTAGGGTTAGGATTTGGGTTGGGTTAGGACCTTTGTTCTTTTGGGGTCGGCTATATCCAATTAACTAGGAGGCTGGTACGAGGGTTTAACGTGTCAGCTATTTGCTCGTTAATTCACTCTATTTGCTCGTGAATGCCTTCTATTTACGCCTGGTACTTGCGCGGTCATCGTCCTTATAAGGAATACAGAATAGCGGAATTGTTGCCATGTAATTGCAACGTCAGTTTTTAAAGGATTTGTTCGTGAGCCCGATCTGAAATTTCAGCCCTGGCTCACAAACAAATCCTTTAAAAACTGACGTTGCGACTACATGGCAAAAATTTCAGCCCGCGGAAGTGATCGCTCAAAAATTTCAAACGAAAGTAAATATTTTATGCATTCGAAAAGAACACGCAACTACTGAGATCATATCAATAATCAATATATAGAATTTTGCATATTTTCATAACAGTTAACTTAAAGGGAAATGGCAATAAAAATTTTTTTTGTCTCATTTGAAAGAACATTAAAAATGATATATGAAGACCTTTTACAGATTTTCCATATCGTTCTTGGTTCTGTAAATATTTCACTTCTTTTTAACAAAGAACATTGAACATTCCGCCATCTTGGATATGCATAACCATCCTTGGATATGCGTGACGTCACAACCAGATATTACGAATATTTCACATATATATTGATATCACAGATATTTCAAAAATTAAGGAAGTTACGGGGAAATTTTAAAAGGTCTTCATATATTATTTTAAATGTTCTTTCAAATGAGACAAAAAAATTTTTATTGCCATTTCCCTTTAATATTATTTAATATTATTTGTCAAGACTGGAATATTATAACAAATTATGCCAATTTGGCATGCTGTAGTGAATGTGGGAGAGCTTGGAGAAGACAGACGATACATGGGCGATCGTCAAGCTCGTATCCTCAGAATGATTATTCTGAGTCCCGGTCAGGAATCGAACCTGTATGTAACCTTCTGATTGCCGGTGAGACGGACGCTCTAACCATTGAGCCACCGCCCCCATGTTAACAATTTAACACTATACCACTGGCTAGAAAATTCTAGATCGGCAGTCAGTAATCGTAACAATAATTCTTTTTAAACAATAATCATAACCCAACCAAATCCTAACCCTAACCGTGAAAAATCAAGACAAAAATGTAAGAAAAAAATAAATGAAAATTCACAAAAAACTACCTGTTGTGGGATTCGAACCCTGGACTTCTGGCATCGCAAACTAGAACTATTCAGCCTAGACAACCCGGTCTCTGCCTTAAATTGACCATTATCCTTAATTTACAAATCGCTCTGATTTAAAATTACCCAACATTAAAGCTTCTAATTTCTTGTGGTAATGAATTCCATAGTTTTGGTGCTGAAACCGAGAACGCTCTGTCACCATGAGTCATCGTTTTGGATTTTGGCTCAACTAACAGATTACGGTCAGATGATCTCAAGGCACGAGTAGGTTTATATTTATTTAGCAAATCAGTAATATAAACAGGCGCCTGGCCATGCAAAGCCTTGAAAGTAATTATTAGTATCTTAAATACAAACCTTGATCTCACTGGCAACCAGTGAAGATTACGAAGCACAGGGGAGATATGCTCCGATTTTTTAACACCTGTTACAGGTCTAGCAGCTGTATTTTTAATTCACTGTAACTTGCTCAATTCAGTTTCTGGTAAGCCATATAGGATGCTATTATAGCTGTCAAGTTTTGATGTTATGAATGCATGCAACAACTTCTCACAGTCCTGTTTACTCAAATATTTCCTGATCTTGCCAATATTTCTGATAGCAAAAGTGGCCAATTTACAAATGTTATTAATGTCTATCTACAGCAACACCGAGTTCCGGTTCGGAGCGGTTATTGAAAATCCATCGGACGACTCTGATGCAAGATGCAGCGCTGTCTCTCCAGAGTCTGGAGAGACAGCGTTGCATCTTGCAGCAAGACATGCGCTCAAAGATGCCACGAAGAGTATGTTGGATGCTGGGGCGGATCCAAACACAGAAGATGCAACAGGAAGGACTGCGTTGCACTTGGCTGTGACCGCAGATGCTAAAGAATGGCCAGTTCTAAAACTCGATTAATTCAGCTAGAGTATAATTTATTCATCTAAATCCACATGTTAAGAAATTTCCTCGCTTAGAAATTTTACTACAAATAAGAAATTTAAGGGCTTTGGTTAATTGTCAAGAACTGCAGTCGATATATACTTGTTTATCCATGCTATTTACACAAGCTAATCATGAATTAGTTGCTTTTAGGATGTATGTTTACATGAACAAGTCTGTAGAACGTTGCATATCTCTCATTCATTATCACATCAACATCACATCAAACAAAGACAAACA
Source organism: Chrysogorgia sp. JL179-B06 (assembly GCA_035772405.1). Taxonomy (NCBI): domain Eukaryota; kingdom Metazoa; phylum Cnidaria; class Anthozoa; order Scleralcyonacea; family Chrysogorgiidae; genus Chrysogorgia; species Chrysogorgia sp. JL179-B06. The sequence continues at coordinate 221,548 of JAYKKM010000272.1, forward strand.
CCTAAATTATCATAAATTATCATATCAAAACACCCAGAAATTCTGGGTGTCATGTGATCAGCCGATCCCAGGGCCATTTTCGCCGACCTTCCAACATGGAGGGAAAATGCCCTGGGGACGAGGTTGCTGCTAAGGATTAACACACTCAAATAAATTGTTGATGATAAGTACAACACTGAACAGACAGCAAGAGTGATTGCTGAGAGAAAACAGAAACGAAATACACAGAAAGAGAAAACAAAGAAAGTAAAGCACAGTGAGCCATGAAGCAGGCAGCTTTGGGACTGAGAAAGAAAGACAGGAACTGATAACAACATCATTTATGAAAAGAGAATGTTTTAAGTGCAGTTGACTCAAGTGATAAAGATTGGAAAATGAGGATATATTAATGATGCAAGAGAGTGGTTCTACAAAATGAGATATATTTGACAACACTGGATCAGAAAAAAAGCACAGACAGTTCTTCCAGATCTTCTGATGAGCTTGATCTTGCAGCTGATTTATTGTGTGAGGAAAGTTTTGAATATATTTGAACCATGTACATTTTGTTGAATACAGATGTTGAGATTTATTTGAGATTTACAAATTGAGTGAAACTTGACTGAATGTAGTTGCTGTAGTGACTGTATATTAAATTTTCTTATTAATGTCAAAATTTACTGACCAGTACAAGGCACAGACAACAGCTTGCACTCAAAAGATTTTTGCATGTGTTTGACTACAAATGTAATACTTTCTCATATAATTGAATAGACACTTGTTTTTTATATACAACCTTGTACCCAGGATTTTATCTGGGATGTGTGGTGAGTGGAGATAACACCTTTTATTTAATAATGGTACAATGTTGTTAGATATTTATATTTGGTGTATGAGAAGGTATTTATTATATTCTTGTATATTAATAATGAAACATTGTATGTATTCTTGTTTGTTCTGGTGAAAATAATTAATATTAAACAATAGTAACATTTGTGCTATTAAAATAGTTGGTAACAAATATTAAACCATGGGGTTTTCATCATTGCTCTGCGAACATTTTATTTTTTACTTATTATGTTTGCAAACAATTTATTTGACCTTATCAGCATCAGCAAACAATTTTTTCAATATTTTTCATCCCTCCCCTCCAGAAAAAAACAACATTAAATTAACACCACAATTAACACCACAATTAAACAAACTTATGCACCACCGCTGTAGTGTCCAGGCCTCCTATGCAAATAACCAAAAGTGAACAAGAAAACACTATATATTTCTAGCAATTTGTTAGTAATACCACTAGCATTTACATGAACGTTGGTTGAGCGCTTGAAAACAATAAGTGATAATTCATAAAGTGGAACCTGCACGCTCGGTTATAGCTCTCCATCTTTCACTAGTAAACAAGCAATGACTCGTATAGAACTTCCTATATGAGGAAGTCATGACGTTGGCACATGAGTCATGACGTTGGCGAATTGACATAAAAACTTTGGCGTATGTTGGCGAATCGACCGGTTACCTGGCCTCCTTCGCAGACGTTCTTTGAGAGCCCGCGGTACCCCCGCCTCCAAACACATTGGCACAACATTCCTTTCCCTTTGTCTTGCAACAGCCAATAGAGTTTGATGTAAACATTCGAGTGCCCCACCCCCAACAGCGCACTAATGTGGGAAAAAACGAAGTTGTCAATTTCATATACTGTATTATAATATATTACAAAACCACAACCGATTGAGATACATGTATGTAATGAATTACAAGAAAAGGGAAGGAAATTAATGTTAGTAACGCTGACACTATTTGTTTTGCGTGTAAGAATGCAGAGACTGGTTGGTAAATCCAGAACTGATTTTGTGAGTATTATCTGCGAAACTGTTGAAATCAATTTCGAAAGATATCGTGACCATGGTCCCTCGTCATTCTTGTGTCGACAGTGTGTGATAAAATTAAAACTTCTAGATGCAGCTGAAAAATCAGTAAGAGAATTGAATAAATATTTTCAAAATCTATTCCATGGAAGAGAATTTGCATTAAATAAAGATGCTAAGCAAACATGTCACAATACTAGCTTTGAACTAACGGAAAATGCGAGAAAGTCTCTCAAATTTGATGAACAAGACCCGTACCTGTGTGCAGACCATGCCAGTCAGCAATGCGGTTTTTTGTTCATCTCACAGCCTGTTCCTAACACTGTTGCAATTGTTTTGGAATCAGGAGCCCCGATTGAAGTCATGACGTCTACGCCGATAAAACCGTAAGCAGAAAAGAAAACAAAGTAGACAAGGATTACCATTTCTGTAAAGTATTCTTCAAAATCCATGAACAAGGAAATTGTAGAAAACTTTGCCAAAATTGGAAAGGCCATCTTGCACGAGAACCCTGCTGGGGTTGCTAAAAGCGTAGTCAAATGCAAAGATTTGCGAGAAATGTTGGATTGTTTATTGCAACTTTTGAAGTTAGAAATTGAGGAATTGTGCTCTACAAAAAATCCGTCAGTGCTGCGTGGAACAACGAAGGATAAACTTTTGCGTTTTTTGCGTGTGTGTTCCTAAAGAAGAGCTGCCAAAGATTCTGAGTGGTTTCCAGCAATGGGCCGTGCCAGGATCTGTTCTACTAAAGCAACGTAAAATCTAAATGTTCAGCCATATACTTTGTCTGTTATTTATTACCTAATTCTTAAAATACTTCAAACAAATATGTTACGTTACACCATTGCCACTGATAGCTTTAATTATCATGCATAATTTGTTTGTATTATCTCGTTCTTAAAAAAACTTGCCAACAAATATCCTATACTACAATTCATTCATCCTTGTTCTACTTATAAACCACGATGCAGTAATCACTATACGTTATTTCTCGTTATACTTATAAACCATGGTGCGGCATATCACTCTGTTATCCCTCCTATTTATAAACCCCGACGACCGACACAGCATATCACTATGTTATTTCTCGTTCTACTTATAAACCACTACATGTTATCCCTCCATCTACTTATACAGCCAATGACCGATGCAGCATATTTAACAATTAGTCACCGAAGTCGAGGTGATTATCGGTGAATATTTACCGAGCCGCGAAGCGGCGAGGTAAATATCACAGATAATCACCGAGACTGAGGTGACTAATTGTTTTAGTAGAAATTAACAGGTGACTATCAGAGAGAAACAACTGAAAGAAAGCAAGGGGAAATGTTTTAATTGTTTTATTTGTTATTTCCGGAAGTCGCGCATCGTTTGATCACATGATTTTACGTAATCAACATTCAACAGAATATTAAAACGAACAACATACGAACGTGCTATACTCTTGCAAGTGCTTAAGAAAAAGCGATTTTGCTGTCAGATCAAGCAGAACTACAGAGTGTAAGACTGAGTTAAAGATTGAGTTAACATAAACGAGCAACTGTTGAAAGATCCAGACGGAACTTGTTTTTGCTTGGTTAGTACAAAACCAGCTTCACTTTTGTCCAGCTCAAAGTTCCCTTGTCAATCAGCATTTTTTACCAGGTGAAGCAATGACTTTTTCAGCAAATTTGGTTTGTTTTTTCTTGGCCGATTTCCAACGTAGATGGAGATACAGAACCTTGCTGTTTCGAGTAAAACTCGGGGATAATTCTGTGTATCAGCGTTCTGTCTCGTACAATTTTTGGATATAGTTTCACGGCTGTCAATGTTTTTTCTGAACCGTATCACCGCTAATTTTCCTTCACTGATGGAGCTGCTTGAGGTAGGAACTAAAACTTGTGTGTTTTACTAGTGTTTTATTAGCCTCATTGAATACTCCCTTACCAAACTGACAGATATGTCAAATGTCTGTAAGTATCTGTCACATATCTGTCAAAGTACTGCAACGTATCTGAATGTGGTTTTACTATATCTGCAAAATATCTGCATGAACTTTGCAGACATTTGGCAGATATGTGGATTTTCTGTCAACATATCTGCAAGCTATCTGCATTATTTACAGATACTTTGCAGATATGTAACTCTTTCTGAATCTTAAGTAATTTATAGACAAACAATTTTTTATAGTACTAATTTGCTCACACATAATATTTTGCAACTGAAACTTTTGTTCTTTGCTTTATTAGTTAGGTTAAAGTTGTTGATTTGCTGTCAATTGCATTGACATACATACAACATTACAACAGTAACACAAAAAAACAATTATTAATATTAATAAACAAAGCTAAATAATATACTGTATATAAAGTGAAAGTGGTGCAATGCATAACATTGATGTATATGGTGTTAAAATCGAAACTCAAAGAACTAAAAATTCAAAACCGCTGAAATGTCAATTTTAATACATTTCACTAGTCTTCTAACTCATTTGTATTTGGAATACTACACTGTACGTACCATCATGGTACCATTCACATACAAACCACATATTCCTCAGAGGTCAGATAATATTTTTTATTTACATAAGCTGAATAGATAAAACTTAATTAAAAGAAAATGTTCCAAAGATGGGTATCCTGCTATAATTAAATTAATGGAGAGAATATCACTCAATCTGTCTCAATAAAGTTTGGAAATCTGCTGACATATGCATGGTTGAGTCCTTGAAATTCCACATAGACACATTTCTCTCTGATTGAGCTGACCTTTATAATGTCAACATTGTCCTCTCTGAAAAGGAAGTTAAACCTACATTTATTATACAATTAAAGAAGATGGTTAAACATAATTCCTGACAATAAATACAACAGTTGAAAGAAAAGACACTTTGGATTTTTCGAATTTACATTGTTTTGATTAAATGAAAAGGTATATTATATAGTCAGGCATTAAAATCACTATTAAACTCACCCTGGCTGCATGACAGCTTGAATATGCTTGACAACAATGTCAGATTCTGCATCTTGGAATAGAAGTGTTCTCTCACTCTTAAGTTTCCATATCACAGCATAAGGTGTTGCATCAAACTTTTGACCATCATGACAGGGTGGGTGATGCTGAAGGAAAAACTGGATTTGACCATATGCGTCGACTTTATTTGTCTCTTCCTCATATACTACTATGTAGCTGTTCCTCTTGCTTGCACGAGAATATGCCTTGCTGTGAAAGACTTCTCTTCCAATCTGTAGTCTATTAAATTTTTGGACTGTACCAAGAGGGATATTTCCAAGAAGTTGAAGTAACCTTGCTTTCTGATTGATATCAAGAACATATCTGCTTGCCGCTCCAATCCGGAATATGTTTGGACCAACAAGGATCAGTCTGCAAGTCAAAAAGTAATTTGACATGAGTAAAAAATTATTATAACATCACAAAATTATGGTATGAATTAGCTACTGTAAATGTAATGCTCACTTTCTCTGAGCACCAAACTTTAACTTTGAATAAAATTTTCCAGCTGGCGAGTCTTTCTCTAGTCGGTCTGCCAGTTCAGGTAATCTTTGTGTAGCTGACAAAGATGTCACAATCTGAAAAATGCATCAATCATGGAAATTAATAATAAATCCAATTTACACTGATCCCTAAAACAAGAATTAAGATTAACTCATTAAATCTTAATAATAAATCCCACACATCTTAATTGTGCCAAAAACACAAATGATCGTCTTATAAAATCAAATCATTAGCACAATTACCTGCATATCAATATTTTGTGTTCCATGAAACAAGGACTTCAAATCTCCATTAGCATTTTCAAACTCAAATGATGAGTTCGCCCAAAGAGGACCCAGTTGTTTCACAGACCTTACTAGATGCAATAAATTGTGAATATTCATTGTCATGTGTCTTTCTCCTAGAAAAAAGTAGAAAGAGAAATGAGTTAACTTTACAACTTTGAAAAACCGGTCTGACTACCCAATTTTATTATTTAACCCTTTCACTCCTATGTCAATTGTCATACTTTATTAGTTTACTCTGTCTAATGCCAGACAAATTACTTGTAAATAGGAGAGCTCCTGGAAAGTCAAGAGTGAAAGAGTTAAAGAAAAAAATGATAGAAAACAATGCTTACCATAGAAACCATCAAAATACAGTACAAACTTCATTAGACAGAAATGACTGTATTCGATAGTCTCCAAGCTTATTGACTCTTGGTCTAGAAGCCAGACTGCATTTACAATAAGCAAATAGTGGTTAAGATATTTCTCTGGCAGAATTCCTCGAAGACAGGGAAGGCTATAATGGAACAGCCAAGAACGCAGTTCAGATGCTATATGTAAAAATAAAACATTTAAATCCTTTCAGTGCTCAGACGTTCAGACCATGGACCACAACTAAGTATATGTGTTGATTTTATGGAGGGAGGAAAACAAGAGACACAGCGGACAACTCTCATAACACAGGAGAGACCATCTAAACTCTACTCACATAAGTTTAAAGCACGCTAATGGGGTTATTCCCAGGTAGTCACTCATCAAAGTACTAACCCAGTCTAACAGACTTATCTATTGGAGAGAGTAAACAATTCTTGCAGCAATATACCACACCTTTCCAGTATTTTCTATGATGTCCAAGTGATCTTGGGACTCTAGTGATGTTGTTAGGAGGCTTGATGCTCAGCAATCTTTCATCAATCAGGGTGACGAGTCTTCCACAATACCACTCTTCTTCACTAAACTGTGAGTCAAGCCACAGCTTCAGAAGATGCTTGCAAACTCCAAGAAGAATCCCATGCATGTAGTCCACTGCTATCCCATCAACATCAAAGTGTTTCAATTTAGCAAACTGACACACATTTTTTACCCCAAAAACCTAATAGGAATAATTACATGTAAGAGTATTAATTAAATGGCATAAGTATAGAGTTATTTTTAAATTCTAGTATTTTCTGTATAATATTACATACAGTAATTTACAGAAAATACTAGAATACAGTACAAGTACATTTTCTGTGTTAGACATAGAATAAACAGAAAAATACATCCAGGATGCATGAAAGTTATCTCACTAAAGTTCCTACATTTTTGAAGGCATAGATATCATAATGATTTCTTGTACAAGACTTTGACCATTTCAAGCATCAATGTATTATAAATTTCAGAAATAATCATCACATGTACAATTATCATATCATATAGTGGTGTTAGTAGTGTTACCAGAATGTTCTATTCTTAATATTAACAGAACTAGGGTCAAATACACACGATAATAATCCAAGAAATGCAAACAAGGTATAATTATATGCACTAACTGGTTTTCCATTAGGATCTTCTAGAGACTTCATGCCATTCATTATCGTAGATTCATGAGTGCGTAATTCAGCATGGCCAGTTTGTGACTGTTCATTAAAACGATAAACATGAACATGACCTTGCCCATCATTAGACACTTTTACCGACTTTCCAGGCTCCACGCAATAAGAACACCCACAGAACCCATTGAACTGTACTTCTTCTAGGACTAGGCACTTGGCAGGTAGGTCAAAGATGCCACTTATTAAATAGACCTTTGAATGAATTATTTCCCCACTAGGTAAAGTAACATCCATTCCTATACAAAATAATTACCATTCTTAGCAAAAAATTTTGTACGGTATAACAGGGCTACTACAGAACTTTTGTGCACGTACAATATATCACACACCTAGATAAGCTGAAGCGGCATTGAAAAAAACTGAATACCAATATTTGGAAAAAATACCAATATATGAATAATAGTATTAATACATTATGTTGCAATGGAAATTTAATGGATATATGGAGCCCAATTTTCAACAAGCAAAAACATCCTTGAAAAAATGTGAGCATTAGCGAGAATAAAATCCTTTCTCTTGATGGGTTAACCAGACCTTGAAATAATTCCAACCTTTCTTGGATCCTACGCTAAGGACAAAATGATTTATTCGAAAACACAGTGGTCGCACTATACGTTTCGCAGGACTAAAAGTCTAAAACAATCGTTAATAAAGCCATGCCTAGCAATTTCCTATTAGCACTGTAGCAAAATCCATTGAATTGAATAATATTTTATCTTTAGAGTTTAATCGGTTATGTACTTGTACAGACTGTCACACTCACAGACTAACCTATACTGCTACAGTGGGCCTGTGGCTGCACCGCAGCTACTTCGGGGCTAAAGTAATTAAGTGAGTGGGAGTTGTGACTTGGCAGCCGAAAACGTTTTTAGAACTAAAATATTTTCTTGGAACGAGGATCCCAGGATCCACCACTATTTCCAGGTCTGGGGTTAACTGTAACGATCAAATGATTTAAATGAATACCTTTAGTTTCCAGGCTTGTCAGTGTTTTTTGGAATGGATTTAGAAATGTTTCCATGACAGGTTTATGTTCTCCAAACCACAGACCTCCTACCACCATATTGCTTGCTTGTTTCCTTAAAACAAAACATATTTTTAACTTTTATAACATTTGGCCAATTTCTATTTAAATTTAAAAAATGATAAGAGTGACTATCTTAAATATACCACATCACACATGTCAAACTATAAACAATCAAAAAACCTCTAAACAATTTTAAGGCAAACCATGCAAGCAAAACAAAAAATAGAACTGAGATTACAGTAAGAGGGGATTTTTAAAACTTTCTAGCCAAAATGTTCACAGCCGCCATGTATGCCTGCAGGAATAAATTTAAGATAGGAGATATGAAGTGCCATAATGTCTTTACCTCTTTATCGGTGGCAATTCATTTATTTGAAAGAAGATTGGCCACAGTGAAAATCCTGATGACTTAAAAATTGGAACTCCATCAGTATTGACCTTCAGTGATATATTGCTCCTTTTTGATAAGACACCATTACTTTGGAACAATTTTTGGTATTGATGTCCATCATAAACATCACTGATGCTGTTGTCTGTATTTCTGCCCTGCAATCTTTGAAAACGATGTTGCAAGTCCTCATAGAATCCTCTTCCTTTACAAACATATAAACCATAGATTAAAATTTAATAAAGGAACACACTTACATGTTATTGTGGCTAGTGCTAGACAATTATATTCAGCAGTCTGGTACTATAGGCTCCCATGCACCCTCTAAGATGAGAAACGCGCATGATAGATTGGTGTCTGAAATGAATATCAGTATTTTAACTATAAAATGCAACTCAGACAATTAGTTTAGTTGTGTTCCTATGGTCCAAATGCAGATACATGTATTCATCTCAGACCACAATCTATCAGATAATTTCTTGTCTTAATATAACTAGATACTGTATAAAGTATAAACAGCTATGAGATATACACGCATGAACATAGGGGACTACCTGGACTAGCGGAAGTTATGTGAGCAATGTATGCTCTAGGTATTCTGTCCGCATTTCTTTCAGCCTACATTTACATAATATTTAACAAACCATGATCAAATTACGGTTTCCTATAACCTTGGCGATGAACTCTTGTTGGTCAGTAGTCACATTAACTGGATAGCATTCAGGAGCCGATCGGCCATTTTTAAATAATCAGTAATTGGCCGATTGTTGTTTAATAATCGGCAAAATAATCGGCCATAAGACTTTTTTGCACAGTTGCCAAGCACATGCTAATTCCCTAAAACAACTTAGATCCTAACCCCCTGCCCTAATGAGTTTTAAGGCCCATCTATACACAATACGATTTATCGTATACGATTGTAGTTCTGCCATATGCAATTGCACACAACATAATTCTTGTTTATGATTCGATGGTGAATGTTGACAAGATCACAATCGTATATGACAAATCGTATTGTGTAGAAAGCCTTTATATAAACTTGAGATTATGTAATAAACGAAATCACTGGAAGTGCATGTGCGTGGATGTATCCAATGACATCAAAATATGCATGCAAATCATCAAACGTGATAAAGTTTGCAGAATTTTCAATAAGTCATTATGCATTGTGATGTCATATTAAATTATGATCATTTATTTTTTAATAATTTACTTACGTGAAAAAAAAATTGCGAGTTGATTTTCTATCGGTGCGACCAGAAAGTATCCCTTTGTTGACGGCGAACTTAAGTCTCTTGTACATGTCGGACAAGCAGCAACGTCGTTCATAGTAAGCAAGGAGTGACAAAACTTGCAGTAAAATGTCTGTTCCACCACCGTCTCTTTGGAATTTTCAAAATAATGTTTTAGTTCTCTTAAGGTTTTAATGGGACGACTTTGTGGACTTGGAATACAATGCAAATCGATCAGTTTGATAACATCTGCCAAAGCCTCACCAGTCAGCTTATGCCGAATTGCCAACGTCATGATAAGCAAAACACTTTCAGACAACCGCAAAGGACATGATGGGTAAACAAATGGATCTTCGTCAGCAGTCATTTCTCCATTCTCATGCGCGTGGATATCATATGCAGGCTCGTCATCTGGTGTATCAGAGATATTTTCCGAGTCCAGTTCGCACATTTGTGTATCCGGGACGTGATCCTGGGAAGACGTTTCTTCAGGAACTGTCAATGAGCGGCCATCGGTTTCTTCATCGTACATAATTTCCTTCGATATATATAAGTTACTATCATTGCAGTCATCATGCTGATAACATAAACCCTGCACTGGTTGAGATCCAAGCGGTAGAGACTGACCATTGCAAATATTTTCACCCAATGCTTTATGACGCCTGCGACTACGCTTTGGTGGGAGAGGATTTGGAGAAGCTCGATAACAATTGTATCGCTTTCGTTTGTCGCCAGTATTAGGATTCATAGCTTCAGTTCATTGTCCCTTCTTTCACAAATTAATGTTGTTGTTTGTCCACCTGGAGGGGGGTACCAGGTGAAATAGAAGGGAGATCACAGAAGCGACGTAATTGGTCAAACGCAGTCACCGGAACAAGAGCAGCGACCTGATTGGACAAGGTGATTTAAGCAGAGTCCAGCGTCCTTTTTGAAGATCATTATCGATCACAGATTGCTGTTTTGAGAGCACGCTGGTTTTGTCTTATATCAAAGGATTTTAAACGCAATTAGTAGTAAATTGACTTGAATAAAACATGGTCGGTAGAGGCAATAGAGTAACAAAAGCTCCAACACGCTTCAGGGATGACAATGGTGAGTAATCTTATTAGTATTCTCGGGTTAAAACTAGCGTTTAATACCGAACGGCGAACGCTTATTTCGCAGCACTAGTGCCAACTGCCAACTGGTCGTCCAGTAAATACTTTTTCTTATCTTAACGTCTCTTCTAGATTTTTATCTCATTAAATTTACTGACGATGGAATCAAAAGAGTAGTGAGTCGGGACAAAATAAAGATCGAAGATGAAGGTGTTGAAGTTGGCACGGCATGTGAGGCGTATTGGGAAGACTCCAATATAAAAGGATGGTTTCAAGCAATAATTCTTTCATTTGGAGGCAAGTAACGATTTTGTAGTTAACATTACCACCCTACAGTTCTGTACTAACTTTATAGTTTTCCTCGTAGTGCATTGAAGTTAGTATTTTGTTTTTAAAGCAGTTTGAGATTGAGTTTAGTGTATACCAGGTGTATACTCCGAGCATAAAAGGCGCCATAATCACCGGGGTTTTCGCCCCGGCCATATTGGACGAGTACGAAAGCGGGGAATTGGAAACTAATTTATGAACATGTCATGGTTTTTGTGTGTGCAAATACTACGAGGTGCCATTCCCTACAACTTTTAAAATGCAGCCTACAACTTTATGAAATGCTGCCTGCAATTTTATGAAATGCAGCCTACAATTTTATAAAATGCAGCTACAATTTATCTATCTTTCTTCGAAAACCCGTTCCTCATGTTGTAAGCCACAAACTACTGGAATTGTCAAAGCATCGTAAGCAGTAAATTATTAGGGGGTGTAGCTGCATTTTATAAAATTGTAGGCAGCATTTTATAAAGTTTTGGCTGCATTTTATAAAGTGTAGCTGCATTTTATAAAGTTGTAGGCTGCATTTTATAAATTGCAGAGTGCTTAATTTTGGCAGGAATGGCACCTCATAAAATACCAGTAGTATAAATTTTGAAAAGAACAAGAAAAGTGCCAGCATTCTCCTTGTTTTTCAAAGTTATTACAAGAAACTATTACATTTTTTACTTGGCCTAATAATTACAGAAACCACCCTAGGGTCACAAGCCTTTAATCAGTTAGCCAGACTGCTCATACTTGTACTGCTATTTATAGTAAAGTGAATTTTTTATCTATTATATAATGTAGATTCATATGAGAATTTGTTAAAAATAATGAACCGGAAGAAATCAATGCAAGCCAATTCCATGCTAGCTGATTCAACTCGGAAGGGTGGAAAAGAAAGCGACAAAGAGAATAACCAACAACCATGTGCCAAAAATAATGTAACTAGGAAGAGAAAGGTACAAGAGAATGAAGTGGAGGAGACAGATGGGAAAAAAAGAAAAAAAGAGCAACAGAAAGAAGTCAAAAGGAAAAATAAAGAAGAACAAAAGTATAAAAGGCAAGCTATCCAAAAGAAAAGAGCAGAGCAGCTTTATGAACTTCAAAACAATTGGCTAGAAAAAAAGATATCAAAGGAAAAGGAACTGCATTCTAAATTTGCAGACAATCAGTCTGATGAGAGTGGTGATAGTGCTGATGAATTTGATAAAGAAATCGAGAGTGCAGATAATGAAGAGGAAGAGACCACTCATCGACCAACTAAACTTGGAAATTCTACAAGGCAGCACATCACTCCAAGATCATCTCTACTCCACAGAGATTCTTCGCCCTTGCCTTCATTATCAAACAGTGCCAACACTACCCCAAGCAGTCAAGGGACTTCACGTGCACATCTTATGTTCCAGCCAACCACTCCTCTACCAACTTCACTTGGAAATTCTACAAGGCAGCACATCACTCCAAGGTCATCTCTACTCCATAAAGATTCTTCGCCCTTGCCTTCATTATCAAACAGTGCCAACACTACCCCAAGCAGTCAAGGAACTTCACGGGCACAGCTTATGTTCCAGCCGACCACTCCTCTACCAACTTCACTTGGAAATTCTACAAGGCAGCAGCACATCACTCCAAGGTCATCTCTACTCCACAAAGATTCTTCGCCCTTGCCTTCATTATCAAACAGTGCCAACACTACCCCAAGCAGTCAAGGAACTTCACGGGCACAGCTTATGTTCCAGCCGACCACTCCTCTACCAACTTCACTTGGAAATTCTACAAGGCAGCAGCACATCACTCCAAGGTCATCTCTACTCCACAAAGATTCTTCGCCCTTGCCTTCATTATCAAACAGTGCCAACACTACCTCAAGCAGTCAAGGGACTCCACGCACGCCTTCTCCACCATTTGTGTGCAGTGATGAGGAAACAGAAATAAATTGGGAGGAAAAATACCGACTGTTATACAAGAAGTACATCAATTTAAAAGAAAAAGTTAAAATATTGGAGCAATCAGGCCAAAGAGGTAATTATACAGTATAATTTTTGTAAATGGTTTGAACCTATGAGTGTCAATAGATTTTGTAGTGTGATATCATTGTGTAGGTTTAAGTGTAGTCTTGAGAAACACTGTTGATGTTGGTGCAACTGACATTTTGACTGCATGTGCAGTAGTTATTCTCAGAGTCAAGTGAAGAGTACTTGTCAAATAGGCAAACCTTACAGTTACTCTTTACTTGACTTTGAGGATGAATGCCACCCAGGCAGTTGAAACTTCAACATCAATACTCTTTCTCAAGTCACTACACTAACCATAGATTATCAAACTACTAAATCTATATATATAATTATAATTTAATTGCTGGTAAGTATTAAAGGAAGATTTTTTCAAACCACATTGTAAATAAGTGGATTTTAGAGCAACAGTTGTTGCTCTACTGCAAAACTGAGGGATTATCGTAACTATGAAGACAATTTCTGTAGAAAACACTGTTGAGTTTCATAATATCATTGCGCATGCCAAGCTTTCTTTATTAATGTTAAAAATGTTGTGTTTGTTTGTGCTACTACATGTAGATTCCTCAAAACAAGATTTTCCAGATGGTGAGAAACCACAGCCTGGAATTCATGAAGCTAGTGTTGCACAAAAATACAAGGTACCGTATATGATTAACTTGAAAAAATATAGTGAATTTATAGCCTCCTCCGCAGGCAACTATGTGTCTTCCTAGTTGCAATGTTTTCAGTTTTGTGACTTTTTCAGTCTAATGTTTTGGCCGAGCCAAAGAAATAAATAAGAGCGTGCTCTTATTTATTTCTTCGCTTGGCCCACACTTTTATTTATTTCTTTGACTCGGTCAAAAAAAGTCGCAAAACTGAAAACGTTGCAGCTAGGAAGACACAGAGTTGCCTGTGGAGGAGCTCAGTGAATTTATTACCTTTGAATTATATTATTTTAACACTTTGCCTCCAAGGGATTCTCCATTGATGAATAAAATCATCTGGCATTAGACAGGGTAAAATTTAGGGGTGATCCGGACAGTGCTTTTTACTATCTGACCAGATTTGCTGTATAGTTAAAAAATATCTGACCGGATATTTTCATAATATAATCTCAGTCCTTATTTTCAATTAGAGTATAGTTATATTGCTATATTTTGACTAGATTCTGGGCTATGTATTGAAAATCACTTACCATGTTTCAATTTAGGGTTTGAGCCTGCAGTTACCAATAACAATGTTATTTACTGCAGTCTCAAATAATACTGTACAGATAATTTGAAAGTATAAATAGTTTTAACTATGAAAAATTGAAAAAGAAATGATTAATCCAACTTGTTTTAATGGTCTCTAAACATGCATGAAAAAGATATATGAAATTATAATTTAGTAAGCTTCGTATAAAATAGATTAATAGATCTTATAAATGTAAACAAATTGAAGCGGTGTTATGGAAACGTGTTAAGTTGTTACTTATTAAAGTGTTAACTGTTATGAGCAACTTTGTGTATGAGCTGAACTTATTTTTTGCAAGCTACTGTAATATTGTTTGTCTGTTTAAGAAGATAGTTAACCATAACCAGCAATACTGGAACAGTAAACAAACTCAATATTGCTATTTTGTTGACATGTACATGTATTAACGATGTCTATTTTTATTATATTTGAATAATTAACAGAAATTTAATATGCCTTAGAAAACTGTCAAAAACAAATTATCTGACCAGATAGTAGAAAATATCTATCCGGATAGTGTGATTTTCCACTATCCGGCCGTATACTAAATCTGGTGCACCTCTAGTAAAATTATAATAAAAATTCCCTTTAAACACGGAGTGCTCGCATAAAAAGGGAAGCCCCTCACCCTTAAAACAATGGAGTCTTTGAAATTTTAAAAATCAATTCAAACAATGGAGTCTCAAAACAAATGAGATATTGGTGTTTTGATTACTTCTCATTTCTCTTCGTTTCCTATTTTTCTGACCAATCACAGTAATTGAACTAATTATGATTGGCACTGTGAGCAAAACACCACCAATATATGCAAGCACTCTGGAGCAAGGGCACATCAGAGCTCATTGCTTGGGAGTGTGCCCTTATTGTGAGGATATCACTCATGTGACAACATTCAATTCTTATGTATTTGTTTTCTTGTACTCTTCAGATGATAGAGCTGTGTCCAGGAGGTGGGGTGTATTGGTATATTGCCAACAAAAATTGTGCGTTGTCAAGCACAAAATCTGCCGGGGAGCTGACAGTGTATTTAATGGATACGTTTTTCTCAAAAGAAGTTATGGCTGTTTCTAATATGAAAGGAGGAGGACACAAGGGCTATAAGCAGCTCAACCCTGCAATTATTAGTGCTATGAAAGGTATGCTTTACTGGAAGATTAAGTACTTTTTTATGGTCTGCTAATTAATTAAAAATATAGCATGTATTCAACATGCATTCTTATTGGTTAATATCAGGGCTTATTACTTGGTAAAATCATTTGGCATATATTAACCACAGTAAAATGCTAAACTGTCCATTGCCCTTATTTAATTGGTAAGTATCAATTTTAAGCCTGTAACATATCGCACATGTTTGTATTAGCAGAAATCCATTATAAAAGAATCTCTTACACTGTACTGTAAATCTTGTCCTGGCTCAAATTAGAAAAATTGTCCTGCCTATGACCCAAATACATGTGTTTCAATTTGAAGACATAAAAATATATAACAACTAACAAGCCTGTTTTAATTTTTCCAGGTTTTGTGCTTGATGATAGCAATTATGGAAAGGGAGCAGCAATGCCGTTTTGCAAGACAGTGCAAGATAAATGCTGCAGTGCTCGAAGAGGAGTAACAAAGATGCAAAGCCAAGCTTAGCATATATTTAAACTCTGATTTTCTCATTTTTTTAAACTTTATCATTATAATTTAACTTGTTTTAACTTTTTGAATAATCTATTTATAATATAAACTTATTTATTTGTTATCTATTTATTTACTTAATTATTAAACCTTAAACTGATTCATTTAATAAATAGTTCACTTTGTATATTTAATGATTTGAGTGTTTTTAATCAGTCTTTATAGTATTGTCAAGTTTTGGTCACTCATTCTTCTGCCAACTAGCACCGGGTACATATATTGCAACAGATTACAACAGGTTGAGCTACCTGGAGACGAGGCGGGTGAAATTTTTAAAATATAAGGCAGTTATGCAACATATCTGTACTTGCAGACAATTCACAGATATACTGAACAGATGTTTGACAGATATTTTTATTATCTGTGGAACAATATCTGTAACATATCTGTAACAGATATCTGTCACATATGTGTTACAGATATGTTAAGGTGGCCAAATTCCTATATGTTACAGATATGTGACAGATGTTTTATACATATATTTTGCAGATATGCTACAGTGCTGATGCATATCTGTCAGTTTGGTAAGGGCTGTCACAGATTGAAATTTGTTTGTTGTACGGAGGATGACGGTCAAGACTGCAGCTCGGACTTGTTTTTTGTTAAAACTGCCGTCTTTTTTCGGGCAGAAACGTAAAATATTGAAAAGCATTTGTTTATATCTTCGACAACCATGCTAATAAGCTTTCAAATATTGTCTTAAATGTTTGTTGTTCAAAGCATTCTGTTAAATAAAGTTTTTTTCACAAAATTACTTGTTGTTTTGATCGTGTCGCCGATTGCCGTCGACACCACCATCAAAAGTTTATAGCTATGAAATTAGGAAAATTCTTATATCTTACCTCGAAAACGTTTAACTCTATATTGAGTTGTTTCTTTAGTTTGTTTTTGAATAGTATTTTCTTTAGTTTTATTCGCTTTTTCGTACGTAATTTCGATAAATCGAGAAGCCGCCATTTTTAAATCGCTGAAAATGTTATAGTCACCTCGCGCGAGGTGACTATAACAAAATAGGTCGTCCATCTCGACCAATCACAGCGCGAGAAACTCTATAGTCACCTGTCAATTTCTACTAATACTTATTAGATTCCTCTGAAATATTTAAGTCAATAATTCAATATTGGGCGAGACAGAAAGTCGAGATGAATATGAATCCAATAGGTGTTTTATTATATCGAACAAAATATCTTAACGCAAAGATGTTTCTTCGCACACGTAAACAGTCAAAGGATGTTGGTCGTCAAAAACAATTTTAAAAATTCGAAAAAACACATCACGTTCCACAATAAAGTACTTCAACCAATGAAATTTCGATTTAGATAAAAGGCACACGAGTGACATTACTTTGCACGTGAACAGCCTATGTAGAAAGTCCAAAGTCTTGTGGATTATATGTGAGGGTATAATAATACTATATGTTATCCCTCCTACTTATAAACCCCACGACAACATATCACTATAAAGCCCCCTTAAATTGATATCCTAAAACCGCTGTTCATAAAAGCATCACTACACTAGAAAACCAAACGTGCTGCACTTTTGTCTCCTATATCAACACGCCAGTCGTGTTGAACTGCTAGAGCATGTTATCCAGATTTTTAAGTGTGTTGTAACAACATGCTTTTAGCATGTTGAAAGCATGTTGAACACTGCAGCATGTTTCAAATTCATGTGTGTTGTAAGAACACACTGACGTGTTACGATAACATGCAACATGTTTTCAGAACATGCACCCCAAATTGGACAAAATGCATGTTGTAAATTAACATGTTTGGCGTGTTGTGAGATTTTAACGTAACACACTTAGCGTGTTGCACCTCAGACATGCTTTTTGTGTTGCTGATCTTTAAAAGCGTGTTCTACACAACAGACGTGTTGTGAGCTGGAGTGTTCTGTTCTAAAGGCGTGTTCCACTTTACACAAAACAAAATGGATGTTTTGATGCAAATAATATAATCTATTAATATCAAATGTTAAAGTTCAATCCTAGTTTCTTTGGCTTGGCAACTTTCTTCGATTTAGGGGTTCTCTCTTGTTGTATACTCTGGAGACTATTTTGCCACTTATCCATCAAAACAGCATCCTTCAGTGCAGTGTTGAGTGTTTCTTTGCCATATTTGATATTAAAACACAGTGGGATGCCAGTCTCTTCCTCAAATTGAGTGTATATACTAATTGAAATATGCGTGGAAAATTGACTGTGGGAGTCAATTTCAGCGCCCTTTCAAATCGGGCCAGGTTACATGGCAATATGGTAATCGTCCGCGCCACTGATCGTCCGCGCGTATTATGCAATCACTGTGAACGCACGCGATTTCCCTCGCAATTTTTCTTTGGAAACTCAACTAATCAAGCAAATCATGGCAATGAGCAACGATATAGGTTGGTAAAATGTAGAGAAGTGAGATAATTTTTGCTGCTTGTATTTTTACACGTATGAAGCCCCTATTCGTGACCTAATAACTATATCTATGTATGTTTCTACAGTATTTATGTTCTATTTTAATATTATATGGACAATGAAGTTTTAAAGATAAAACCACACAATATAAATAAATAAATGCCAGAGCAGAAAAGGTGATTTAATAACATGGAAATCTAAATAAACAAAGGTCATTAGATCCTAGTAAAATACTCTTATCCATATAATAAACATGTTTACGATCGCACAGGAATGCCAAAAAGCTGGCTGCCAGCTGGTTTAATATCCAGCTGGTTATATTTGCCATTAAAATCTACTGCCCCAGTACTGCCTTTTGCAGCAGGTACTAGTAGAAGTCTATAATTGTTTAGTTTGCTTGTAATGTTGCATGTAGCTTGGTTAGGTGTGTTAACAAAATATAAGAATGTAGTACATAATAATTAATATATGCCTGCAGTGTAGTTAGAATATCAAATATGCCAAGATTACTTGAATGATGCCAGCTGTATTACAGGGCCGGATTAACCCTAGATGGCAGAAGCGGCATATGCCGGGGCCCCCGCGCTTTTTGGGGTCCCGCGCCTTCTTGTTGCGCAATTTTAGTTTCACGCGTTTTTTTCTAGAAAGCGTGGGCTCAAGTAATTACGGGGCCCCGATGAGTGTGGGCCTCGGTAAACGCGAGGCCCCCATAAACGCAAGGCCCGCCTAAGCGTGTGGCCCCGATAAGTGGTGGCGCTCCGGCAGGTGCGAACTTTTTAAGGTACGGAGCTTTTTAAGCAGGAAGGAAAAAAGAAGATAATTTAA
The DNA here is from genome assembly GCA_035772405.1 of Chrysogorgia sp. JL179-B06. NCBI lineage: Eukaryota > Metazoa > Cnidaria > Anthozoa > Scleralcyonacea > Chrysogorgiidae > Chrysogorgia > Chrysogorgia sp. JL179-B06. The sequence goes on from JAYKKM010000272.1 coordinate 240,952, forward strand.
TCCTATCTATCTTATTTCTCAGTAAAGTTCGATAATTCCTTGCGCTTATGGTGCAACCGCGCTGGGGGTCTAAATGGTGGCAAGGGGCCCCGCGCAACCTTAATCCGGCCCTGCTGTATTATGGCTGGGTGCTGCATGTCATTTTAACATGAAATAGTTTACATTACAAGGTTTGATATTTAGATTATAAGATTCTAAGCTTTTGCAGGGTGATAATGGTATATACATGTATCTTATGGCATCTTCATACATGTATCCCATCACAACATGTATTCCTGTACAGCACAATGAGTATATACATGAATTTCATATATTTTCATGTACATTGTAAGGATGATGATTCTGAAAGTTAATAACTAGACACAAAGTGGAGATATAATTGTATTTTTTACATACACACACACACACACACACACACACACACACACACACACACACACACACACACACACACACATATATATATATATATATATATACATACATATATATATATATACATATATACAACAATAAACAACATCCGTTTTACGACTGCTTACGCAGGGGTTGGCCGGCGGCTTCCCCACAACAGTCTCCACTTCACACGATCCCTCGCAACCTCCCTCCTCATGTCCCTCTCCACCACGTGACTCCATGTCTTCATTGGTCTTCCCCTGCCTCATGCCCTCCACCTCGTATGTAAATAATGTTATGTATGTTACATATTTTTAGAAAATGGCAAGAAAAAATTCGAAAATCTGTTTTGACGATGTTTTTGAGAGCATTGTGAATGGAAATGAGTCGGAAATAGAGAACCTAAGCTCTGATGAAGATGATACTGATTATGTTGTATCTGATGATGATGATGGTGGAGAGAATGGTGATAGTGGAGAGAATGATGATGATGATGATCACAACAGTGTGGAAAATGGTGACAGTGGAGATTCAACAGTGCCACAATCCCAACCAAAAGAAAAGAAAACCTTTCGATGGAGAAATAAAGATATCGTAACATCTGATGACAGTTACGATCATGAAGAAGACGACATTGAAGAGACCTAATATTTCAAACAGTTTTGGACTGATGAAATACTAAACTTGGTTGTAGAACAAACTAACCTCTACAGCACCCAGAAAACAGGCACATCAATCAATACCAACAAGCAAGAGACCGAACAACTTATCGGAATGCATTTGAAGATGGGTATTATACCACTTCCATCTTATAAGTTGTACTGGTCACAGAAGATGAGATACCCAGCTGTTGGAGACCAAATGCCATTGAAAAGATACGAAAAGCTTCGTTCAAATCTCCATTTTGTCGACAATAGTGTGATGAACGAAATCGCCTCAAAGCTGGCAAAGATCCAGCCTGTTGTTGACATTTTCCGGGAACAATGTATAAAGATTCAACCAGAGGAGAGACATTCCGTGGACGAACAAATTATACCTGCGAAAACCAAGTACAGCGGAATTCGCCAGTACAACCCCAAAAAGCCAGTGAAGTGGGGGTTCAAGAATTTGGTGCGAGCTGGTGCTTCTGGCTTCATGTATGACTTTTATATTTATGCCGGTAAGGACGAAGCCATGGAGAATTCAGACTTCAATCACTTACAGAAGTCTGCACAAGTAGTTGCCCACCTTTGCCTGCATTTGCCACCCCACAGTGGGCATCAATTATTTTTTGACAATTGGTTCACCACATTGGATTTGCTAATTTATCTGAAGAATATGGGTATATTAGCATGTGGTACAGTTCGCGCCAACCGCCTGCAAAAATGTCCGTTACAACCAAACAAAGAAATGAACAAAGTGGGACGTGGCACCATGGACTTCAAGTCAGATGCAGAGTCTGGAATAATTGTGGTCAAATGGTTGGATAACAATGCTGTTCATGTCGCCTCCAATTATGTTGGCGTGGAGCCACTGGGCACTGTTGAAAGGTGGTCCCCCAAGATAAGAAGAGAAAGAACATCCCGTGTCCACAGCAGATCTTGCGGTACAACAAAGGGAGGGGAGGAGTTGATTTGATATGCTTATCTCGTTGTACCGAATCACTATCAAAACCAGAAGGTGGTACATCAAGATCTTTTGGCATCTGGTCGACATGGCAAAAGTCAATGCCTGGCTCCTCTACCACAGGCATTGTGATCAGTTCGGAATTTCCAAGAAGCAAAGATTGTCCTTGCTGAACTTTGTTTTGGAAATTTCTGAGGGCTTGACGAGCGCCAACAAAGTTGCCTCAATAGAAAGAACTGGTGGCAATCCAGGCAGACCAAGCAAGCGGAAATCTTGTGAAGCAGCAGGTCCATCACCAGTGGCGAAAGTTGGTCGCAAACCCACCACACCATTACCATCAAATGATGCACGGTATGACCAACTTGGACATTGGCCAAACCCCACCAAAGGAAGCCGCAGTCGCTATTGCAAAGATGGGTTCTCCAAAATCTTTTGCAGCAAATGTAAAATTTGTCTCTGCTTGAGGGAAAAAACTGTTTTTTGGACTACCATACTTGTAAATAATATCTATTATACTTTTTATATATACTATACCTGATACTGTAATGTAGTACTCTATAATGCAAGGAAAATACATAACCATCTGGAGAAAGAATTAATTGTGGTAAAACCAGCAAAAATCCTGCTGGTTGTCAAGAAAATATATTGTCTAGTTTTTGTATTTTTTTTACCTTATCGCAGCAATGTAGATCTGCTACAAATTATTTCCCCCGTAAAATTTGAGAATTAAAAAAAAAATTTTTTTAATTGAATTTCTAGGTTCATATGTAGGTTGATTTTGCAAGAAAATATTTTTTTTATTTGAAATTAAATATTTGCTACTTAAAGGGATGCAGGTTGGTGCCTTTACTTTATTTCTTGTTAAGATTTAAAGGCATTACGCGCTCGAAATGGAGTTATGACCGTTTGAATTTGCAATGCTGTCGCTCCTTTTTAATTAAAATTCAATACCAGTTTAAAATAACATAACTTATTAAGCAGCACATTACGTATTTCTCTTTTGGTTTGTTGTCAGTAAACATAACAACTTTCCTGTAGGCAAGTCGGCCAGCGCGGCTTGTGGAGCTTTGTACCTTTTCCAACCTCGTTGTTTCTCCACCTTCCAGAGGAAGCGTCGAGTAACACCCCATTCCATTAAAATTACTCTGACCTTTGCCATCTACAAAACGAGTTAAAAGCGAGTTCTACAGAGTACTAATAAATTATTGCAGATTGACATGCCCAAGAAAATTCCTGGCTATATGAAAGTTTGGCCTGGTGTTTAAGAAAATGATCGCCATTGTAAACATAAGAACTGATGAGGATACGCTATTTTCTGGAATTAACTATTTACAAAACAAAAAATACTCACCAGATTTAACAGAAGCATGGACTCTGAATTTAAGATAACAAACCCAATCAAAGTCAGCTTCAACTGCAATTATACGAAGTCTCACGTCGGGCCATATAGCTTTGATCAATCTTTCCAGTTCATCTAACGCTTCTCTGCACCTCTAGAAAAAAGCGAAAGAGTAAAGAAAGGCAGTGAATGGTGATCGGAGTATTTGATTTTGAAGTAAACGGCTTTGAACGGAATGACATCCACAAATGAAACGACTCAAAGCAAGAAAGACAAATAACAACAGAGCTAAAACCTATTTACTGAGATTTGGCATTTACACTCGGTGACATTTAATGGCAATCAATGGAAAGGATAACAACAAGACATTACATTACAAACCTACCCTATTCATCCGCCGACTACCATGCCAGTATTGAAATTTAGTGCTAGGTTTTCGTATCCAGCCGATCCATATGCGATCGGCTGTGATGGTTGACCGCTAGCACGTTCAGAAAACTAGTTGACGTCGGGGAGTCGTTCATATAGGTAAAAATTCATCCGTGGTGGACATGTCCTTGTTTGGCCTGGTCGTGACACACACGATATAGCCAATTGAGTTATAGTCGCGATCAAAAGCAAGAGTAGAAGACCTTTACTTCTGTCCAAGCTCATTTTTCTGGTTTTACTATCTAAACCAAGCTAACAGCGAGAAATCATTAGGAAATGTGTGAATAACTGTCCATCAATTTTACACACGAAGACTACGTTTATTGGCTCGGTTTTTAACGCAAAAAAAACACAGGTTGCAAGCTGACTCGGAAGCCAATATGTCGTATAAACGCTGACGAAATACGCATGTTGTGTAAACTAGTACAATTTATCGTTTGTGGTCAACCGTTTTAAACTCTAAATGTAAAATAAAACTAGCTGTCATATACCTTATCTTTGTATCTCTTTATTTCGTATTTACTAGTATAGGCTGTTGTTTGTTTGGATCAGGCCGCTTTTCTGATTACATCCACGGCTCCGCCCATCGCTTCATATCGGCAATCGTCGTCAACAATCGATTAATAATCGATTAATCGTATTGGATGAATTGGTTCCTGAAGTTTTCGTAACAAAAAAGAGGAAGTGCTTGGCTTCGGGGTATATATATATATATATTAACAATGCGAAAGGGGTTGGCACTAGCTCTTAACCAATCAGATTGCAGTATTGATTTGAATTGACCAATCAGAGAAAAGGGTATCTCATTATTTCCAGGGAGGTGTCCCAAAATGAGTCAAGCTGTGAGCTAGTTAATAACTAATAGTTCAGGAGGGGAAGTCAATTCAAATCAATACTTATTGCAATTTGATCATTGGTTAAGAGTCAAGTGCCAACCCCTTTCGCATTGTTAAGAGTGATGTGGTAGTTGTTGTTGTTACTTGTCCTTTTCGTCGGGAAGGAAACATGGCCGCCGTCGCACAAAGTGAAAAAAAATTTTAAAATGTCTTTTGGAAAAAAAAGTTGTTAATGGTTGGAAAATATATATTTGAAAAATAAAATAATAATATATATGTGAATTAGTAGTAATAGTATTTAAAAAAAAATTTTTTAAAAATAAATAAAATAAAATAAAATAAAAAAATAAAAATGGTTGAAATATTTTTATAAATAGAACGTTGAATTGTATTTTATAAAAAAAAAGGAATTGTAAAAAAGTATTTTTAAAAAAAAAATAAGAAAAACGAGTGCGCGCGCGACGGAGATGTTACCTCAACGACGACCAGAGCTTGAATGAGGTGTAAGATGATATACCGGAAGTAAATAGGGTATTATTTTTTTGGAAAAGGCGTGTCCGGAAGTAGATACGTTCAGCTTTATATAAGAACATCAACAAATGATTTTTTAGAGAAGAAATGGCAGAAGCAATAAAAATAATGGATGCTGATATATTTGTGATAAAACCTGAACATGTTAACGTGTACTTCGAAAAGCTTTCTGTCAGTAATTATGAAGAAAATAATAATGAGGTTTTTTATGAAGTATCGCGATTTAAAAAACCGAATAAACAAATAGGACGTTTGATTGTATTCACAGCTGAAGGAAAAAATAATATGTTGCATATTTGCTACCAACATCATCGAGATGACCCTGATGATACAGCTCTTAATAAAGACGGGATACCGTGGATTAATGATGGAATAATTTTTCAAATTAAAAAATAAATGTGATTGTACACTCAGGTTTCAGCAAAATAGTATTTAAAGAAGCGACTATATGGTTTTTTAGCATCAGAATCATGGCTGAATCAAATGTTAGAGTAATAGATATTTTACAACTTTAAATGTTTAAGGATGTTCAGTTAACTCGTGATTGCAAAGATTCTATATTTTATGCTGTGAATTATATGGAAGAGTATCCTATTCATTTTGGTGTTTATCTTCGAGCGTTAATATTAAAAGATCTCAATCCAGACTCATATCTCAACACGGAGTTGGAAGTATCTTCAAATTGTTTTATTGCCATAATTGATCGAGAAACCGAGATCAATTTGGAAGAAGAAGTATATTTTGATTCAACGGGTACATTACGAAATGTAATAGTGAATTTAGTTATGATGCGTTAGTAAATTTTTTTTTGGATGGTTATATAAGAAGATGTTAGCATTGGAGAGTGTTAGATTTTAAAACAGATTGTTGTGTAAAGACAAGGATTTGTGATAAATGATGAAGGATCACATTTTTACATTTATGGAGAATAAAACATATTTTAAAAAAAGAAAACGAATACCGTGTCAAGATGAAGCTTTGTATTGTCCAAATGATGATTTTATTAAAATTTTAGAACATGTTGAAATTGTGTTGGTAAAATGTGAAGAAGTTCAATTGCTACGACCTAATTATGCTCCTGCCAATTATCAATTTTATAAACTATTATTCCTATGTGATTTACCAGTGCTTGGTCGCCACAGTATGTATATACTCATTCACATATAGATCAATCGAACCATATTGGAAAAGGCGTTAAAAGTATAATTGCTTGTTATATGTATCCCTATTTGTGAAAAAATGACGTGTGTGAGAACACATATGGATCACATATTTCTTTTTATGGAAGATGGAACATATTTTTTTAAAAGAAAACCACCACCGAAGAATAAAGATAATCCTTTTTTTTTGTACAAATGAAGATTTTATTGTTGTGTTAGGACGTGTTCAACTAGTGTTGGTAAAATGTGAAAAAGTTCCTACAGTACCATTAATTGATGAATATCAACCTTATAAACTATTATTCCTATGTGATTTACCTGATGGTCGTCAGTACGTATATATCTATTCGCAAATAGATCAATCGAAGAATATTGGAAAATTTGTTAGAAGTATAGATACGACAATGATACATAATATTTTTTGATATGGAATTGGAAAAAATTAAAAGTATTTTTATGAAATCAGTGCATTAAAAAAGGATGAACTGAGGGGTGTGTGAAACCATTTTGGACTGTGTATTAGTACAGGATGTACATGCCCCGACGAAAGACTTGGTCGTTTATTTCTCGTAGTGAAGAAATCGGTAATAAATTGTTTGAGGAAGCGAAATTAATTGGTACTCCTTCTTGTAAAATTAAATTGGATAATATCTCGTTTTTTGAATGCAGTTGTGAAACTGGAAATGAAAGTAATGGATATATTCAAGGGGTGGTTATATTTAAAGAAGCAAACGGTGGTGGTTGGGGTGATGATAATATAATACCCTACTGTAGTGATATTGTTCGATCCTATCCTGAAGATTTCTACCATCGTAAGGGTCGAACCTACGATCCCTTTACACTTATTCGATATGGAAAACGTCGTGGAAAAATGGGGAAATTGTGGAATCGCGAAAGATCTTTGAAATTGGCAAAATATAAAAGAGAGTGGAGAAAAAAAACAATCTTAAAAAAACGTTAAATAATACTTAAAAACAAGATGTTTTGTTCATACTGTTGTATGGGTGTTAAACACTGGGAACATTTTGCAATGTATTATACATGTAGAAAATGCTATGTCAACAGACAATATTGTGAATTTTGTAAAAGATATTACTCAAGATTACTTACTACTAAATTGATGTATAGTTGTAAATGTAGCGATAGAATAAAAAGATGGAAACAAAGATATAATATTGAATAAAAAATTTTTATTACAACAAAAATTCGTTTTTTATTTTTTTACAAAAAAATTAAGAAGCGATTGTTTTATTCCTAAAAAAATAAAAATAAAATTTTTTTAAAAAAAAAAGTTTTTCCCTATATAAACATTGTTAGAGCATCAAAAAAAAAGGAAACCCGACAGTTGTGTGTAGGAATTATTTTTTAAGGAACAACTATTTTCACCTATAAAAAATTATAATGGGTAGACAAAAAGGTGGTTTGTATTTACCCACTAGGAATAGGTTTCAAATAGGGGCTGGATGTAGAAAAAGAAAACAAATACGAAGGAGGGGTCGGAAAATAAAAACAAAACAAAAAGGAGGATTCCTTAATTGGATCTTAAAACCCGGGATAGCGATGACAAAAGCAATGATGGGGGCTGGAGTAAAAAGAAAACAAAAAGGAGGGTATTTTTTTAACATGGATGCGCTCATTAAGGATATTAATAAATAGAAGCTGTTTTTATTGTTTGAAATCAGTTCTACTTCTGGTTGTCTACAGTGAAGAATGTCTTCTAACACACCCATGCTCTGTCCACCTCAATATCTTGTAAAAAAAATGAAAATTGTTAAAGTGGTTTTACTAGAGTGTACAAAAGTTCCACTTCTACATCATGAGGAGGGTAAATCTGTCTTTTATAAAATATTATTAAAAGCTGATATGAAGGATGGTGAAAAGTATATATATTCTTATTTGCAAGACGATCATTCAGATAAAATTGGAGAGCTCATTGATTTTACGTGCGAAGTTTTTAAGATAAATGAATAAACAAGACAATCACATGTTGTTCTGTAACCCTAAAGATGTAGTAAAAAGTTTGGGAAATGTAAGGTTAATAAGATGTGATAAAGTTACGATATTCCAACCTGAGCTGGATAGTGTTCAATTGTATAAAGTAGTACTTCATTGTGAGAGTGAAAAGGAGTATGAAAAGTTACTATATGTCTATACACGTTTTGATCAAACGTTGAATATTGGAAAGTTGGTGAAATTTAAAGAGAACAACATAAATACCGCGACATTTGTATAAAAAAAGACGATGGAGAATCCCTCATTCATACGCCCCAAGATTTTATAAAAGTTCTGACTGGTGATGGTGATGGAGATTTAATTTTAATAAAATGTGAAAAAATAAATACCGTAGGGGTATTTGATGATTATTTTCTATATAAAATAATTTTACAAAATGATAAAATCGACGGGGTTCCAAAATATATATATACCTATTCATCAAATGATCAGACAAATCTGATTGGAACTGCAGTTAGATTTTAAAAAGACAAGTCAAGAATTAAAGAGAAAATGAATCAGTACCAAGAAATGGATATAATACAATTTAAAAAAGAAATATGTACTCCACAAGCAAAATTACGTTTATTAGACTCTATACCGCTTCCAAAAACAGAACACAGCACCATAAATCCAGAATTGCAATTGCAATTGTATCGTTTATATTTTAAAGATGAAAGTAATGGATGTTATTATACGACAAGATTTGATTTACCAATGGTACGTTTATTGGGTAAAAATGTATGTCTTACTGAACAATATTTATTTGTTACCATTTAATTTCTTATCTATAACCCTGTAAATATTAAGAAAAATAAAAAAACTGTTTTGTTTGCTATAAAATAGAGTGTGGGTTTTGATTTTTTGAAAAATGAATGCTTGTGAATTAAAAAAAAAGCAATACCCGATCCGAATTATGTCCCTCCAGAACATCTTGCAGAAATTTATAAAAAATCTAATATGATGTTATTATCATGTGTAAAAGATATTTTTAAACCGTGTTATAAGTTATTAGTATACTTATGTGAAATGGGTAGCGATGATCAGTATATATATACCTATGTAACAAATGACTGTACACATTTGAAAGGACGCTTTATACAATTTAAAGAAATAGAATAATGGAAAAATAGAATAATGGAAAAAAAGATTGAAAAGAATGATTGTTGGGTTTTTAATGGAAAATTTTCTCCACTCAAATATATTGGAATTAAAAAAAATAAAATGTTGCTGAGTGTTGGGTTTTTAGCGGAACTTCACCATCACTTCTATATAAAGGAGTAAAAATAAGGGAAACTATCACACGAAAAAAACATGTCTGAATTTGAGGAGGATGATTGTTTTTATGTATCTTTGAAACTCTTGGTAGATGATTATCAAGATTCCAATTTAAAGTTGATGCATTGGTGTGAACATACACATTATATATATGGATGTCTTTATAACGCCTATGATTGCTTTTTTAAAGATGATAATATAGAATCCCGACTTAACCATGTGGTAAAAACAGCTACACGATTTAGAGTACCTCAAGAAAAAGAAATATGGCTTTTTAAAACAACGATATTGCATGAATACAATTCTTGCCGTCAATACCCCACACCCATTCAAAAAGACGATGATCTTATCGGTGAATATGTTGTGTTTATAAAAAATTTTTATGAACATCAAGAAATGTATAAGTTGGTGAAAAAATAAACGATGTCTCACACAAACTCTTAGAAGATGAACTTGTTAAGAAAAATATTTTTGTAATTATTTTTTATAAGAAATAAAAAAAACTGTTTGTATACTATAAAAACAGCGTGTGTGTTGTGATTTTTATTAGTTTTTTGAAAATGACTGCTCGTGAATTAATAACGACTCTATCTAATCATTTTAACGATGATGATATATATAAATTTATGAGCTATAAGCAAATAATACGCCTTACAGGTGAACCAGAATATACCGGGAAAATACAATTATCGGAGTGTAAGAAAATTGAATCATCAATACCCGTTTGTCAATCATTTCAAATGTTTGAAATATATTTATTCTTGGAAAGAAAAAATGGATCTAAAGAATATGTAAAGTTTTTCAACAACGGATTTATCACTCTTCAAATATAAAGACGCTCAAATTAACAATTCAACATATAAAATTGAAATGTGGAGTGAAAAATGAGCAGGGGCAGACATGATGAACATGGTACAATTTGGTTTCGTCGTGCAAAGAATGAACGAAAAGACACGAAATATTTGGAAGATCATGAACATCTTTCACCATTATCTATAACAGGTTCAAGACCTATATATCAATTAAAATTACTTGAATGTAATAAAAATAAACATCGAATAATGAGGGCTTATTCTAAATATAATGTGAAAGTTGAGGTTATGAATTATGATGAAACAATATTTGGTGGAAAAACTATAATAACCAATATCGATAACGATGCAAGCTCATTAGTGGGGAAAGCTGTTCAATTAATAGAGAAGGACAAGGATTTTATTTTAGTTAAACAAAATATAAAACTTTAAACATCGTTATTAAACAAAAAAAAAAAGGTTTTTACATTCCAAAAAATTTGTATATTATTTGTTTTTTGTTTGTTGGCTTCATTTACAAGAATTTATGAAGATTCAATTAATATCAAAAGTTGTAACGTAAAATGCTTGATGCGATATACGTTGGAATTGCTGAATTATACATATATAAACAGCACATAATGTTCCGATCCAATATATTATGAGAAGAGAAAAGAAACCCTGTTTTATGGAAAATCTTACAGAATAAACAATGGAATTAAGTGAATTTATAAAATTAAAAATTTTTGCTTATGATGTTATACGAATGGAAGACGAAAATGAAAAAGATTTTTACATGAAATGTGCGAGATTTTGCTTTATCTTTCGGAAAATGTGTATGGAACAAACAGTTAAATCCTTAACAATAAGTCAATTTTGTAAAAATATACATGAAAAATGTATGTATCATTTAATGGATGCTGGCAATTTCAGTAAAAAAACCCGATATGTCGGTACACACGAAGGAGTTGATCCTCTTTATATTGATTTATATATGAAACATTTAAATGAATTTTACATAGAAAATTATTTACAAAAAAATATTTCTGTATTAATCTATTTTATTTTTGAAAGCATTCATCCTTTTTCTGATGGTAATGGACGAATAGGGAAAGCTTTACATGCTTTTTTAGAAAGAAAAATAGATTGTAAAGTAAAAACCAAAAAACAACATAAAAAGTTGTGTAACGTTTTAGGTATTATGCAAAAAAAACAGATTAGTTTATTTGATGTAAAGCGTGATACGTTGTTATTAGACTAATTATTATAATAAAAATATATATTTTTAAAAAAATGTGTTGTTTTGTTTTGCAAAAAAAAGTATAAATACAACATCCTTTTAGCTTTTTACCCATCACATTCGAAAAGAGACTATCATGGCTGCAACAACTTCAATGAAACTTTATTCACAGGAATATATACATCATACGTTTGTGTTACAAACGTATAAGTATAATGATCTTTCACGAAAAATTATAACCAATGTAAAAAAAAATGGAAACGCATATCTTGTGAAAGTATGGCCTACGAGTCAGGAGTGTTTGAATTTTCTAATGAATAGTAAATTAGAAATAAAAAAAGAAGATGTAAGTAAATTGACAACTCAATTGGGTAAAATTTCATTGAAAGTTGGTGATCAAGTATTTCTTGAAGTTGCAAAAAGTAAAAATTGGAAACAAGGAGAACGTCTAGTTATTCGTTCTAACGCTTGGGATGGATTGGAGATTCTCTACCAATTAAAAGAAAATCTTTTACCTGAAAAAGATTTGGTGTTCAAGGACGATGATGGTGGTGATGAAATCCAGCCAATGAACGATGAAATGCGGATTGAAAACCATGACAATTGGGTCGATAAATTTGGTTCATTTCATATTAAAAAAAATGATGACATGACACTTATTGTTGAAGGATTGCGCAAATATAATCATGCTGTAAACGGGGGTGTAGTTGAAAAAAAGGAAACGTTTAAGAAAAAGAAAAATAATGATTTTGATTTACCACGTGAAAAAAATTTTTTAAAAATGGACAATGATAAAATCATTGATGATGATGATGATGATGAAGAGGTTTGTTTTCTTTTTTCTAAACCCACTGAAAAAGCTGTTTGTAAACTTTTTTATTACCGATTTATACACAATTACCAATGCGTGATACAATATGTATGTATAACGAGGTTATAAATGAAGAATTAGATATTGCAGATCAGTATGATTTTGTTCAAAATTGTGATAGTTTACTTTGTGAACTTGAGCAAATATACACGACAATAGAAAAAAAAGAATAATATTTTTTTTTTGGGTATAGAAATGAAAAAAACAAGAAAAGAAAAGTTCTCTAAAGAATTTATAGAAAAAGCTGCAAGATTACTTAAAGGAGAAACATTAACAAAAGAACAATTATCAAACTATAAACTTCATAATCTTAATAGAAAAAAATATAGACGTTTAAATATACATGTTACAGATATTAATGAACAATGGGAAATTGATTTAGCTGAAAATAAAGATTTAGCACGTTATAATAATCAATTTCGTTATTGGTTGGTGTGTATTGATGTGTTTTCTCGTTATTGTTGGGTAAAATTATTAAAAAAGAAATCAAGTAATAATGTTAAAAACAAGTTTGAATCTATTTTAATCGAAGAAGGACAAACACCTCGTAAAATTCAATGTGATGAAGGAACAGAATTTCAAGATATTCGAAAAAGTTTGAGTAAAAAATATAATTTTACAGTTTTCCACACCTATAATCGCGAGATAAAAGCATCGCATGTTGAACGTGTTATTGGTACGTTAAAAACTATGGTTCGTAGAGTTTTAACAAGGACTGATAATTTTGATTATTATACTTATTTACCTGTGATTATTGAACGTTATAATAATTCTCCACATAAATCTTTGGGTGGTTCAACACCGTTTGAAATTTATAAAGGAACAAAGAAATTAAAAAAATTAAAATATAAAATATTACGTGATGAATTGAAATACCCCATTCCTACAAAAAGTATTGTCACTGAAGGTACTCGTGTACGCATAGCAAGGGTAAAAAACAATATTTTTGAAAAAAGCAGTCTTAGACGTTGGACAAACGAAATATTTAAAGTTGAAAATGTTTTTATAACCGATCCTGTCACATATCAATTAAAAGATTTAAAAGGTGGAAAAGTTGAAGGAATTTTTTATCGTGAAGAATTACAATTATTAAAATAAAAATGAGTTTATATATCGCAAGTAATACAATATCGAAAACTGGAATATCTAATTTAACAAATAAATTTACAATGCATCTTGTTCAACCTATTGACGCTCTAAATAAAGATGCATATATAGATGTACAAAAAATTTGTTACTCGTTAACTACAAAAAATGTTGATGAAAAAATATGTTATTTCACGTTTACATTCGATTTTCAGAAATTTATGAAGAATAAATCGGGTGTTAAAAAGTACAACGAACAGATTATTCTTACGAGTGTGAAATATAATATTCCTACAGGAATTTATGATTTAAACCGTTTACTTGATTATATGAATAATATTTTAAAAGAATATGATGTTGATTTGAGTTTAGAAAAGAATGGAAAAGTATATTTAAATGTTAATTTTGGAATAGAATATTGGCTTATACAATATAATAGTAAAAATGCTCATGATGGTGGTGTAGGTTCTAAATTGCGTTTATCTGAAAAAGTTGAAAAAATAAATTTTGAATTAAATATGAGTGATACTTTATCGTTTATGTTGGGTTTTAAAAATTCAATAATCAAATTAAATAATGAAAAAGAAAATTTTATTGAAAAAGAAGCCCATTATTTACTCGATGTATCAGATGGTTTAAATAAAATGTTTATATATTGTGATGAATTAGAAGCAACATTAGTTGGTGATTCATATTCTGAATTGTTAACAACAGTTCCTATTCAGTGGTCGGGTCAAGGAAAAGGAAATGGTGAATTAGTTTGTTTCACACCTTCAAATATATTTAAAAAATTTAAAAAGAGTGTTATTAACGAATTAAATATTACAATTAAAGACAGTGCAGATAATTTGATTCCTTTTGATTCTGGAACTGTTTCGTTAGATTGTTTAATTCATTATGCTTAAAATTCATCTTAAAACAGTAAGGAACGTTCTACAGGTTGAAAAATATGATTTTAGTTATCCCTTTAACACATATGCTGAAAGTAAAAATGAAAAACAAATTTATTGGATTTTAGACAGTGTTGAGCACTCGGGAATTAATAAATCTTTTCACATTTATTATTTCAAAAAAATTAATTTTACAATCGATCCTGTAATAACTCAAAATCCAATAACTCGTAAAAGAAAAGATGGTAGTGTACTAATGTTAAAAAACACAAAATTAAAAGATAAACAATTTGATGGACAACAAATGTTATTGTTTGAAAAAAGAATTTTATTTAAATATGATATAGACGAGAATAAACAAATATTACACCACTTAAAAATGGAAAGAGAAATATTTCCTAATGTTTTGCTTAAAAGAAACACCGCAGAAGCTCAAGAATACATTCAATTTCATCTTTCATATGGTAGTGACGACGACGTCATTTTGATTGCAGAAAATATAATAATTAATATAAAATTATTTGAAGAAAAATAATGAATAACAATTTAACATCTGACGATTATTTTAAATTACTTACTGGAAAATGTAAAGGAAAAAATTATTCTTCTAACTATTTTTATGTAAAACGTGAAAAAAAACAAAAAACCCTACTCAAGATGATATTTTATTAACTTCTAATATTGGTCTACCGCATACTTTAAACCCTGATTATCAAAAAAAATGGTACCAAATAAAGAAGCAAAAAAAGAAAAATTGATCCAGATGTATTACGTTCAATTTTACAAAATAGAAATTAATTGTTTTTTTGTTTTAAAAAAAGAAAAATACTGTAAACTATAAATTAAGTTAAAAGCAAAATAAATGTATTATTTTTCTTAAAAAAACGTGTCGTATTGGGTTATTTTTTAAAATAAAAATGAGACGAAGAAATAGTATTATTAAAAAAAAAATAAAAAGAAAGTCTAGATTACACGGTGAAAGAAAAAAAATACAAAAAGGTGGTACTTTTGGTGCAGGAATGGCATTAGGAATGTTTTTACCCCAAGTGTTGGGTACAGTCGGAAAGATATTAAAGATTAATATTTAAAAAAAATGAATTCAAAAACTGTGGAAGAGGTTGAACAACATGATATATTATTTTCTGCTACTTTACAATTATTTACTTCTAAACCCTACAATAATACATTTATTGAATTTTCTGAATGCGAGATTGTACCAACACCTAAAGACCCGACTGCAAATGTGGTTACGTTTACAAGACACGGAAACGCTGTCGGGGTCTTAAAAACAAGCGACGCCCAAATTTTTGCTAAATTGTCGTTAGTACATAAAACAACAGGGGCTATTGCGGGTACTGTTGCTGCTGGGGGAAAATCAATTTTACCGTTACCTCTTCGAACAATGTGGAAAACAAAAGAATTAAAAATAAACGATACTTTAATTACCACTTCAGGAAATATGTCTCATATGGTATCAATTATTAAATATTTAACGCGTGAATATGATCCGAAACGCGATGGATGTAAAGATATTAATTTTTCTCATCTTGATACAGCAGCACATATGGATAGTATAGCTGGATTTGATGATGCAGCGGGTGTTGAGAATGCTGGGGGTTATGCAAGAGTGTTGAAAAATGACGTCAAAACAATAATTGATACAATTGATACCTCATTATTTAGTGATGGTGGTGGGGAAATTATTATTCCCTCAGCATTTAAAATAGAATTACGTTTAACCCACGTATTAAAATCTATTTTATTATCTGGTGCAGATGATGCTGCTTTAAGTTTAGCCAATACAGAACTATCTTTAGAGGATTTAAAGATTAAAATACCTGTTTTTAAACCAACGATCAACTACGGGTAGCATTAAATGCAGGATTTGTTGAAAAACATATGGAAGCTAAATATTATACTAGTAATTATCGATGTATTAGTGAAAATATATTAGCAGGGCGGAGGTCGCATCAAGTTGTCGATGTTTTTAATGGTTCGTGTCCTACAAGATTATTTATAGTTTTTATACCTCTCGCTAATTGGAATGGATCATATGCGCATAATATTTTTAACTTTACATGGTTAACTACTCGAATATTAGTGTTTCGGTAAATAATAACACTGTTATGAAAATTACATCTCCTGAAGAAGCTTATTCAAATATACAGAATGTGTTGAATCGAAAATATAAACATATGCCGTTTACATTTAATGATTTTAAAAATGGATATGCAATGCTTGGATTTGATTTAACAAGCAATAAAGATTCTCATCTTACTGTATTACCCTCACGACCCTCAGGGAATGTAAACATTGATTTTAATTTTTCAGAAAATACTACTGCTGGAGTATTTCTTTATATTGGAGAGTTTCGAAATGAAATAAAAATAGGTTTAAAAACACCTGCACGATTATTACATGACATTTAGTAAAAAAAAAGTAAAGAGCAACAATTAGCTTAAGGAATTATTAAAAAAAAATGAAAGATCAAATGAAAATACAAAAAAAAAAAAATAATCGAAAAACCATACATCATAAAAGAAAAGAAAAATGTAATAATTAATCAAATTCCTCTAAAGCGTGAACATATATTTATATATCCTATAATATCAAAGTTTGGAGAAAAATGGAGAAAAATAATAAAAGAAAATATGTTGTGGATGAAGAAGAAAAAGAAGAATTAAAAAAAAAAAAGAAGCAGAAGAAGGTGAAAAAGAAAAAGAAAAAGACTTCGGAGAAGAAGAAGAAGAAGAAGAAGAAGAAGATAATGATAGTGATAATTCTTTGACTTCTTCTGAAGATGATGATGATGAGGAAACGACAACCAAAATTTTAAATTCGTTGTTGCTTTTAAATAAAATTAAAAAAGAAAAAGAAAATAAAAAGAAAAGAGATTTCTTACCATGTTTAAAAAAATATATTAAAGCAAATATGGCTTCAAAACAAAAATTAATTAATGATGATTTGATTAGAAAACTTCAAGATTTATCAAAAATATTTTAGATAATAAAATATTAGTATCCATTTCAAACGATAATAAAACAATTCTTAAACGTTTTGTACGCGATAAAATAAAAAAAACAGATTTAAAAGTTATATTAAGTGAAGACCATCGTTTGATTCATGTGTTTGAAAAAGCCTACAAACTAATAATAAAAGAAACGAAGAAAAAATGAGTGGAATTAATAAAGTACAATTAGTTGATCCTAATAAATTAAATGAAATCTTAGAATTAATAAAAAAAGAACATGTTAATAAAAATTTATTACAAGGAATTAAAAACAAAGACGAATATCAATTTTTAGAAAGTAAAGATAAAATGGAGCAAGAATTAAAAAATAAGAATAATAATCAAACTGAAGAAAATATAGTGTCTTTTTTAAAAAGAAAGAAACAATAAAAAGAAAAGCTGAAGCATCTACTAATGATCAACAACAAGAACCACCGGAAGAAGCGAAAGCGGGGAAAACTACATATGGTAACATAAGTGAAGATCGTATTAAAGAATTCTTAAAGAAAAAAAATATTAAAACAATAGGGAATATAATAAAATTAAATAACTATGAAGTTAATTACGATGATATGATGTATGATTTAACACACAACGTATCGAAAATTCAAAATTATAATTTGACAGCTAAACAACATTCTAAAGTTTTAAAAGAATTCAAAAAAATGAAAATGCCTGTTGCTTATATTAGAAATCAAAAACTTCGACAACAATATAAAACAAATGGAAGCGATGATGACCGCGATTACGACGCATTATCTTTTCCGATTACTCAACAACCACAATCACCTAGTTTTAGATCGCCACTTTCTAAATCGGAGTTCGAGAGTTTTTTAACCCATAGAGATAAAAGAAGAAAATGATGATTCCTGTTTTATGTTTTTTAAATAAATTTTTATATACTGACGATATTAATAAAATAGCGAATACAAATGCTTTTTTAAACAAATATTTTTTGGGTACATATCCTGCAGATGTATTTCCTAAACAAATTAAATTTCCTTCATGTTGGATTTGGAATACAGACGAATCAAAAGATAAGGGGCAGCATTGGGTAGCTATTTGGGTTGATAAAAACAAACATATGTATTTTTTTGATAGTTTTGCACAAAAAGTTAGTTTTTATAAACGAACGTATTGGTTGTCTTATGCCAAAAGAAATAATTTGACATTTGTGTATGATCAAAAAATTCCACTTCAATCCCGAGCAACGGTAGTATGTGGAAATTGGAGTCTTTATTATTTACATAATAAATGTAAAAACGAAATACAACAAACACAAAAATATTTGTTATTTAAAAGCAAAAATAAAAATAAATTACTTAATGATATTAAATTAGCTCGTAAAATAATTATACTAGGAAAAGTAATAGTTAATATTTATAAAAAAAAATGTAAAAATAAACTAGAAATACAGAAAGCTAATAATCAAAGTTGTTGTTCTTTTAATAAATCAAAATTTTAATTAAACATATTTACAACACAATTCACAATTGTCTGTTTTATTTAAAATATTGAACTCAATAGTGACAGCGCTAGAGGTGCTAAAGCTAAAGCAGGTAGAAACCCGCCTTTTTGGTTCCTTTTACGCTTCCCCATACCACCCCCTCTAACATTTTTCCTTTTTCTTCTTCTTTTGCCATTTATTATACGTTTTACCCCCGTATACATTTTCTTAGGAATATCAATATAGGTATGTTTAGCGTCCAAATTTCTTTCTTCCTTTTTAATTGAATTGATTTTTTTTTCATCACGATGAAACTACTAGGATCTTTGTTTGTTTTTCCCTTTATTCTTTTTTACTTATATAGCAAATAAGATAACAACAAAATAAAAAAAAGGTATTCTTTATTTATAAATAGGGGAAAATTATTATACAAATTTATTATTTTTAACACAAATCATATACAAGGGTTTTTTCATTAGGAAATATATTTGTTCTTATTCTACAATTATCATATCCTTTATTACAATTATCGAATAATAAATATCCATAGGGATGTTTATTAATATCAGCTAATATTTTATCGGGTATACCCTTCTTACAGTCAATAAATTCGAAATTCATTTTTTTCTCTTCCAAAACCGTATGCATTTTATCGTATAAGGGTTGATATATGGAATAAAGATAAACAATTTTCGTAATTGTTGGGGTTATCATTGTCTCAATATAATTTAGTAATTGTAAAATCCAAAATGTTTTTCCACATTGACTAGGACCGCACATTGTTAACATAAACGGGTGGTGAAATGGTAGTGAAACAGCATTCATTTTACACGTCTAAAATCAAAAGGAAATATATAGATATTTTATAAGAATTTAAAGTTTATTTTTGGGTTTGATAGATTTCCCTTTCCCAGGTCATCGGACTTTGATATTTGCGGGGTGTATATTTTTAAACATATAATGACCTTGACTATACATAACCATATAAGGTCATGATATAAATCTGGACTTTTGCTAGAACATACCCGAAATTCTTTGAACAGCATAACCCCTCCCTCAAATGACCTTGACTACCCGTCACTATAGTAACGCATAAACAGGGCGCGATTATATAAACGCTAGTGCGATACAGTAAAAACTAAACGATCAAAGGTAGTCAAGAGAGTAAGAAGAAGAAGAACCCAAAAGAGAAAACCAAAGAGATGGAACAAATCGTGTGGGACTTCGATGAGTTCGACACACGATTTTTCCACCCCATAAACGAAAATGTCGAAGACATGGTGGCGGAAGATGAAGACCGTGACGACAGCGAAGACTGTGATGATGAAGACAGCGATGGTGAAAACAGTGATACTGATAGTGAAGAAGATGAAGACGCTAATGATGACGAAGACAGTGATGATGATGATAATGATGACGGAAAGAAAGAGAATCCTCAAGCCGCGGAGGAAAAGTTATGGGAGGGGGTATTTAACCCCCCCCCCAAAACAACAATGACAATATTTATACAGTAATAAACAATTACGGTTTTAGTGAAAGCGAGAGTGAGAACGAAGTAAATGAGGACGAATACAAGGTGTGGGATTATGTAGACACCAAGGGGGAGGAATTTTTATTTTTTGAGAAAACAAACATTAATTAAAAAAAAATGTTAAAAAAACGAGTCTATGTGTCCATTTCTTCTTCTTCCAAATATCCGTAAGGGATTGTAGTAAAATTATCTTTAACAATACGTTTATTAAAAGTAAATGAAAATTTTTTAATTTCAGTATTAATAAAAATATTATTTAATTTATCTTTACATATTTTATTTTCATATCTAATTGTAATGATTTGATCTTTATCTACAACACATTTATTTAATGTTTTAAAATTTAAGATATCTTTCGCTTTATTTTTTAAAGAAAATCCTTTTACATGCACTACTTCTTCGTTTAAATTCGTAATATAAGAATAACATTTAGGACCTGTTGAACAAAATCGAGTAATCCATTCATTTTCTTTTAATTCATTGGTTAATTCTCCTAAATAATTACCGGTTTTAATCGAACAAGTATTTTCATCACTCACATAAATAATCGAATCGGTATCGAAATATAAAACATGTTTTCCTAATTTTTCAATTACATCATATAACTGTAGTCGAGCATAAGCTGTAACAAAACATGCGATAACAATATTACCCGTTTTTAAAGCTACTGTAGCTTCATCTACATTTTCATATGTACAACGTAAAAGAGTATCATTAATAAAATCTGAAGACGTTAATTTTTTACTCCTATCGTTAGCTAAACCTAATAATTCCTCATAATCATTTAAAAAAGCAACTTGCGTATTATTTTCATTTTGTGCAAATTTACCCCAGAAGGAATTTAATAATGTTTTCGCTATAGTTCTTAAACCGGGATTTTTTTCTATTTTGTCTTTATCTAAACTAATATGTTCATGATTCAAATAATCTTGACAATACTGGTTGATTTTAATTTTATTTTTACTACCATCACTATTAAAACATTCAGTAGGTAAACCCGACGCCTCTTGTTTTAGTTTTAAAAAAGAGTTTACATAAGCAACAAAGATTTTTTCTTGCCGATCATAATGATATATTTCATAGATTTGAATTATTTTATATCCCTTATCAACAGCTTTATTAATTTCAACACTACACCATGTCCCCTGTAAACAGCGATCGTTTTCATTATGTATACATTTATCACATTTATCGATAGCACATTGATTACATAAAGGAAATAATAATTTTCCAGCTACTCTAACGGGTAAAACACCAAAAAAAAGATTTTGCGGGGGTGATATACGACATTTAATCAATTCGAAAATATATTTTATATTTATATTCTCACACTCTTCATTAACGAAACTTTTCGGGTGTCCGACCGGGAAAACAAATTATTTTTGAACAAAAGGATATAGCGATGTAAAGTCTACATAATAAATTTGTTCATTTTGTTTTATCTCTCTAAATAAACATATAGAAGAAGTTCGACCACCATATAATCCATCACGGGGAGTTAATATTGTATATCCAAAAATTTTTTGTTTCAATTCAATAATATCGCTACAACTATATTTTTTTTCATTTAAAAAATCACATTCCCATTTTTCAACAACTTTATATCCTGCATTTAACAATTCATTTGTAAAGCGTTGAGTTTTCAAGTATAATGTTCCAAATTTTTCATTCACTAAAGTATTCATTTCATATTTTTCAAAACAACGAGAACATCCGTGAAAAAAACATCCATGAAATTGATAAACTGTATTATCATAAAATCCGTCAACAAACCGCCCTAATATTTTTTTTTCTCCTTGAGCAGAACCTTTATATTCTAATCGTCCTGATAAATATTTATTAATTTCATACAACCAACAAAACGCAATTAAACTTTGATTTACATTGCAGCGATAACCTCCTGCAGGAATTATCCCCACACATTTTTCTTTTAAAAAGTTTTGTCGAAATATTTTTAATGCTAAATTTGCAATAGTCATACAATTTTTTTCATAAAAAGGTGCTACACAAGCAATCGAATTTATCATGGATGAAAATTTTACACACCCTTTTCTTAAAATATTCACATCCTCACAACAATAATAATATATTTCATCGCGAAAAATATATATACTTTTTTCTTTTTCATTATACCATTTTTCAAATTTATCTTTATCACTCATATTATCTATATCAAAATATTCCCTGTCAATCATATCCCCTCTATACTTTAAATCAGTAAATTTATAGGGGTGAAAGCCTTTTTCATCTTCGAGAAGACCCATACATTTAGGAATAGCTGATAAGGGCATCGTTAAAAAAAAAAAACTATCTAAAAATAGAATATTCTTTTCGCATATTTTTAAACTCATTATTTTAGTACCATTCATAATAGTTTTTGGAATAATTTTTAATTTTTCTTATAAATATTTAAAAATAAAAATTGTATCAAATCTCCCGCCATTATGGGCAATCCAAACAGAATCTTCGTGTTCCAATATAAAACTACATAAATCTTCAACAACAGAGCTATTATTATTATCAAAAATAATTGTCTATATCCGCAACAACTAACAGCTTCAATATTTTCATCAATAAAACACGATTGTGTTATTAACGGAATTTGTTGTTTTTTAAAAGGGATATCTTGACACTGCATGCATAGTTTTTGTACTATACAATAAAAAGGAACTAACATTTTATTGTCATCTACTTTTGTTTCAAAATCGGAAAAAAATAATGTAGGTGGTTTTTTTATTTTTTGTAATAGATATTGTTTTCATAAAACAATAATGCGTCTGTTTCTGATAACTATTACAATGATAACAAAATCTTTTAGAACAATCATGTTTTACACTTTTATAACGACTAATAAAAGAAAATCTAGAACATTTTATAACATGGTTCACAAAAAAACATATATTGACAAGGAGTTAAACGTGAATAATTTTGTTGAGCAGGTTTAAAAATTTTATGGGTTAAATGATTTAAATAACATGTTTGATTATAAAACAATATTTTACAATTTGAACATTGAATCTTTGTTGTATCTTTAGGACATAAATTATTTTTATAACATTTTTGACAGGTTACATTAGTTCGACACACGTGTGAATCACTAAATTCCCCAGTTGTAAAATAACTCATACATTTAATACAAAATTTATTGGGTTGTATTTTAGAAAATTCCTTCATATTTAAAACAACATCATAATGTTTATTATTTAACCATAAACATACTATATTATTAGTCAATTTAATAAGATTTCCTTCAGAATCTGTACGTGAATCATAAATGATATTATCTAAATCGAGATCTGAATACACCACCAAATCAACACCTTGGGCATTAAGAAATTTTTCGTACACAATCGAAAATTGTTTAACTTTAACTTCATCACCCTAGGGTATACCCGATTTTTTATACACATCACGTATTTCTTCAATACTAAATAATTCATCAATACTTTTACTAGGTTGTTTAGTCATTGACTCATACCTATGATCTTTATACAAAAACGATAGACCCACTAAAATAGATAACGCAAAACAACAATTTTTAATTGCTTGCGTTAACTTAGTACTGATAATATGCAAAAACTGCAGTGCGAAATTTACGATCATATTTTGTTATAGATTTATTTACTTTACCCCCACCACTATCATTTTCATTTGCTTTATTTAATCTATTGTAAATTTTTTTTCTCCTAATTAAAGGATTTTTTTTTTGTTACTTGATAAATTATTAGCTGATAATCCCAATGGAAAAGTTTGAATAACTACAGTACATTTCCAACCGTTAGCTATCATTTCTTGATTACTTTGCATATGTTTTTCAAAAATATTCAAAAAATATTTTACATTAACATCACTTAATTTCATTACAGCTGTAGAGAAAAAACCCTTAGGGGCATGACTAAAAATAAATCGCACATAGTCATCATTATTTTTTACGCTTGTACGTGCATAATTAATCAAATAAGTAAAAAGTAACATCAACGATTGTATAAAAGCTATAAAATTAACACCCGATTTACGAGCAATAGAAATTGAAAAAGTTTGTTCGTTCACTTTAAACTTTTCATTTTCTTTTTCATTAATTTTCTCAACACTAATAATATTATCCTCATTTGTTTGAGGGTTTTTTTTTTCTTTCACTTTCAATAAACTTACTAAACGTTCAATTTCTTTGTTATTATATTTAAATTTCTTCTGTTGATTCTCCATGGTTTTGTTCTTTTCTTCTTCTAAAACAAGAAATACATGAGGTTTTTTAATTTTTTTTGTTTTCCTCTCCATCAACAAGATCGCCTATATTAATATGATTAGCCTCTTTTACACTAATACAGTTAAGGGACACCAACGGTTTATCTCCAGTACCCATCCAATTACCCATTTTTTCTAAAAAAAATGTGTGAAACTATACATATAGAAATTTATTTAAAAAATAAAAATAACGAACCTTATATAGCCTATGAAGTTTTAGATAATGATACTTGTGTTTTATTTTCACCAGAAATATTTCGGGAATGTCTATTAAATTTTACAGAAGATAATGAGGAAATCATTTATATTAATTATTTAGTAATACAAGAAAGATTAGAAGATTTAAAAAAAAAAATCAATTATCATCATCTATTATATATAAAATTGAGTGTATTATAAATTTTATTAAAAAAAATAATACGTGCTATCTTGGAATTAAAACAATATTTAATTATGGTTAGAATGAAATTACCGGTAAAAAAACGAAATAATAACTCACGTGTCTACTAAATCACAAAGTATACGGGATGTTCTTCAATGTAAAAGTAATACTGTAAAAAGAATAAGATGTCGTAAACGTACCGCTCATACCCCAAAATGTTGGATCCATTTAGCTAAAGAAAACTTACGTGTAAAAAAATCAAATATTCCAAATGCTGGAAAAGGATTGTTCGCATGGAAAAATCAATTTAATCCAAAAAAAACAATCCAATACACGGGTCGAAAAACAAATCAAACAGAATTAAATCGAAAATACGGTATACATGTGAACGCCAACTATAGTATTTGTGATACTCCCAACAATTGTTTGGATTCTGATTTAAGTACTTATTCTGCAGCTCGTTTTGCAAATAATGGAAAAAGAGGATCAAAATATAAAAATAATTCCTATTTTACTTATAAAAAAAATAATAATAAATACTTTTTAGAAAGTTCAAAACGTATAAAACCCCATGAACGATAAATCATAATGGGGTGTAGGAAATGTAGAAGATATGTAAAATTATTAGGTAAAGGATTTAAAGGGAAAAAAAAACAAAGAGGTGGTGGATTTAGAGGAACTAAAAAACAACGTGGGGGTATAAAAATAACTAATGCGTTAGGTAAAAATATCATCAACGAAATTAATAAAGGTTTTGGAATCTTAAAAACACTAAAAAATAAATGTCAAAAAGGAGGAATAGTACAACTCCGACATCGTAGATATGGTGGATATTTAGAGAAAATAAGAATGTATTAACATTAAAAAATAAATAAAAATATTCTTTATCTTTTCTTTTTTGTCACCACAAATATTTATTATTCCATTTTTTTATTTTACATTTTATCAACCAATTCACAACGTTTAAGAGTGAATTTTTCAGTATTAAGAATGTTAAAATTTGTCATTGCTGTCAAATAAAAACTACGTATTGTACAAGCAATTTCTACACAATTAATTGGTCTTTGTCTCCAATATAGATAATCATTAAATATACAAAAAATAAAATAGGAAGTAAGATTATCATAACAATGAAATTTTTCAGGAAAATTGTCATTTAACCAAACGTTAATTGTTTCTTTAGTACAAGGAAAACAGAAGTTTAGTAAATTATGTTCCATATACGTTGAAAATAAACATTGAAAATGTTTTAATATACAATCAGGAACAAGTCTTTTTTCTTTATCTTGAAACAGCTGAATTACAAAAAAACACCTCCCATCGGTTTCTTCTTTCAAATAAAAATATAATTTGATCTTGTAAATAATAGAAGCGTAGGTATCTGAAATCTTCAATACTACATGGTACGCTTCAATTCCATCTTCATTCGAACTAAAACTGTCGATAAAATCCCAAATATATCTACATGTAAAATAGCCATCAGTATATCTTGAAGGATCCATTTGACCGACCAATACATCCATTCTTAAAACACTACATTAATGTTCAATGTTTCAAACTTTTATAGAGTGATAAAAAACATTGTTGTTTCCATACTCTATTTATTTTTTCCATAATTTGAACACTAAACAAAATTATTTCATACAGTGAACAATGATGAATGTCTGATTCATGATATTTACAACACTTTTCTTTAATATTATACTTTTCAATTAATGTAGAATATTTTTCAATATTAAAATGTTCCAAATTGACACATGATAACTTAAGTTTTGCACATAATATAGACTCCAAAGTTCCACCTTTATATCCAAAAACATAAGAGTGTGATCCATAAATCCATTTCAGTCGATCAACTATTTCTTTTTGATCCAAATAACGGTGTTGTTTTTTATTCACATAATACAACCCGTGTAAACGTTTCTGACAAATAATAGGTTTTCTTTCTAAATAATTCAAATCTTTAAAATCAGGTAATGATGAATCGTAGCATTGGAAAGATTCAAAATATCCATTTTCTAAACAAATCACCGATACCTCGCGATAAATCCATCGATGATTTAAATAAAAAGCTTCACAATCAATCACATGTGTAATTTTGTTCAAATAATGGGTTGCTGATTCTTTTAAAAAAGACTTATCTTTAATAGAGTTATAGGGGGAATCCAAACGTGTTAACTCATCGTATAAACTCATAACTAAATTTTTTAAATGTTTTTTATCCGAATATTTATACTATTTTTCTACTAATAAAACTATATCATTTATTCAAAATTTGTCGATTGGTTAATAGTATTAAGTTGTGATTGGTGTTCAACTATCCGTCAATCAAAAAATTTCAACAAATATGATTGGTTAGATTTTAAGCTATTGAAAGCTGATTGGTTAAATAATTCAACAACTGTCAATCAAACATTTCAACAAATATGATTGGTTAGATTTAAAACTCGTGAAAGCTCATTGGTTAAATAATTGTACCCTCCCTATAAACAAATATAAAAACCCAACCAAGGGTCTACACCCCTAAAAGCAATCATATCCCATAGAGGAAGGTTATACCGTAAAAATTACAAGAAAAAATAAGAAAAATGGATCGGGAAATTCAACTCAAAGATGTGAAGGCCTACTATGATGGTGGCAACTTTTGTGTGTTTCTCATGAAAGAGAGACCGAAGGAAGACGAGACCGAACCGAAAGTACCGCTAACAAGAGCGAACAAAAGAAAAATGGTCAAAGAAATAAATGCGTGGGGCAAATTAATGCATCAATGCCTGGAGGGCGTGATCGAGGAAAAAAAAAGAAAAACTCTTGGACAATAAAGAAAACATTTTTAATAAAAACCTTGTACAAAAAAAATACTAATCATTTTAAAATACTATTTTTTGTCTTTTATTCTACCGATTGTTGTTTGAGTCTTTTTTTCGGAATAATAACGCTGCTTATAATCGGCTAATTTACAGCATCTATCCTCGTCCCAACATTTCCCTGTTAAAGCGCGTCGACGTCCATATTGAATTAGCGTTGAAGGCTCATAAGTGCGACCCACGTAGTGATATATATCGCAGATAAATGATCTACAAACTTCTGCGGGTATTAAAAGCCATTTCCACACTTTATCTTCATAACAAGGATCTTTAAAAATGACCTTCCCTTGAAGATATCCACGACTATTTTCAGTGGGGCAACTACATTCAAAGAACGATATTTCTTCCATGTTAAAAACACACGACGATGTACCAATAGTTCGCGCTGCTATAAGCATTTGATCACCCCGTTGTTTAGTACGACAACCAAAAGTCCAAGTCTTTCGCTTTGGCGAATACATCTTTTCAAAAATACTGATGTTTAACGTTCACCCCTATCTTTTATAGCAAAATTTATATAACCAACACGAATTCACACAGACAAATAAATATATTTTATGAAATGATATTGTCCCTAGCAACGGGGTCGTATTTCACATATCGCACACAAACTGAAATTGTATAATCAATCCAAATAAATCAGACATACATGTGAAAAGTTGAACTCTTACTTTCTATAAGATCAATCCCTAACGATTTTGAACTTGAACATATGCTTTTCTTTTATTTTTAAAAATCTCAACGGTTTATAATATGGGAGGGCAAATCGTGTCTAAAAACATCTGTCCGAAAATACCCGCACTTGACGGATTATAATATTGGCGGTGTTGGTATGGATAGCCGTGCACAAAAACATCTGTCAACATTTTCTAACGAAAAATAGTGTTTCAGATTTTATTTTTATAATATAAAAACGAAATGGAATCACAACAGTCTAACTTTATATTAAACATCTACGTTTTTTAGTCTATTACTAAAAATAAAAACCCAAAATTTAACCTTGACCGCGAATGTTAATAACAAAATAGTTCACATTCCATGACCTTGAACGAATAAACGACGACCCTGACCTTGAACGAATCGGGATAACATTTCTATAAATAAAATATGGTACTCTCTCAAAACCCTTGAAAGACCTTAATGCTTTAAACCAATGAAACATGCTGAAAATAAACCAATGAAATCACTTTATTATTTTATAAAATATATATAAGAACCCCCGTTTTCAAGCATTTTTAAAAATCAAATGGCTAGGATCAGACATGGTAGACCCAAACATATCCCGTACAAAGACTCTGAAAAGAATATGCAAGAAACAACATCGAGCTATGGAAAAGGGAAAGGTTTTTCACAAATGGCGCAACTACGCAGCGAAATTTTACAAAAACAGTTGGGGATTTACATCTCAGATATATCATCGGAGTCAGAGTCTCACGATGAAGAAGAAGAGGTAAAATTAATCGACGATGTTTGTAGAATCATTGAGTCTACGACACCACCGCCGCAGCCATTATCACCCTATCCGTTTACCCCGCTAGAGGAAATACCAATACCAGATCTACCCCCTCCTCCTCCCGCTACCCAAAACCATATCGATGATGTCTTACAAGTACCGGCGATAAATATTCCCGAAACGTTCCCCGACGAGGGCTTCCCGGCGATAAATATCTCCGAAGAAAACGTGCTCCCATTACAAGCACCAAGCGAAAACTTCATACAAGACGAAGCATCAACATTATTTGATTTATCAAACACCCTTGACTTTGATAATTTAATTCCTGACAATCTATTGATGCAACAATTAATCGCATCTTTTCCTCCCCCATTACCCGCAAACGATATACATTTATCTCCTCCACCCCCACCACCTATGCAGCAGGTAATGAGTATTGAAGATGAAGAAGAACCAGATAGGATCAAACAATTTAAAAAACAGTTAATATATAAAAAAAAACACAAATTAACGGGTATTGAAACAGTAGCGTATATAAATATTAATAGTGATGAGGATAATGATATCATTGTTAGAGATTTAGATTCCTATAGACAATTAAAATTTATATTTAGAGAAAAGATAGAATAATAAGAAAATTTAATGTATATAAAAATAATAGAATAGGAATTAGATTATTAGAAAGAAACTATCGGAAAATATTTAAGAAAATAGAAAAAACACGTAATGAAAGTATTTTTAAAAAAAAGAATTTTAAAAAAAATGTATAGAAAATAAACCGTTTGTATATATATATGTGTGTGTGTGAAACTTGTTTTGTATTTCCAAATAAAAATGGATATCATTCTCAAAGAACTTGCAAGAAATAATATCAAATACAAAAAATTGAAACCCTTAACACAAAAATGTATTACAAGTCAAGAGAATATGTTGAAAAACATTATTTTACAAATCGATAGTCAACAAATGGAATTGGTTTATAAACAAATGGAACATTATGAAACAGGACATATCATCGCGTTTTATTGTTTAATTCATTTTTTTTTCGATGGACAATATGTTGGAGAAAAAGAAATTGAACTAATTCAATATTGGACAAGATTAACAATTACAGATTTTAAAACTTCAAAAAAAACAATTTTATTAGAACATCCTTTATTTACATTGCCCTTTTATTTTTACACTTTTATTACAATATTATTTACTATAATGTCACAACATCATGTAATTTTATTTTAAAATGTCTAAAATCAAAAAAATAATTATGTGTTTGTAAATAGCTCATCAGATAATCTACTAGATATTCTTGTATATTAACTTGATCAAAATATATTTTAAAATATGGTGTTAATAAATTATAATCTAATAATTCTAACCCATAGTTGTCATAATATATTCCAGAGTTATAAATTGGATTATCGATAGTTACAGGGAATGAATGAATTATTTGCGTTTTAGAAGATAGTATCTCGAAAAAATTTTCACATCTCAATATTTGGGTATCAAAAATATAATCATTTACAGGGTTAGACTTAAAAAAAGTGGATTTGTGATTACAATTTTTATACTTACAACGCTGATTAAAAAAATAACCCGTAGGTGTAACATCAAAATTATATAAAACGCGATTAAGATCAATATCTGTTAAATTATTATTTTCAATTCTACCGTGAGGGTTATGTTTTGACAATAAAAAATAAAACATGCTGCTATGCAAAATATATTATATCTAAACGTTCGAGAATTATTAGCTAGACACGCTAATAAAAAATATGGCGCTACAGTTAATAAATAAAGCGAAAGATCAATTAAAATGAGGAAGTCAGCGTCTCTACCTATTTTATAAAGCATGTGAAATATAAATTTTCTACCCACCCCAAAGGAAATCGGTAAACGCTTCACTTCCTGTGAAGGTGAAACAATAGGGGACATAAAATGATAATTATCATCATAAAAATATTGCGGTCTTGTAACAGTAATATATAAACTATCTAAGTAGGTGTTATCTAAACTAAATAATGATGATACTAAACATGGGTTCTTTGATAATATGAACCCGTGAGGAGTTGAACATCTGTGTAAAACATATTTTTCACTACTGTCAATATATGGAACAATGTATTTTGATTTTCCTCCTTGTTCAACGGTCCAACATTTATAAAGTTTCATGTCTTTTACGGCTGGATCGTTTAATCGTAACAAACAAAATCCCGTATAAAATTTTGCAAAAACATCTGTTTCAATCTGTAAACAACCAATTATTTCACCACAATAGTAATTCAAAAGTCCAAACATCCAATAGATAAAACCAATCTGTGGATTTCTAAAGCGTTGAAAATACGGTACAACTTTTAAAATATGTAAAAAAGAAATGTTTTTTTCTTCCACTTTTCTTTTTTTCACACGCCTTTCCAAAATGGGTCGAGTGGGTAAAGTGCTTTTTCTCTTAGCTTGATTTTTCATCCAAAAAATCAGAATAAAAATACGATCATTACAATACTATTCATAATACTCCAGAAAAAACTTGAAAAATAACCCTATAAAAATATAAATAAATACTAAATATCATACAAATTCATATTCTTACCTTTAAAACCCTTGGCGCCCCCTCTTATATATGTATCTCATTCACTGATTGACTTCCGGTTTTTATTTTATAGAATAAAAAACAAAAATTCTATTTTACAGGGGTAACCACACCCTGTTCACTTCACTTCTGGTGTTCATCGAGGACACATCTCTCTCTCTCTCTTGCTCTCTCTCTCTGTCTTTATTTTTATTTTATAAAATAAAAAACAAAAATTCTATTTTACAGGGGAAATAACCACACCCACTTCAGTTCACTTCTGGTGTTCATCGAGGACACATCTCTCTCTTGCTCTCTCTGTCTTTATTTTTTTTATAAAATACTTTTTTGCAAGTAACTTTTACATATTTTTTTTTTAAAATCATTTTTACTTTTTATATATTTTAAAAAATAATTACT
The DNA here is from genome assembly GCA_035772405.1 of Chrysogorgia sp. JL179-B06. Taxonomy (NCBI): domain Eukaryota; kingdom Metazoa; phylum Cnidaria; class Anthozoa; order Scleralcyonacea; family Chrysogorgiidae; genus Chrysogorgia; species Chrysogorgia sp. JL179-B06. Next base: position 273,314 of record JAYKKM010000272.1, read on the forward strand.
CCTACTACTGTGTGTATACTCGCTTGAAAGTCGTACTCTCAAAAAGTGCGAAGCGCTTGAACCCTCCAATGAGCTGTAGTATTTATTACTAACCAGCATTGGTGCGCATTCAACCCGCAGTACTCTTGTAAATCGCGACTGGTTTAGACTTTATTGTCTGGTCTTCCTCTCTAAAAAAGAGGTTGATGTCAGGTGGGACTAGTCCATAGAGACATTTAGCTCACCGCCAGATCGATCGATTGCTTGTTGTACGTTATGGGTTTTTGGATGTTAGCATGTGGTGAAAGAGCTAGCTAAAGTATAACACCTAGTTTCACAGGAGTATTTTTATTTTTTGTTTTTATTTTTACTTTTTTAAGACAAAAATATATACAAAAGCACACACAATTTATCGAAAGTGCTTGTACATTGCGTTACTGGATCTACCTCTATATTAAAGTGTATATTTTGTATATATATATTTTTTTAAATAAACACATAACAACCCTCTAGTAATAAATTTGGGAAGAATGGGTTATTCTTCCCATTTCCACACACTAGGACCAATTCCCACCCTATAAACAAAATATATCATTTAAAAAAAAACAACCACCCAAAAATATTAATCGTATCTTTTTCCCAAAAAACGTTTCACTATCAGACAAAGGTGAAGGTCATTCAAGGTGACTAATGCAAAGCAAGTACTGATGTCTTTTGCTAGATGGAGTTAAAGAGCTGTGATAGAACAAGAACAGAATATTTAGTAACAGATGTTTAGTGTTTCATATAATTGGTGACCAGTATTTGTCTGATCATCAATTAGATGAAACACGAAAATTCTGCGACTAAATTTTCTGTTCCTGTTCCATCACTGCTCTCTAACCCCATCTAGCATCTGCGACAGCACTTATTCAACTCATAATTCAATGCGCTATATATACTAACTGTATAAACGTAGATCTACTTCCGGACACGCCTTTTCCCAAAAAAACTTTTCCAAAAAAATAATACCCTATTTACTTCCGGTATATCATCTTTCACCTCATCCAAGCTCTGGTCGTCGTTGAGGTAACATCTCGGTCGCGCGCGCACTCATTTTTCTTATTTTTTTTTTAAAAATACTTTTTTACAATTCCTTTTTTTTTTATAAAATACAATTCAACGTTCTATTATAAAAATATTTCAACCATTTTTATATATTTTAATTTTTTTTATATATATATATATATTTTTTTTTTTTAAATACTACTACGACTAATTCACATATATCTTATTATTATTTTTTTCAAATATATATTTCCCAACCATTAACAACTTTTTTTTCCAAAAGACATTTTTTTCATTTTTTTAACTTCACTTCGTGCGGCGGCCATGTTTCCTTCCCAACGAAAAGGACAACCAAGTATCAACAACAACTACCATCATGTGTAAGGGGTTGGCACTGGCTCTCAAACTGATCAAATGCAATAAGTATTGATTTGAATTGACTTCCCCTCCTGAACTATTAGTTATTAACTAGCTCACAGCTTGACTCATTTTGGGACACCTCCCTGGAAATACTGCGATACCCTTTTCTCTGATTGGTCAATTCAAATCAATACTGCATTCTGATTGGTTAAGAGCTAGTGCCAACCCCTTACACATGAATAATATATATATATATATACATAACTACTTCCTGTCAACATGCTTTCCTGGCATGAAATTGCATCTGATCCCATTTCTAACTGTTTTTTATCAACCCAAGGCTAAGCTTAGCAACATCTAGAACTTGAACAGATCGAAACCGCATCGACTGAGTTGGATGAAAGTAACATTTCCTCCTGCAGTACCATTTTTATCTTCACCGAACACAACAGTGAAGTATTCCGTTGAAGTTCAAGCAAAAGACACGTTTTCAAGTCAGGCCCAGCACTGTCGGCTGAAGCAGAAAGCTTGTCAAAAAAAGTAAAGAACATGCCGAAACTGGGTTTGGTGATGCACATACTGTATGACTACATTGGCAAAGGGTGGGTTTGGTGATGCACATGCTGTATGACTGCATTGGCAAAGGGTGGGTTTGGTGATGCACATGCTGTATGACTGCATTGGCAAAGGATTGCAACAAGAAGTAGGACCAACACCGCACATGATCTCAGGAGACGCTAAACATGGCTTTGGCATTTAACAAAACGCTTCGCACTTTCAAGTGGATCTCAGGACTGGTAAGTCCCAAGCTATTGAGACGCATTTCGCTATAAATAATTATGTAATCACTTTAATGCGCTTTATACACAATGGTGGATGTAAAAGGCTGGCATACAAAACGTTTATCCTAACCATTATTCTAACCTTTTCATAACCTAAAACTGACCCTAACCCAAATAAAACTTTAATCCTAACACTAACAGTTAACAGCACTTTTAGTTTCTAGTCTCATGTTGATTGTGTGGCATTGTATATCTGTCATGATCAGACAGCATTACATTAAAGGCGTAAATTACCAATGTTGTGAAATTAATTTTAATTTATTCTTTTCAACTAATTCTTCTATAGTGTTGCAAACTAAGAAATATTTATTCTGCTTCCATTGTACATATCAAAGAATAGCAAGTGTTAACAAAAATTTAGTACAATGTGGCAAGTTTATGACAGGCTCTAGACCCAACAAGATAAACTGCCAAAATAATAAGTTAAATCATTAAATTTAAAATTAGTTTTCCGTCAGTTAAAAACATCTGTGAACTGATGATTTGACAGGTAAGGAGACATGTTTGTGACATTTTGTACAAATAGATTTCCAAGTATAAACATCGTCTACATTAAAGTAATTAATAAAAGTGTCGATCAAGTAATTATTAGTGTTTGAATTAAAAGAACTGGATGAAAAACTGGATTTAACTAAGAGAGGAAGTGAGTTCCAGAGATTTACAATTCGGTTGAAGTAACTGTTTTTAAAATGTAAGGTTCTGGTAAGACAAGGTTGCAGGCACAGACCAGTTGATCTACGTGTAGCTACTCGTTTCGTTGAGATGTAGCTTGGCATGGGCAGATCGTAGTAACCGTCGAGTAATTTAGCCAGTGTGCAAAGATCTTTCAATTCGTGCCAGTAGCTTACAGGTAAGAGTTTCAAGGTTTCAAGTCTATCCTTGTAGCATGAATCGTAGTCATTGAGGATATATTCGGATGCCCTACGTTGAATGCTTTCAAGAGATTTCATATCCTTGTGGAGGTAGGGTGACCATATTTCACTTGCGTAGCCGAGGTGTGAATGTACAAGAGCAAGGTACAGAGAACGTTTGGAGGGGACATTCAGAGATTTTTCGCTTACTCTCTTGATAAGGCCTAGCATTTTACTAGCCTTGCCTACTGCGGTTTGGATATGGTTTCCCCACTGAAGTTCTTTGTTAACAATGACTCCCAGATCTTTAGCAGTAAAGACTCTGTTTATGGGCTTGTTAGAAACGTTGTAGTTAAATTTGATTGGTTGACGTTTCCGTGTGATCGTTAGTATTTCGCATTTCGTTGAGTTGAAGAGTAGGTCGTTTTGGACGCTCCAGTTGTCGAGAGAGTTTAAGTCATTCTGTAGAAGGTTTGCGTCGGAGTTGGAGGTGATGGATCTGAAGCATTTTGAATCATCAGCGAAAAGAGCTACATTTGAGCTACATATCTGTGTTGGTGTGACAGAGGAAGAAATCTGCAAGGTTGTGCTGGTGTCACCTGGACCATACTGTACTGCAAAACGGGTATATACCAATTGTTCTTAAAACAAAACAGACCAAAACTTGAACATGTAAAAGATCTAATGAAGAAACTCAGTGATGAAGGCCTTGGAGCATATATTGTGCACAACAAATCTTCCAAATTTTACACAAAGCTCCACCAGATGCTGTTTGCACATCAGATTTGGAAAACCTACGAATATCACAAGTAGCCTTCAATAGTTTATTTTTGTATTATTAAAAGCAGGTAGAGCGTACATAATGAAGACTTGAAATGTTAGGGAACCTACTTCCGGTTGCAAATATATGCGAGATTCTTACATTTCAAGCAGTGGCCCTTCATATTAACTCTGAAGGGCCAATTCTCAATACATCTTTAACTTGCATGTTCATTTTGGCAGTTTGCTATCTCTTCTGTTTTGATACTTAAGATACATTTGAATTCAACAGGTTGCTGAGGCAGCTGATGTGGCGACAATAGACCAACAACTGACAACAGATATTCTCTCTGAATGAGTTCAGTTTTGACTGTAAGTACTGTAATACCATTTTTAATACTGGATGACACAATACAACTGCAGTACCAGAATGGCTTTGCTCCACACTCTAGCTGCCTCATTTTCTTTTGTTAGATGCAGTAATTAGCATTAGTATTCTTTAGAAAAATAAAATCATAAGCACTATGATCATTATAATTCACAACATATTTTCAATCTACGTCTGGCTTGTGTACGATTCCTTTTTATTTGACAAATCCTCGACGTTGCCTTATTTTAAGGCTTTCACTCATCCTGTATATAAGCCACTCATGTTTTATGAAAAACAGGTAAAATGGTGTGGTGGATTAAAGGTATTTACAGTACACAAATTAATGTCTTTATTTCAGAATGAGAAGATGAAAATCATACATAGTATAATCCATGATGCTATAAGGAGACCAAAGATAGGGCTAGACCAGGTCTACAAGGGCCTTTGCACTTTAGGTTTTGCTACAAATATGTCCGAGTACCCAGAATTATTCAAGCCATTGTTTGTACATGCCGATGATTCCACTATCATTGGATGAAAATGAGTCAAACATTCAGGAGTACCTTAAACGGCTATTACACCAGGAAGATAAGAAAACCCTTGATAACTTTTAATATTCACTACAGGGCACCATGTCTACCCAACTTTGGTTTGGGTGAGATTGAAGTAAAGTTTGATGATGTGCAGTCAATGTTTGCATGAACATGTTTCCAGATCTTGACACTACCAAGGAGCTTCCCTGATGAAGCCACATTCAGCACAATGTTTAAGGCAGTTGTGAACACAAAGTCAAAGTCTGTCAACTGTGTTTGACTGATAAAATAAAGATGTTATTCTTGTTACTAATTTCATGTTTAATTTAGCTTTCTCTTTGCAGAAAAGTGGCAGCTCTGTGTAAATTACATGTAGATTGCTGAAAACTATTTTGACGACTTGTTTTACAGTTGAAATTAAGTCTGGAAAGTCTTTTGACCAAAAGAGTATAATCTGTAATGTATTTGAATTACATAATAGAGCCAATTGGAGAACTTGGAAATAATTGATATTTAAAATTAAGTTACAGTACATTGCATTTTCTTTTTCATACTATAATGGACAGCTCATTTTGTGGAATGGTAGTATTCGCTCTATGTAAACACTTTCATGTTTTTAGATGTACATATTCAAGCTGCAACATTCATGTTGTCTATTATGCATAAAAGTTTAAATAAAACATTTTCATAAGTAATTTAATTTGTTTATCATCATTGTTACACTTGTTTTTTTAAAGTATGTATAACAGAATTTGTTCGAACAAGCTTGTTTAATTACAATATTTGATTTATAACTTGCAAGGGACTCTGGATCTGCTACTACATAAATTTTCTATATTCTTGAAAATACAAAAAAAAGCATGTACAACTTGCAAAGTTCATGTTTCTCGCCTTTTCTAATATACAACAGCCAAAATATCAGCATTATCACATCTGCATCGTGTTCTGATGGATTAAAGGATGTTGTAAGCATTCTTTGACAAAAATCGGTGAAATGGAGGCCATGAATCCAAAGCTGTATTGGACTTCTAATTATTTTCAGTTCGTAAGGGATGAGTAGACACCACATGTGGACATTGTTGCCAGTGTCTAGAAGACCATTTATCTCTAGATAGTTGAATATCTGATAGAATAGGGACAAGAAGCCTTGATAAACATCACGCCATAGGCGTTCTATCCTTTTGTGGTACCTTTCCCCATAAAAAATATTGAATAAAACAAACTACCATATTTCATCTAAGGCCCCTGAATTATGTCCCCTCTTTTAATAAGCCTATCGTTATGTGAAAAATAAAAATACGCCCACTTAAAATTACTTGTATTCATCATTGCTATTAAGACAAGAGTGAACTTTAAATAAGGCCCAATCACATTGTTTTATAAAATATTTGAGCTTTCGGCGTACTATGACATCATCAGAAACTGAGTAAATATGGTAGGAAATGCTGTTATATACAATCGTATATAAATTAACAAGGAGAATAAGATAATTGAATGATGTGACAATTGTGTGGATAGATATGTTGTAGAGATAAAAATATATGAAAATAGTAAAAATCTAAAGTTATAAAACGTTAAATGAGTCAAAATAGTAGATCCACAAGTTCACTGCGCTCTTCGCATGTGTTGATTGCCTCTCTTTCCATCTTTCCGTATATAGTGTGCTTCTTTCAATCTCAGGTTCACCGTGTCAATAGGGACTTTAAGATCGACGACGGCACGGCTCTAGGACGGAGAACGGAAGTAAATATGCAATGTTTTTCAAAGTGTGCATGCGCTTGCTTGAAACGCTTCTCGTCGTCGACGAGGACGCCAGAAGTATCACACAGTTTTATCCAAATAAAGTCCTTTCTCATTCAGGTATTGTATTCAATACTTTTCCACATATATTCAGATTTTTTTTTTGTGTAGAAAATTATTTTTAATACAGTTTGGGTACACACAACTGTTTATTTGTTGACCTTCTTTCTGTTTTGCCAAACTCCTGTTGTGGTCGCTGTTGGGTACCTTTGGCTTTGTGGTTTTATTCAAATTTCGCTACTTTATAGATAAATCTTCGTCAAATGGAGTGGAGCAGTTATCACGATGTTTTGTTTTGTCGAGAAATTTTGGTTATTGAGCCATACTTGGATAGGCACGGACTGCAGAATGGGGGCAGATATGGAAAAGCATTGCAGATCAACTAAATCTCTTGAGTGAACCCAAATTTAATGTGACTCAGCGTGCTGTCCGTGATCGGTTCAAGTTGTTGAGCGAGAAATGTCAGAAGATGACAGCTGAAGAGCGTGCTACTGGAACAGCTCCAGTAAGCGAGCTGGATGTTCTCCTCGAAGAAATTCTGGACAAGGAGGTGGCTTGCAACGAAAAGCACAGGGGTGATTTGGCTAACAAAAAGAGCAAAGAAGAGTTGGACAAAGAAAATGCTGATCATACACACACACAGATTCACGCACACACACACACACACATATATATACTAACAAATTCCCAGAGTCACATATATATCCGGAAATAACTAGTTTATCCCACGAAATGTAAAAAAATAAACAGGCTTACCTTGCGATTTGAAGACGAGTACTGAAACTTTCCAGACGTGATAATAGTATGATACACTTCACTGTGCATTGTGCTGAGCTGAATATATTCCTTATCTTGAGAATTTCATGGAGTTCGTATGAGTAAATGACGTCATAATACATCGTTTGCATGTTACAAAAACGTGAATATCTTTGGAACAAGATGAGATATGGACTAAGTGAGAACTCTATTCTTGCTTAAACCCAAAAGTATACTTGGAAGTAGAATCTAAATTAGGTTGACGATTTTTGGTGATACTGTTGCTTTAAATTTAAAACGTTCAGATACAATACAATTAGAAACTTTAGTTTTGGAGAGGGTCCCTGTGGACTGTATTCGAACACAGGTTTAACTAACCCATCAAAAATAAATCATATGCTATATTTCCAATTATTTTTTAGGTAATGTTTTCATACACTTTGTTTCTAAAATTGACAACACATCCTCTTTTCACATATTTTTCTTCTGTTATTTGGACCGCCAAACCTCGCTTTGTCCAAGCAAATGGGACACACTCCACAATCAGGAGACTTGTACCTTTCACATTTCCTACAGACATTCTTTAGACACTTTCGTTCCGTTGCCGGGTTGTTTGTTGTTGGTATCAATACGGTTTGGGGGGTAGAGATATGGTTGGGAAATCGTGGCTGGATGAAGTTTGGGAGGTCGATTTTGAGAAGTAGAGTCACCTGGCTAGTAGATGTCGGTAAAACACGCTGGAGTTTTTTTTATACTTATAGGGCTAAAAGTGTGGTAATTATCCTCCTGCATTGACTTAGGCTCTGACATTTGAAGGTAATAGTGAGTGTATAAAGGTTGTAGTTCAGGTGTTGAATTATCATTGTTAGTAGTCATCAGTAAACAATTTTGCTGTGGAGTAACTGATAAAAAAACTTTGTGAAGTTACAGAGTTAGTAAGCGTTTCCAATGTGTTTTGTTGTGTTGTTTCTTGCAATAGATTAGCTTCTGCAGTTACAATGTTGTTTGAACTGTGCATTTAACACACTGTTTGTTCAACAACGTTATGATTAACATTTACAGGGTTAGTAGATATCACGGTTACTGGAGAGGTTGTCTGTTCAGTTGTTATATTTGTCATGGGAGGATCCGGAGGTGTTATCTTTGGCATTGCTTGCGAACTTTTAGTGCTTACAAAATATGATTTAAACAGCTTTTTCGAGCAACCATTTAGTTCTCCGAGATCATCAGTGCCACAATTGTACACTTCCATTCCACGTTTTGTTTCATGTGCTATAAATATCACGATATGCGTACTCTGTAGGCCTGCATGTACGTTTGTTGCCTATATTGGAAATAAATTAAAACAGATAAAAATCAATTATATTACAACAAACATTTAATCGATTTATATGGGCACACTGCAAAATACGCATTAGTATTAGTATAACAACAAGATATTGTCATATATCAAGCCAAGAAACTTTTTCGTTCTACCTGTCAGAATGACAAGCACAAATATATTTGTTTTAGACATCCAAAATATGTGCCAGTCACCATGAAGTTGGGTACATGTTAGGTCATCAGGGACTTCTGCAAGTTCGAACTGAATGTAATCCATAATTTGAAGTAATAATGCTGCAATATGCTTACAACAGCCTCCTTTGCCTGCCTTACATAAACAGTGACTATGAACAACTTCTGCAGTTTCCTGATTCAGGTGAACATAGACAATATAACTTTTTTTCTTCATTGAGACACTCACACATCCTTTAATTAAGTATAATAATCCATCACTGTTTCTTTTGACATTTGCTTTGACTTACACTCTTTGGACATATCTATCCTTGAACAGCTGATAGCCCAATTTATTGTGTCTACCAGCACTTATAGAATTATATCTCCTGTTGTTCCAATTCCAAAGTGCTTTTGCATTATATCATATGTTAATGGAGGAAACAACATCAAATCTCTACTCCATCATTTCGGTTCTACATCCTGCTGTTGAACTTTGTCTGCCTTTGATGTACAAGGTTGGTCCTCCAGCCGATCCCAGGGCCATGGGAACGAGGTTGTCAGTTCGGATATTAGTTCTTAACTTATCATATAATTTAGTTCAACAAGTGGTTTGTTGTCACCGATCTTGTATTGCACAGCGTATACGAGAAGCGAACGGATTCTAACGGCTCTCCGCTCTGTAAGTCTATGCCTTCGGATATTAGTTCTTTACTTCAACGCTGAACGTACGTAGCGTTTTCGCTGGTACTGCCTCCCCTCATGAGGGACACCACTCTTGACGAACTCTGTTACTCGTGCCCAGTCCTGTTTCCGAGCTATGTATAGCTGACAAGATCTCGATTTTGCGTTGTCTGTCGGCATCACGTCTATATGAGCTTGGGAGTGACTCAAGTGCGCAAGGTCTCTATCGTCGTGTAAGGTCGCCTTGTCCTTCTTCAGATTGTTTGGCTCACTCGTTTGTTCCGATTGCTTTTGGCATAGCCTCGATTCTTGAGCGTGCACCGTCGCTGTCTAACCTGCGTGAGTTCTTCATGGTTAAGTCCATGCAAACGGATATTCAAATCTTTCACGGATAAACTGAACTAAGATTCGTGAGACGCGACTTTTAAACCATCAATTTGCCAGCGTTTTCTATCAACACAACATATCCCCCTTCATCCTTCAGTACAAGATTCCCCAGAATAACCACAATACATAGCCCCACCCCCACCCATATTAGATTTACAGTTTTGTAATACCATGTGACGAAATATAATTTGTATTGTTTGAAATTCATTCCGAATTGTCAACCAATGCATGTTCGCTCATGCATGCTAATGAGGGGAAAATGTTTTATTTGGGGGATTTAGGGATTAAATCACCCACCACAAAAGGAATAGAGATAAATGTTGCTTTGAAACGCCCTTGTTTATGACTACGTCTGCTACGGAGATAGCTGGGCATAATCTTATTACCTTAGGCACTTGGTGCATGAATAGGCGCCTTGTGACAGTACCAGGGAATTTGCTACGGCTGCTAGCCGCTTTATTAATCTACGTCTATTGCTGGGTGTAGGTAAAACCATGGCTCGGGCCATGGCCCACCTGTTTTTCCTTCAATTATTTTTTTGTTTTCCACGTTTTCCATGAAGATATTGGGGTTGTTAGAATACATTTCACCATAAAAATCTAGTATACCAACCCAGAAACTAGCATTCCTAATAGCAGAGCAAGGATTTGATTGGGCCATGCTCGTTTTACTTCCGCATGAACTTTCCAGTGAAAATGGTCCATATGAGGAAGTGGCCTACAAACAAATACAAGGTATTGACGAGCAAATACATTGCCCTCGTACCAGCCAACTGGATGTGGGATTACTGAGTGCATGTGTCTAAGCAACCCGGTCTCTTCCTTAAATTAACTATCTATCATGTCATCAGCTACGTCACTATGGTGTAACATGAGAAGCATGCGTGTGCTCATTAGCATGTGTGCATGGTTTGCTTTGTCGGCCAGTGGACTTGTTCCCAAAAGAACACATATATGGTAAGAAAATACAAAAGTGACCTGTAAACTGAGTAGAACACCCAGTTATTTTTTGTACTTTTTCTACCAATCCTATCTAGGTGTATTTCAGATTCAACAACAATATGAATATTAATGTTGACAACGTCCTCTGGTTTGTAATATTTATTCGAGTTAGAGCTTTCGACTGCCACCAGTCTGCAGCCTTCGATGGGTGAATTACAATGAATAGTGTGACATAAACAACGGTTTAGAATTACATACATGGACAATATAAGTGATATAGAGTGATTTATTTCAAGCTGTTACTGACTGGAACAATCTGAAACTTGTTGTTCGTCAATCAACCTGTCTCACTGCTTTCAAGAACTTTTTAAGAACTCTTTAAGAATTTTATATGAACTTTTAAGAATTTTCTAGCTAATTCAATATTTTAATTTAATACGTTTATAGTAATTATTATTATCTTCTGTTTTTATCTTTATATTTTTATATTTATTAGTTATTACTTTATTGTCCACAGGACCTCCCTGAAAATCACTTCGGTGAGAGGAGCCTTTCCTGTTAAAATATTGTTCTAAATAAATTTAAAAAATAATAACTCTACCGACTTTGCCACTAAACTCTCCAAAACTAACATTGACGACAACGAAATTATGGTTTCATTTGATGTTGTATCGTTATTTACAGCGATACCGGTTGACAAAGCGTGTGAACACATATGCAATAAACTTACAAAAGACAAGACTTTACAAAAGACAAGACTTTACAAAATAGAACCAAACTTTCAATTGACGATATCCTCAAACACTTATGATGTTTTCAAACAGCTACTTTAACTACAACAAACAGACGTACAAACAAATTCACGGTTGTGCCATGGGCAGTCCAGTTAGTTGCACTGTGGTAAACCTTTGCATGGAGGAAATTGAGGAATCGGCACAATACACAATCAACATCGTCACCTAAGAAATGGGTTCGTTATGTTGATGTCTTTTCCATCATCAAAAAACACGCGTTGACCAATTTCTACAATTTACTCAACTCTATAGACCCACACATTAAACTTCACCACAGAACAAGAACGTGACGGAAAACTTTCATTTTTAGATTCCTTAGTCACACGCAACAACGGAACTCTTTGCATTAACGTTTACCGCAAACCTACACACACTGACAGATACTTAGACTATAACTCACTGCACGAACCCTTTTACACAGAGCAGCTACATTGCCAAACACAAACGAAGGAAAACAACTAGAACGCAAATATATAACTAATGCCTTAATGTCAAATGAATATCCAAAGAAATTTCTGGAGGAAGTTGAACGCAAACGAAATATGAAACAAGATAAAATACCATCGCCCGAAGAATTGGTAAAATTGTTTTTTGATAATGTGGAACCAAAGCCGAACAATGATTATGCCGTTCTTCCCTACATCGAAGGACTAACAGAACCATTAAAGCGACTCTTTAAGCCATACGACATCCAAGTCACAACAAAACCTCTCTGCACACTAGAACAAATATTTCCACCAGTCAAAGACAGACCATCTCCTGAAGATCAAACCAATGTTGTTTATCAAATTACTTGCTCAGATTGCTCATGGAACTACATTGGTGAGACAGGAAGAACCTTCAACACCAGGAGAATAAGGAACATAAAATAAAAGTGGATCAAATATCGCAAAACACGCTTGGACAAACGATCACCGAATAGACTTTGAAAACGGCAAGATAATTGACAAAGGCAACTATCGTCACAGAGCAATTTTAGAATCCTGGCACACCGCTATCACGAAAAACTCAGACAACAACTCAAAGCATTTACCAGAACAATACCGATTTTTAGTCAAGAAACTTTAAATAATTGATGATGTAACTTAAGAATCTATTTCATAGACAGAACTGTCACTCTATATCACTTCTATTGTCCATATATGTAATTGTAAACCGTTGTTTATGTCACACACTTCATTGTAATTCACCTGTCGAAGGCTGCAAACTGGCAGTCGACAGCTCCTAACTCGAATAAATATTACAAACCAAAGAACGTTGTCAACATTAATGAATAATCCTGGTTTCGCATCCAACATCTTTAAGGGGGCACTAAAGTTAAAACTAATACAGAATTTCTAACCTTCAATTCCAAAGTGGTTCTTATAGAAATGTCATTGTGCTTAGAAATGGGTTAATTTCTGGATTGTCATTTGCAATGATATCTTGCAAGCCATCGACATTTTCTAAATTTATTTGGCGTTGTCCAAACAATTTTTGACCTGCGTTTTGACAAGCGATACCACGTTTTGCACGATGGTCTTTGTGTTTGAAACAACCTTTTCTACAGTGGACCTCAGTAGGCAACACTCTTCCTGGAGCTTTAAAATATACAAAGCAGTATTTGACCTGGTTACATCTACGTTTGCTGCCACATTATCGTTTTGAAGTAGTGGCATTTCACATCCATCTCTTCCATCGTTGAAAACAGGACCTTGCTCAAGATTTGCATTGTGGTGAACAGCCGCAACATGTTTTTGCCACGAATAGTATTTTTTTTATAGTATTTTAGTATTTTTTGGACAGCTGTCAATACCACAAATAATATGGAAGTTTGGATCGTTTCGATGAGTTCTGCCAATATGGTTAAAAGTTGACTTAGGTTTGCCACTGCAAACGCTCCACAAATACTGCACTTTCAACAGAGAACAGAACAGAATCAAATAAATTGTAAAATAAATTTTACAGGGCCAGGGAAGAAAGTGGGAAGACCCCCTTGCGCAGTCCCTGTTTTAATGTTGACCAATCAGAAACAATCAAAATTATTTTGGCGCAAAAATCACCTATAAGACATTGACAAAAAAGACGTAGTTTTCGCCTTCTCTTTGGATGTGGAAGTTATCAATTCGGATATTTGCAGTTATATTCCTTGCAGCAGTGCTTACAGTTTGAAGAGGTAATATTGAAACAAAATCGATAATTCTTGTATAGAAATTGTTTATAGTTGCTAAATTATAACAAGTTTACAATGTATTTTTTCATAAGCAAGTCGCCCACATATTTTTAGGGGTTTTCGAAAGCTTTTTTATTTAGCATTGTATAGCAAAATTGACTAAGAGTATAGATGACGAATGCCTTGTTGCTTCCATCATATGCATTACGTTTCCCATGTTTTTTCAAACCAAGGATGGAGAACCTTCAAGATCGTTTTAGCGAAGCAGGAATAGCTGACGAGGTCGTAGCCATTTTGGAAGACCAAAAAGTGAGTGTTTTCCCCCCAAATATATTTTCACATGTAAAAAGGTATATTATATGCTTTGTTGTTATATGTAGCTTTTCTTGGGAATTTTTTTTTAATATATCAAGCCAGTTATTACTATGATTTTTGGCAGGTGTGTGTGCTGTTTTAAAATATTTTTCGAAATGCATTTGGTGCCAACCAGGAAGGAAAACAATGACTTTCAAGCAAAAACTGAGACTGCAGTCAACTCTGTATCTTCCCAAACGGTGGTTTTCAACTGGGCGGTTTGAACTGCAGGTTGCAGGTGCAGGTTACAAGTGCTGTAGGTTGAACTTACACTATTAAAGGAGCAGTGTCACCATTTGCGGATATTTTCTGCACACAGAAATAACTTGTTCAACAAGATTAAGCCAAATTCACCTTCCATTTTTAACCGATTTTCTTTTTTTCATGATGCACTTTGCTGGGAACAGATGCCATCTTCAATTTCAACAAATGCTCAGAAAAGATGCACAAGAAAGATGCACAAATAGTGACAATGTATGGTGACTCTGCGATGAACATAAAAATTTCGCATGTTTAAATTTAGGTTTGGTACTTTGATTGACGGGAACCAATTAGATTAGATTTTTTTGTGTAAACATAGATTTTGTCGAGTAATATATTATTCTAGGTTTGTTTGTCGTGTAGAAAATATAGTGTCTTTAGTAAATAAGTATAATTGTACAAAAAGGGAATTTTTGGTGTTAACCAAGAGAATGTTGATGCTAGATTTTCCACAAATGCTCTTAAATATTGCATGTATTGACAGTATATTTTGAATCCTAAACAAAATACACTTATAAACATTGCAGATTTTTACTCCCTTTGCCAGAGCTTGTCAGCTTTATATTTGTATAAAAATATCGCTGCCACAACGCCGGTAAATAACAAGTCACTAAAACGAGATCAAAGAACAACAAAATTTAATCATATTAAATGCTCAGCATCAACAAAATGCGCGCACATAAGTAATAATTGGGAGAAATAAATGTCAAAAGTGTAACATGCTGTCATAACAACAGTGGCTTGTAAAACTAAGTGTGGCGGTATAGAAAAAATGGAGAATTACAAAGCTATTTCGAACCACGTCAGCAAATGTGAATGTACTGGAATATTGAAAACATTCATGATAATAAAACATATTAAAGGGAAATGGCAATAAAAATTAAGTTTATCTTATTTGAAAGAACTTTTAAAATGATATATCAAGACCTTTTACAGATTTTCCATATCGTTCTTGGTTCTGTAAATACTTCACTTCTTTTTAACAAAGAACATTGAACATTCCGCCATCTTGGATATGCATAACCATCCTTGGATATGCGTGACGTCACAACCAGGGTAGAAATATTTTTTTATATCAGCAATTATCGAGTCATTATAGATGCTAAATCGTAGTTGTTTTGGGTGTTGTATACTTTTAAGTGAAGTAGCAATCTATTTGAACGCATTCCACTGATATTTGGGCAATTATTTACAACTTTTAGAATGTTTACCCTGGTTTTGACGTCACTTAATTAGATCTAATTATAAAACAAGATGGCGGATTGCAGATATTTTTGTTCACAGATATTTCAAAAATTAAGGAAGTTACGGAGAAATTTTAAAAGGTCTTCATATATTATTTTAAATGTTCTTTCAAATGAGACAAAGAACATTTTTATTGCCATTTCCCTTTAAACAACCTTTACTTTACTCTGCACCTGCAACCTGCAATTTAAACCGTCCGGGTTTTCAACAATGTTTTGGCTGTGATATTGCTGTTGGCCGAGAATGAAGGGGCAAACGGCCAACAGGGCCCATTTGTTCCTTTGTGCTTGGCCAAAAGCAAGATCATAGCCAAAACATTGTTGGAAGCTGCCGTTTGGGAAGACACAGAGTTGCCTGCAGAGGAGGCTGGTGACGCGTCGTATTTCTTAAAGTTTTTTAATGAGATTGTAATTGATTTTGTTTACCTTTAACAAAAAATAAATGTATTCTATACTTGTGTGTTTAATACAGTTAACCAACTGCTCCGTTTTGGAACGAGTGGATATGCCGGTATTGATTATGTGCGGAATAAAGGTCGGTGACGCAATGCTTATAAATTGCAAAGTGTCTAAACAATCTTTACCAACTGTGGATAGAGTGAGTATATTAAACTGTCTAAGCTAAAGCTTGCAGGGGGAGGAATCAGACAGCTTCACTACTCAGGTGTATTAATGTCTGGGTCTGTCGAGAAGTTGCAGAAAAATACATTAAATTCAATAAAAAATCTAACATTTAAAGCACAAATTTTCTTTTTGGCAAGGACAATAATCGTAGAAAGCTGCGCCTGATCCACATGTTTATTGCCATGGAAACTATCACGTGACTACGATATGAACAACGCTAACGTGCAATAATATATCGATGCGGGAGGATGCAAAAACAGATATTAAACTTCCTAGTTATAATAATGTGGATACAGTATACGTTGTAGATTACAAATAGTATTAGTGTGAGATGCTACATCGTTTGAATTTCAAGAAATTAATGACAGCATATCAGGAATTAGTTTCTGGGGTGCTTTTTGTAAGAATATTTCTTTTAACAAATTCGCTTGCACCTCGCACTAATACGTTTCACAAACTTCAACGTACCCGCTATATAACTATATATTTTCCATGCAACATTAACCACGTCCTCCAAAGCAAACGTGTTTTTCCTCGCGAACAGAAAAGAACGACCGCCATTTTAAGTGCGCCTGTAAGCATCGGGACAGCGGGCATGCATGGGAACCATGGAAACAATAGAGACGCTATAAGTTTTAAATCTTGAACAAAAATACAATTCGAGGTAAACAAAGGAAGAAAACATCGAATTCTTGTCCAATTTTTATTATTTTAATAATCAAAGCAAGCGTAGTTAGTAATAATGGTTTGTTCAGAGCTATTTTAGGACAGTTCGGTACAAATTAAAGAAATTATTCATAAATTTGCGAGCGAGTTACATGGTTTGACTTTCATTCATATTGCGACAATGCCACGGTTACAAACGCTAAAAAATAGTAAAATAATTTGCGTTTGTTGCGCATGTTATTCATCATTAGATGGATAAACACTTGACAGCAATTCACATACCTAAAATTTTGGCGCAAAGAATTATATTACAATAACGCGCTATGTCGGCCAGTCTGACATAGAGTAGACTGCGAAGGCTTTCTTACTGTCAAGTGCACAAATTATTGTTTTGAGTTTTTTACATCCACTCACGTGTGGATTTGCGAGAGTAGCCGCATGGGAAATATCTAAAGCTGTAGAAAAAGACACAAAACAAGCAGGAGATGAGCGAGCAAGAAATCACCTATCACGCCAAATGCTAAGAGCGATTCGATCGATTTATGCGCGTCTTCGAAGGCAACGAAAACCTAGCCGTCCTAGATGTGCAGAGCTTACAAAAAGTATTGGGAGGTTTGCACAAGAAATTCAGTGAATGGAGTCCATGTAAGATTGAAGAACGCAAACAATACGTGGCGACATTCAGCATCAACAAATGGAACAAGTTATCACCGGCGAGCAAAGCGAAGCACAGCTTTGAAAGATGCAATGCTTGTTGTCAAACGTTTAAGCAAGTTCAGTCTGTTTCCAATAGCTTCGTATCGATTCTTTGCTGACAAAACAAATAACCTATCTGTGGTTCAATCCGTGGTACTTAATCCAGAAGTCAAACGCCGACTGACAGCAAAGGCTAGAGAAGCATACAAAGACATGGAAGCTTCATTTTCCAAGGAATCGTTTGGAGTCATGACGCTTGCAGAAGCATTGACAACTGTTAAGGAATTGGAGTTGGAGCGCACAAAATCAAAATCTGAAAAGAAGAAAGAAAGAAGAAATGATTATAGGAAGGTGAAAAACGTTATTGAGAATAAATGGGAAGAGACATCAGTAATAAGGTAAAGTGTACTGCACAGCTATATAGATTGCACCACAGATTACACTGACATTATACAGTTAGTAGCAATCTGGCAGGGGCAACCAAAATCGACCATGGGGTCCTGGTCGAGTACTTTTGACAACATTAAACTACAGATGAGACAAGACATTTTACAAGTTAATTTTTTTTCAGCCAGCGGGCTATAATTCCAATACAAGCCAGCTAACCCAGGCAAGAGAAGGCTATATTGCCTTCTCATATTGTACTAATTAACATGTACCGGTATGCAGTCATATAAAAATAGGTAATCTTACATATCTGAGCTGCAACACTGGGGCGGCATGGCTAAAAAATAGGACCCAGGAAACTATTCAATAGGGGCCCATTTCTCGCAGTGGGAGAGCAGGGTGTGTCATTGTTTGAGGCAGTGCTTGGGGCCCACCATCACCAGATTTTCAGGGGACCACCACAAAATCTCGCGGTGTCCCATGCTGCCCATGCTGCAAAAACAGTAAACACCCCCTAAATTCTAATTACTGATTACAGGTAACTAGAATACATACACTGTAATACCATCATGTTTGTCTAATACTGTATACTGTATGTATATATTTGTAATATAGATGTTATGGCAATCGACAGTCACTTAGTGCAAGACAACGAGACAGGTTAACTATGTCATTTGAAAGCCACGAAGCTTCCAGTGAAAGCCAACATCGCCAGCCTGAGGGTAATTTACGAAAGAAAAGCCCAGTTGGAAAATTTGAAAATATGACATGGGAGAAACAGCTTTAAGGGAGGAGGTAGAAAATTATGAAGATGGTACTAAAATTAATTGGTCAGATTTGACATGACGATATGACATTAAAAATAAAGCTGGTGAACTTGCCAAGAATGGAGGCCAGATTGCCCAAGAATGGTTACTTCATATCGGGGTGGACTTGCAAAGGTTCAAAAAGAGGACAGGTGAAGAAGTTCCCAGGATAAGAAAAAGAATGAAGCGAGGACCTGGAGGTGAAATAACACTTCCCTGCCCAGAAACCAATGCCAAGCTGAAAGATAAAGTAAAAGATCTAGTCTTATCTGCAGAATATAATCTGGGAGAATTGATTGTACCAAGAAAGGTTGGTTGGTTGATTTACCTAGCATATCACATATTACAGTCTGCATTTCCTCTTGTCAGACTTTTGCAGCCCTATTAATTGTCACTAATGTCCTGATGAGCAGGAAAAACTAATAATTAACAGGTATAATTATTTTACAAGGTGAAATTATTGAGGGGGACAATAAGTCTATGGTATAAATTTCCTTTAGATTTTGTAAAGACTACAGTCACTATAAGGGATACATGTCTGTGGTTTATAGAAATGTATAAAATTGTGTTTAACTTTATATATATCACCTTTTATTTTTAGTATGAGAAAATGGTGCTGGGTCAGGATGGGTCCATTGAGAAAACACATTTTTTATGTCGAAGGCCGCAAATGTCCACTTGTTGCAATTCGACAACAAAGGTTACATGCTCATGGAAAATTTATGAGAAACAATTCTGATGAAGATTTCATGAGCATGTCTGATGAAGAAGTGTTAACCAGGTTGGTGGAGCTGAATGAAATGAAAGAAGGAGAAAACCTGCCAGAAATGAAAGAACGCCTGAAAAAGATGGTATGGCATGATTTATCAACCATAGGCAACCACAGTCACCTT
The DNA here is from genome assembly GCA_035772405.1 of Chrysogorgia sp. JL179-B06. NCBI lineage: Eukaryota > Metazoa > Cnidaria > Anthozoa > Scleralcyonacea > Chrysogorgiidae > Chrysogorgia > Chrysogorgia sp. JL179-B06. The sequence continues at coordinate 292,994 of JAYKKM010000272.1, forward strand.
GCCTTTATGGTCTCATTCCACACAAGTAGAGAATATGAAGAAAAGACTGGAAAAAAGACTGACATCCAGGCACAAGTGGAAGAGCCAGAACTTTATATCTTGGCAAGATCTTCATCATCAGACAAAAAGAGCAGCTATGTTATGGTGAGACAAGAACAGAGTGTCTAGAAGAACTGTCCACCTCCCTTACCACCAAATCTGGAGTTCAGATGACAGATGTGATGCGATTATTCCATGGTGACAGTCCTTCTCGGCAATTCGAAGCTGGTCAGCAAAAAGGAGGGACTTACTATTGTTCTGTTTGTGGTGCTAAAGCTGACAGGGTTTATGAGTTGGATTATTCTTTTCGTTGCCCATATATGTGTTTAGCAAATCGACAAGAGTTGGTGCAAAAAGGGGCGCTTTCTCGATATATGAACAAACCGAAATTCAAAATAAATAATCGCTAACCCTAACCCAAATCCTAACCCTAAAACTGACTTGGGTTGATGTTATAATAATTTTAAATTTCGGTTGCTCATATATCGATAAAGGGCCCAAAAAGGTCCAGTTGGAAGAAGCAATTCACTTGCTAAATCCAACAAGCCTCTCCACCAACTAAAGAAAGAGCAGTTGGAAAGGGAGCTGTCTGCTAGGGGCATTTATGAAGGCAGCAAAAAGGATCAATTGGAAGAATTGCTACGAGAAGAGATGCATGGAGTACAGAGAGTTCCAGCCATCCTGTTCGATGACCCAACACAGAATCTTGAGTCCATTAACTGTGGACAATATGAGATTCTGGGTTTTGAGCCTCTGCACGACATCGGCAAGCACATCGAGAATGTGTTCACAGAGCTGCCTGCGCACCTTCCTGCAGCTGAAGCTTCTGATCTCAAGGCTATGATTGAATTATCCATTGGTGGTAAAGAAACAAAAAGGACTTTGACTGCCAATCAAGTCAGAAACAAGATAAATTCAAAAGCCCAATTGTTGCTTGATACACTAGTGGAAATTCAGGAAATAGCCTACAGTTCTGAACACCACCGAACCTCACGATCAGTGCTGCGCCTTCATAACCTCACTTGGTATCATGGAATGATGTGCAGAAAATTATTTGGTTTTAATTTGAAGCACATGACTGCAAGGAAGTTTTATGGAACCTATTTCCACAATATCACATCCCATGCAGCTATTCAGAATCGCCTGATTGGTGGTAATATTATTATACCATGATAATTAGGATATATAATACATTTAGTTGGATAGAATAAACTACAGCTAAATAGCTGAAGCTAAATAAATTGTAATTATATTTATAAGTTTAATTATTACATGTGGTTTTGTTTTACTTTAGGTAAGACCTCCAATGTAGAACAACAAGAGAGAGTGTTCAACACCATCACAGGCATCACAAGAACAACCTCGTCAAATCATGCCAACCATATCATCGGAAATGTTTTTGTGAGACTACAGGCTGAGAGAAAGATGAAAGCTCACCAAAGTAGCTGTACTACAACCAAGGAAGAAGCCTATATCTCCAAACTTGCATCAACTCTACCCAGTTTTGGAAATACTGTCATACCATGTTGGGTTTTGAAGAATCACTCTTCGTCATGGCAAGCACATCTTGAACAAATCAGGGATTTCCTTTTACCAGGCAAAGGTGTGTGGTGGAATCCACATGCAAATGGGGATGTTGAGTTCTTTGATGGTAAAGGAAATCCAGAATGCAAGCCAGAAGGACCGATTCTTCATCATTTCCGTTCCACCAGCTTTGCTGTTGAATAGACATACCTGAAAAACTGCTGGGAAATTTGTTTGCAAAACAAATCTCAGATACCTGGTTTTCAGTTACGTCTCGAAGACAGCAATGGCAATATGGTACTCCAAAACTTGGTCAGAGCTGTTGAAGATAGGTGTGTGGTGGGTGAAAATGATGAGCTTAGTGTAAATGAAGATGGGGTGGATGAAGCTGATAGAAACCAATCTGAATTAGTGGATGATTCGGGGGAAGCAGAAGATGATCACGAGGAGGATACAGACAAAAAATGTTGTATCCTTTCAAGAAGTTCAGGAATTGGGTCTCATGGAAGGTAAATAACCCAATCTCTGCTGGTTGTCAATTTTGAAATTATATTACGTATACTCAGAATAATTTCTAAACAGTTTAATTTGAAATTATATATAATTATTAATATGCACAATATATTTTTTGACAGGGGAATCAGCGACCAAATTGACGACAGCTCCAACGAGTAGAATAATTTATTGCCAAACAAAGAGTGGACGTGCTTTGGAGCTGGTGTTGGGGCCCAGTGAGGAAGTGCGAAGATACGACAACGCCAGAAAGGCAGCAAAAGAGAATACCGGTAATCAATATTACCTAGAAAGATATCTGGATTGCTCAGCAGTCATGCACACAAGAGTTTCTCGTGAGCTTGACAAACTGAAGGAACAACTTAAAACCTGGGAGAAGCAGCAGTTCGCCTCCAACTTCAAACTACCGACACCTCAAGATTACCTCTATAACCCTGATTCTAAACTGCTGATGACAAAATCAAATACTCGAAAGCACTAATAAAGGAATGGAAGAAGCACTAACAAAGAACAAACAACAAAAACGGCTCCTGTAGGAGCCACCAAATACACAAAAGAAACCAAACGAAAAGCACTTCCGAATATATAAACAAGAGTCACACATGACATGTTGCGATTATGACAAAAAATATATGCCATGCCGATACTATCCTCGTATAAAACTATTTAACTCACCTCTATTTGATCAAATCCTTGTTCCTTTGGTGATTTCCATAGCAAAATTTCTGCATTTTCAAAAGCTAGAAGCTCGGCTTGCAAATATTTAAAGGTCCTTTCATAGACTAATTCGGCATCTATTGTTTTTGTTGCTTAGTAACATTGCAGATTTCTCGACCCAGTCTGTTAAAAACTAGAACTGTTGGCAGCAACATCTAAATTTTAATGTAATCATGCACGCAATGTTGTTAGTTCAAACCGAGCACAGTGATCCGAGACTTTAATTCACTATATTGTTGCAGTGTCGGTTGTGTACATAATTCATAAGGTAGAATGTCTAAAACATCTTTGAGCAAGCAGGAGGAATTCGTAGGACATGACTGAGAAGGGGATCGAAAAGGTGACAGCACGTACTTGATAAACAGTGAAGGAATAAAATGGCGCAAATATACATACTAACAGTCTAACATATACGCAGGCATTGAAAAGGGAAGAGCACTGGAAATGCAATATTGTGTGGTGTGAGGAAAGTTCATAACTTTGGCATCAAACAAAACATGAAAAAATACATCAGTGCATGGTTTGCAATTATTTTAATTATCTAAATTTACTTTCTGCTGTGCTGCAGCGATCAGCCGAGCATAACCCGCACCACCCCAAACACCTGATTATCATCATGCCCCCCCAGCAGTGTGTGAGAAAACATTTTCTGCTTCTTTCATACCTTAGCCAGCAGAAAATAAAACATTTTGGTAAATCTTATTATCACATATAATATCCCAAATCCCAATGTAGTATTTCCCAATGTGTTTTTGCCACTGATTGCAGTGTGACCTCAACTCAGCAACTGTATTAACAAATTTAATTGAACTTGTTATTAGGTACTATTTACAATTTTTACCAGCCTCAAATGGGAATTTCAAATACAGTGTAACAACTGCTTGGACAGGTGTTGTTAAAACATCTAAAGTAGCTGAGCAGAGTTGAATGAGCTGGTAATTGTTAAAGCAAAGTGTATGATTACCGATATACTCCAAAATTTCCATCACTACGGTGATAGTACATTTTGTAAAAAAACAGCACAGCCAGAAGTGAATAAACAATATAATTTCAATTATATGTATTTACAACAATCGCAATATTTACAACAATGAATCATGGTTTGAGATATGCCGTATGTATTTCAATATCCTTAAAACACCAGATTGTTATTCTGGTTTTACCATACCAGATATTGAAACCTTTCATCTATGGTTTATCCCACCAGGATATCAGGATAGCTAGTGTGATGATATACAAAAACTGTGATTTAAGTACTATTTTGGAAATGAATGGAGTTTAATTATAACACATTAACTTGCTATAACATGGCAATAATTTCATTCTTGGTGGAATTTCAGTTCGGATACTGGCTTCCATCCCAGGCTGAACATCATGTAATCGGCCCCTAAGTAGTTATACATCACACAAAGTTTGCAAACATTATTTATGCTAATTATTAGGAGGTGCACTAAGAATTTGGATGCAATATTATTCAAATGATGATTATAATAAAGTTCGTAATACGACACCATTTACAATACACAATACTGATTTAATAAAGAATAAGGTTTATATATACAAGGTGTGGTTAGTAGGCGGGGTTATCAAATGTCAAAAGAGCATGATTAGTTCCAGTATCAAATCGTTAAATATGAACTATATTACACTGCCCGAGGTGATCACTCAAGGTGATCAAAATCCTTAAAAACGATCGTCTTAAATCTATTAATCCTTGGATTGACTTCAGTTCAGTCATAAACGCAATGAATCTAAATTATTTAACATTTAAAGTTCGCCGCTTCAGTTCTCCTGTGATGGCGGCTGCACGGCGTAGTCGGTTACTCGTTTCTCCTTCCTTCTCGCTCGTCGTTTCACTGGTTGTGGTCTGTTCTTCTTCAATAGGTTCGGTTTCAGTAGCGTTGCTGGCTCTGACTTCCATAGGTATAAGTTGTTGTATAACTCTCTTCAGTAACAAGGGTCTTCGACTGTCACTAGCTACTTTAACGGTTGCAGATGGTACTTTTCCATCTTGTCCAGGAAGAAGTTCTTCAATCTTGCCTAACTTCCAAAAGTTCCTTGAGGTCGAATCGTTCTTCAATATAACAATGTCACCTACAGATATTTCAGATTTGTTTCCTCGACGTGAATTGACTTTGTGATTCTCGCATGGACTCAGAAGATAGTCTCGTCGCCATCTCGTAACAAAATGTTGTAGTAGACGTCGATGATGTTGTGCTCGTCTTGTGAGGGCTTGATTTGTGCTGATGACGTCGAAATGTTGACTGCTGGGATTCGTTGATATCGATCGACCGTTGATTAAATGAGAAGGCGTCAAGGCATATGATACAGATTCTTGATCGTCGTAAACATATGTAATGGGACGGGCATTGACGACTCTTTCCACTTCAATCAAAACTGTATTCATTTCGTCGTAGCAAAGGGTTGATCTTCCCAAAATTCTCTTGAGCGATTGTTTCACCATCTTTACCATTCTCTCCCAATATCATTGGATTCTTTGTACTTTCGGGCAATGAAGCATTGTTCAATCGTCCTTTACATCGAATGATTAGGTTATGGTCCAAATATAACCCAAACTGCGTTACGTAGGTTGGTGGCGTTGTCGTTGCATTCTTCTTTAAAAATTCAATTTCTCTACCAAATGACTTTGCTTGGACGTTTGAAATCCAATGGGTTTCAGCTTGGTTGATTTCAAGAGAAGTTAATTCGTTCGCCGTCCTTTTGTCTGATGAACATCGCAGGTTACTAATAAATCGTAGAACATATGCAGTTATATGCAATAATCTGGTGAAGTTGCTGTAACGATGACAATCGATAATCTTAGTGAGGTCGGGTGTTGTACAATCAGGAACTGCATTCACGAGTGTATGTGTGACATTAGGTGGATCTGTAACCATTTCGTTCACTGCTGCTTTGTTAACAGTGTCATTTAGAACCGATGTAGGCCATTCTGTGTCAGGTTTGTGTAGGTATTCTGGACCATTCCACCAAACTTTACTTTCCACCAATTCTTGTCCCTTTAGGCCACGAGATGGTATATCGGCAGGATTTAGGTTGCCAGGACAAAATCTCCACTCTTCTTTCGATGTTAACTTTAAGATCTCGTCTACACGATGTCGTATGTATTGTTTCCAAACTTTATTGTTGCGTATCCAGAACAAAGTCGTCAAGGAGTCGATCCAATACACGGTCTCGATTTCTTTTGTAGATGGCAGGGATTCTTTCACGGTGTTGACAAGACGTGCGAGAATCGTGGCTCCTAAAAGTTCCAATCTTGGAATACTTTGTTTCTTGACAGGTGACACCCTTGTCTTGGAAGAAATAAGCTGGACTTCAACATGTCCATCTTCATATACGGATCTCATATACACCACTGCTGCGTAGGCGCGCTCAGAAGCATCGCTAAATCCGTGTAGTTGTATCTTGGTAGGTTGCATGCTTTGGTTGAAATAACATCTTGGAACTTGAACTTGGTTTAGGAGTTTCAGTTGTTTGAGGAAAGAATGCCACTTCTCCCATTAGTGTTTCATCCCAGTCGAGTTTTTCGGCACATAGGTCTTGGAATAGAACTTTCATTGCGACTGTAAATGGACTCAGAAGACCTAGAGGATCATACATTTTTGCGATGATCTTCAAAAGGGATCTCTTTGTTGCTGGGAGTGTACTTGCATAATGAAGTAGATCATCAAAGTTGAAATAGAATCGGTCGGTTTCGGTGTTCCAACTTGTTCCAAGGATCTTGACTTGGGATTCATTTTCGGCTGTTTTTGGACCAAGGGTTGATTTCACATATGACCGGTCTTCTTCCACAACACTGTTTTTTCCAATTTCATCAGCAGTAGCTGTAGATAAACCGATTTCAGCTTCATCTATTTTCTTCAGGAGTGATTTCGAATTTGAATTCCATTTTCTAAGGTTGAATCCTCCTTGGCTCATGATATCCTTGGATTGCTGGTATATGTCGAACGGCAATCAGCTCCAGAGATGAAGTCATCTACGTATAATGAATTCCTTATCAGTTCAACTAATTCGCTTGCTTCAGGGTGAATTTCTTTGAATGCATCTAGGTGGTAGTTGATCGTTGCTCCTAATATTGCTGGCGAGGGTCGTAATCCGAAAACGAGTCTACAAAAGCGAAACTCTAGAATCTCTGAACTCAAGTCTCCCGGATCTTTCAGCCAAAGAAATCGTAACATATCTCGGTTTGATTCATCGATGGAGATCATCAGAAATGCTTTCTCGATGTCCGCTACTAAGGCGACAGGATTCCATCGAAATTTCACAAGAACATCAAAAAGATGAAGAATAAAATTGGGTCCAGTTTCTAAGCAATCGTTTATTGACAGTTTATCTTCGCTTGGTTTGGCCGATCCATCATAAACAACGCGTAATTTCGTTGACTCTCGATCTGTACGAATAACTCCGTGGTGTGGCATATAATGTACGTCGTCTTTATCTTTCTGGTTCATTGCATTATCTTTGATTGGCACTTCTTCGACGATTCCTCTTTGTTTCTGTTCGTTAATGATCTTCTCATACTCTTGAAGTAATTCTGGCTCCTTGACTAATCGTTTCTGTAATGACTTGAGTCTATCGTGGCAAAGTATGTAGTGGTTTGAACTTGGTCGACATCCATCTTTCCATGGTAGTCCTACTTCGTATCGCGTACCATCGAATTGAATTTCTTCATTAAACTTTCGTTGACAATCTTTGGTCGAGGCTGGGTTGAAAATCCCAATCGATTCGGTTTCCCAAAACTGCTTTAGACTATCTGCCATTGCATCTCCTTCGTTGACAGTGAGGAAGTTGTCACTTTCTCCAGCGATGATCAGATTTGAAATGACGTGGTCGTTGTTTGATACATATCCTTGGACGGGACCCGATAAAAGCCAACCGAGTTTGCTTTTAACAGCGATAGGACCACTTTCACCACGAATTGTGTCACCGGTAACAATATTCCAGTAAAAATCTGAGCCGACTAAGATATCAATACTCGATTCGTTGTCTTCGTCAACGGTTTCAGCAAGTTCTAGTCCCTCCAAGTGAGGATAATCCACATTTACGGCTGAGGGAAGAGGAGAACAAATCACTGGTATACTTAGCGCAGATAGGGATATCTTTTCACGATTTGAATTCTCGAGAACTAACTGGACGTTGTTGTATGTTTGTCTTCTAAACTTGTTGTCTCCAAATGTGTTGAGTTGTAAAGATTCGGATTTCACTGGCGTTAAGCGTAATTTCTTTTGCAAATTGTTTGTTATGTATGTTCGTTGACTTCCGTTGTCAAAGAGTATTCTCACCTTTGCGCTTTTCGATCCATCTTGGTTGTAAGCGCTTGCTTTCGCGGTTTGTAGTAGAACCTTCCCTTTATTGCGCGTCATCGATGATGTTGTTACTGTCGAGCTATTTTCTTGTTGAACATCTTTTTGTTTTTGTGGACCGGACGGTTTACCTCGTTTGTCATCTTCGCGATTAGAAAAACAAATAGACTGATGGTGTCTTTTGTTACAATGGCGACAGGTTTTGTTGTTTTGGCAATCTTTCAATCGATGTCCCTTTCGAATGCAGTTAAAGCATCTGTCATTCTGTCGAAGAATATCCTTTCGTTCTTGAACATTCGTTACTAATTCACAAGAAGCCGAATAATGTTCTCCTTTGCAATACACGCACTGTATCTTGAAGGAGTCGCTTTGCTTTGCTGTCAACGTACTTGACGAGCCATGTTGTTGTCTGTTGTTGTTTGTTGGAGGCGGCGGTTTATTCCCATCATTTGCTTTAATCCTTTCACTTGCTTCTCGGGCTTCGATCTCGACTTTAATAACTTCTAAAAGTTCGTCGATTTTCCAGGTTTCACTTTGCGTTTTTCGAGCAATCTGGATGCGAATATCGCTGGGCAATTTAGACATTATTATTGATCTGACGACACACCAAGTTTGTCGTAGAAAAACCTCAGACTGTTTGCTCGATCGTTGTTGCATCTTGTAGTTTCAAAAGTTCGTCCATGTGGGCAGATATAATTTGCTGTGGTTTGGAAAATCGATCCTTCAGAATCTTGATAGCAGCGTCATAATTTGTTTCGGTTAAAGGAAGTCCATGAATAGATCGCGCTGCAGGGCCTTCCAACAAAGAGTTCAAATAATTAAATTTGTCAATCGTAGAAATTTCGCTGTTGTTGTGAATCGAAGTAGCAAATGAGTCCCAAAAAGCACTCCATTTGGTGAGATCTCCTTTAAATCGGGGCATGCTCAATTTCGGTAATCGTATCTTCGCATATCCGTGTGACACTTGAGCTGACGAGTTTGTTGTTTGCGCGACTGAAGGCGTTTGTTGTTGTCGTCGTTTCGCTTCTTTAAGCTTTCGTTGGCAGTCGATAATTTGGGCCACAATTTCCTCTGATTCCTGAATCTCGTTTTCGATGGTTAATTCGCATACGGACAAAATTTGTTGATCGCTTTCATTCAGTTTCGTCAGTTTCACATCAAGTAAACTGTTTATCACATCGATTCGTGCTTGGTTTTCGTTATTGGAAGATTCCGCGCACATCAATCCGTTTGCTTCTTGAATTATGTTGGTCGAGGTACTTCGTTGACCATTTCGTATCGCTTTCAATCGTTGGAATCCCTCTGCTTTCTTTTTCGCCTCTTCGTTTTCTCAGGAAATCAAGAGGGCCCCACGTTGGGCGCCATATAATAAAGATCGTAATACGACACCATTTACAATACACAATACTGATTTAATAAAGAATAAGGTTTATATATACAAGGTGTGGTTAGTAGGCGGGGTTATCAAATGTCAAAAGAGCATGATTAGTTCCGGTATCAAATCGTTAAATATGAACTATATTACAATGATTCCAATGAAAAGAAACTGGACTACTTCTACTGTACCCTCAACATTATACTGAACGATTGGTGTTTTGTAAAAATATGGTGCACAAAGCTAAAATTTTGAGCAAATGCTATTTAGTTCAGAGTACAATGATGGGATACCATTTTCCTGTATTATGAAATTTGATGAAATTACATGTCCAATTCTAGGTTTCACCAACTACAAAATGCAGAAAAACAGTTTTAGCACATAACAGTTAATTATCATAATTATTATGCTTTAAAGTGCATAATATGTTGAATAATTATGAATTGTAAACAGTTGAAATTCATGCTGTTGAGTCTTTGGGCAGCCAGTGAAAACTAATACATGTACAGTGCCAGAATAACTTTAAATCTTATATATCAAATAATTATGTACTGTGAACAGTGGAAGACTTCGAGACTTTGAGTGTTTGGGCAGCAGGTTGTCAAGACCTTGAGTCTTTCGGCAGCCAGTGGAAACAACTTTACAGAGCAAGATAATTCTAAATGTTATCTATAAAATAATTATGCACTCTGTAAATAGTGGAAACTCATGTTGTCAAGACCTAGAGTCTTTCGGCAGCCAGTGGAAACAACTTTACAGTAGCAAGATAATTCTAAATGTTATCTATAAAATAATTATGCACTCTGTAAATAGTGGAAACTCATGTTGTCAAGACTTTGAGTCTTTGGGCAGCAGGTTGTCAAGACCTAGAGTCTTTCGGCAGCCAGTGGAAACAACTTTACAGTAAGCAAGATAATTCTAAATGTTATCTATAAAATAATTATGCACTCTGTAAATAGTGGAAACTTATGTTGTCAAGACTTCGAGTCTTTGGGCAGTAGTTTGTCAAGACCTAGAGTCTTTCGGGAGCGAGTGGAAACAACTTTACAGTAGCAAGATTATTCTAAATGTTATCTATAAAATAATTATGCACTCTGTAAATAGTGGAAACTCATGTTGTCAAGTTTTTTGGGCAGCAGGTTTTAAACCAAGGAGTAAACTTACAAATATTTTGAAACTCTTGATTGAGTCTACGGTAGAACTATAATTTATTATTTGGGCCAAGGGAAAGGTTGTCAATGTTAGAAAGTCAGTTAATATATATTTTCTGGTGATAATTAAGGAGTGTAATGTATATATAATGTACTGTATATAAATATTCTTAACTTCTGTGTTGTTTACTGTGAAATAAAGTATTAAACCCCCCCGCTGAAGCAAGCAGTAAAAAGCCTTGCCTTCAGTGTGCTGTGTATTTTTATAATTCCAGAATTTATGAGAAATGAATTCAACAACTGGCCTACATAAAGTCTGAGCAGATATTATCTATCACAAAATCAGTTCGCCAAATATTACGTATTGAATTAATTGTTATTTAACAACGAAATATATACATACCTGCAACATATGAAAGATTGCTAATTCCAACTGTCATCGAAAAGGGCATTAAATTAAAACTAAAATTTCCTTCCAAATATCGAACCTTGCGCTCACTCATTTACCCGTCCATTGAGCGCTTTATTCCGAAATCCACATTTTGCTAGTTGTTACCCGTGTGCATCTCGCGCGAAGTTTTTTGGTCTATTCGTGGACGGACCCAGGCATTAACGTACCTGAGTATACGTTTTAGTAGAAATTTACAAGTTTCTATCTGCTAGTACAAAACACGGACTTGTCTATAATTGTTAAATAGAAGCCGGTGATATCTCCACAACAATTGAACGCTTGTTTTCTAAAAGGATATTTACAATTTTTTAATGATAAGTATTAATTTTTTTTGTGTGTTAGAAACTTTTAAAGTGCCTATGAAACGAAAATTAAATTTGTTTTATTTGAAAGAACTTTTAAAATAATGAAGAATATTAATTTACAGCTCTTTCATATTTCACTTGGTTCTTGAGATATTTAGACTTATGTGATATTCAAATGAGATAACCTATTGCGTCAAAGGGTTTGCAATACATTTTAACATATTGGAAAATCGTGTATATCTTTAAGATTATTAAACTAAAGAACATCATTCAAGTTTCAATGTTGCAATGGCAATAATATAGTTCCCAGACCTCTTAAGTCTCTTTGTCAAAAATCTTTGTTTTCTGACATAGCTATGTGTTGCACCAAAGTTAAACTTCAGTTTAGAATTCGTTAAGTCCGTGAAAATCTGCTAAACCAGTACCAACCTGCAAATCATTTTATTTTAGAAATCAAGATGTCTGAAAACTAATTTGTTACCATGGCGACCATAAAACTAGAACGATATTCTCCAGTTGTTTAGTGGTCTGTATCCACATGCAAAGTTTCAAGTGATTTCGTTTAATAATCTTAAAGATATACACGATTTTCCAATATGTTAAAATGTATTACAAACCCTTTGATGTCATAGGTTATCTCATTTGAATATCACATAAGTGAAATATGAGAGAGCTGTAAATTAATATTCTTCCTTATTTTAAAAGTTCTTTAAAATAACACAAACTCGTTTCATAGGCACTTTAAATTTAACTAAAACAATTACACACCCACCCTCACCCCTGCCCATTTTTTCTCATGCTCGTTCTCTTGTTGTTAAATGTAAGCCTGTCACATTAAAGTGTATATGAAATGAAAATTTTTATGATTGTATTTGAAAGAATGCTGATGGCAGATGGTTCAAACGGTCGACGTACAGTACGTACAATGGATACGAGTGATTTTAAAGAGGTTTAATAGTCATACAAACGAACAATATAACAAAAAAACCCAGCAATAAAACAGGATTAAAACAGGAACGAGTAACACTAATGTTATAGAAGACTTGAACTTGGTAGAATGACTGATAACATAATGCGTTCATCTAGTCTGGAGAACTGGCGATCGTAAATCAACTGAACTCTCATGGTTCATTGCTCCTAATGTATAGTAACGTTTAGAAAGATAGTAAATAGTACACTTAACCAAATAAGGTCACAATTCTGGATTGGGAAACCACAATAAAGCTGAAATAGGGAAATGACTAAACATATTCTCAATAACAGGATTTAGGACGCTGATCGACCACAAACAGCTAGGTGTGTAAGGAAACGAGAGACTAACTTAACAAACAACTTACATCTAGTTAAACTACATGATCATAATTAAACGCGTGACGGTTGATCCGGTCACATTCTTCCCTGCTTTTGTTCGTCATGCCCTCAGGCGAACAAGAACTAACTAGAAATACGTATACGCAACAACCCCTCGCCCAATTGCTGTTTGATACTTACACAGTACTTCTTTTAGTTCTAAATTACTTGAATTAGATAATAGTCACTTCAATTGCCAAACAAAATAAATTTTCAGTGGACAATATCTCTCAGAGCTCTGTATTGTCTGAATTTAATTGTTTCATAGGACATCAAACTAAATGAATGCAGCCCAAAATTTTTGGGTGCAGCAACAGAATAGTGGGGAGGTCTACTGCTGTTTCTACCAATTACTAAGAAAGAAATTACTTTTATCCCAATATTGATGACTCACGAAATAATCAATTGAGTATTTAGTATATAGACACAAAAGGCTGTTGAAGGAAGAAAGTGCATCTCTATCATACAATGGGTGTCCTTTAAAAAAATCAAATTCGTTCAAATGTCTACGGATGTTATACAGTAGTGCAAATGTATAGGGGGTCCATTCAAATTGGATTTACTAAGACGTATTAGAGATTCTACCCCAATTGTTGGTGTGGATAGATTATATACAGTAAGTTGATAATTCTACCCACATTAATGGACTACAGTGATGTGGAGCTGGCAGGAATTTGGATAACTACAGTAAATATTGATGGTCATAATCAGAGGTCTCTATGCATGTCAGGGAAACTGATCTTTCCTAAGTCGGGATTTGAAACTGATTGGTTTACAGAAATCCTAAGTTTTGTACCTCTTGTATTAGAAGCATGTTACATTGTGTGATGCTAGTTAGGAAATTCTGTGGCATTTTAACATATCTACTGGTAAAGAGCTATTTTCCATGTTTCAATTAATCTGTTCATACATACAGTACATGTTGTAGCACCATTATCTATTGCATTAATTGACAATATGTGAAGGAAAAACAACTTTTGAGTTAAAATTAGTTTTTGTAACATTGTACTGTACATTTATGAATATAGTGAATATATTGATACCAGTGTTAGCATTTAAGGGGACATCCTGTATAAATATTATTGAATTATTATTCTTCTTATTATTATTATCGTTTGCAAAGGTCATCTGGAAGGCAATTCGAATTTTAAAACTGTTCCCAAGGGATGACAAGTATAATTAAGCGATGCTGATCATCCCCAGTACATAAAAGGACAACTGGAGTATATCAGAAACACGATTTCTTCTTTTTTTGGTTTTAGAAGAACGAGAAATAATGTCAACGATCAAGTTACTAAACAGAAGTTAGTTGAACTTTGGTTGACCCGTTGAAAGAAAGCGATTTCTATTATTAAGAACAATGGTAAATGGCCAAGAAATGTCAATGTTGAAATATCACTTGAGCGCACTGAAGCTTACTATGATGCATCAAATAAATATTCGCCCGCGTTTCGACCAGGAGATGAGCGTTACTTTGACCATAAAGAAGCACAGGTTTCTGTAACGTGTGAGAAACTGTTTACAAATGAAGAAATTGAAAATTTTTTTAATGCATGTCCAAATGGCAAGAATTGTGGTATGGACGGGGTAAGCTATGAAAATTTGAAAACAATTTCATGCGATATTCTGGTAAAAGTTGTAAACGTGGTCCTCATCAACCAGCGTCTGCCAACCTAAGAAAAATTTTGATTTTTCTGACCTGTCAACACTTTGCGACATTTCACTGCTTCCTACATTATATAAAGTTTTCTCGAAGGCAATATGTGGACGGCTTTTACCATTTGTTTCAGAAAAAGTGGCATATTGGCAACGCGCATATTTAAGTAAACGTGACAGACAAGATCTCATTTTCACTCTCAAGACAGAGATTGATGATTTCCGCCATTTGGGTACGAAAATGTGTACTGCATTTATCGATTTTGCTGATGCCTTTGGTAGTGTGGATCATAAATTTATCTTTGAGACACTGCAGCTATTTGATATACCATTAATGTATTGTTGCTTGATTGAAGATATTTACAAGTACTCGTCTTTTTCATTGTTAGTTGGCTATCGACTAAGCAAAATGTTTTATATCATCAGAGGAACGAAAACGGGAGATCCTTTGAGCGCTCTAATTTTTGTACTTGTTATTGATAGGATCTGCAGACCACTGATTTCAACTGCTTTGGCTGATTTGAATATCGAAAATGAGCAGAGGCTAAATTCTGTGCAAGCGTTCGCTGACGATATTGTGGTTGTACAATATCAATCGTTAGTTATCCAACATATGTTTGACTCCAGTGATACGATAATGAAGCAATCGGGTCTTAAGGTGAAACCAAGCAAGTGTGCTGTTTTGTATTCGAGAAGATCGGGTAATAATTGGTATAAGGGAAAGAGTGATAAAAAACCCGCAATTACAGTACAAGATCAACTGCTATCTGTATATGACAGAGATTATTGTTATAAATATCTTGGAAAATCATTATCATTGGCAGGTGAAGATAAACAGCAAGTGTTACAATTTATTGAGTACTATGGTATGCTTGAGAAAATTGCTGCTTGTGATTTACCAGTCATTGAAAGTCAGTGCCTTTAATAACATGGCACTTCCAAAAATCCTTCATCATTTTTATAACACTCGGTTATCAGAAAAACAGATCTTAGAATTGGATTGTCGGGTTATGGATACGAAAAAGGAATTTTTTTGATTTTTTGGAGAAAGGGGAATCGAAAAGGGGAAGAGGGACAACGTGAAAAATCCCAATTTGTCCTTTCACTCCAGTGGAGTCCAGTTTGAGAGAAACATGGATGAATTTGTTGGGTATAACAAAGGAACCTTTGAAAAGCCACAAAACGTTTGCTCAAGTTGATTGGTACATTGCCAACTGCTTTTATCCCATCCTCTCGACCCACTGAAAAAAGCAGAGAGCGATTTAATCCACCAAATACCTGTCTATGTCAGTGTTTCTCAGGTTTTTCCACTTTTAAAACTTTTTTGGTTACTTTCAACCTGCTTATAATCCTGTGAAGTATGTTGGCTCGAATAATACTGAAATTTCATCAGCGTTAATGCGAAACAAGCATGGGCGTACAAGATCACCAGAACAGGAACTATTTATGGTGCTAGTTCGTTTAAGATGTGGGCTGTTGGAAGTTGACATTGCCCATAGATTTGGTGGTTAAGTTTCCTATATCATAGACTAAGAGCTCTTCTTCCCATCTTGCCCTCACATGAATACATACATCAAACTATGCCTGTTTGAAAACCCTAACACACATGTTAGAATTGATTGTACTGAAATATATATAGAAATGCCCACAGCATTCAGGAGTCAGTCAGCCACATTTTCACCATACAAGCACCACAACGCTGCAAAGGGACTACTTGGTATATCTCCAGAAGGTTATCCAACATTTGTCTCAAAGTTGTATGTGGGACGATCAAGTGATAAGCAAGTTTGCAGAGATTGTGATATCCTGACCTTGTTTGGAACCAGGGGATGAGGGTTTGAAAGAAGAATTACAGCTGTAAGAGTACATCAGAACTGGAAAAAATTTGGGTTATATGCTCTTATCTAACTTTATTTTCCCCACCTTTAATAAATGAATAGGTGGATGCTGTAATATACACAACTTTGTTTGGTAGCATTGTTTTAAACCATAATTCCCTATCAAAGTATATTCTTTCATGAAATATTCCCTTCTTAGTATAAACAATAAAATCTGATCAATCTACACTGCAAGTACTCATAAGTCCCTTTAGCTTATAATAATAATAATATGTCTTCTTTAATGTTGGCCTATTACAATTATCATCACAAACAGTCACAAAAATGATGAATCTTCACATGCCTCTTCTATACTCCCCTATACCATAGGGCTTAGATTCAGAAGGATCAAATAAGAAGCAGTCAGGACTTGCTCCTAGCCATGGTGTTTCTAAATTTACAATAAATCCACATTGTGTGCATATACCAATGGATTTCCCTTCCCCTTGTACTTGTTCTAAATATCTTAAAATTGCAGTTTGTTCATTGTTTTTTCGCCATGCACATGGTGCAGGACTCCTAGCTGATAAACCCATCTTGAACTGCTTATTAAGAATGGACTTTGGAAATATACTTTCTCATCTGTTCATAACCAAGCCAAAGTTTGATGCAGTTAATCTTTTTCTTTCCTCAAACCAAAGGCTGCTCTCTGACTGCCCTCTAGTATTCATTTCAATATTGTTTAATTGTTGTTTTGTAGCATATAGTTTTTCTTTGATGAATGGTGCAAATTCTGGATTTGGCAGATACTTAGTACTATCAGTGAGTGTGCAATGTTTTATGTTATGCAAAACTATATCTCTGATTTCAACATTAAATAACTGACTTGCTTGATCTGCTTAAGTGAATTGCTTTTTTGATGGCAAATCCTTGAGGAAATCTTTGTACTCCCAAGGCTGACATTTATAATACTCAAGCAGTCCTTCCAAATATTTGGATTTACCAGCTTTGGTCAAACCATCTTTCAATTGTTTTATATCTGAAGCTTTCACTTCTCTGGCAAAGGCCATATGGAGAAAGGTTGAAATATTCATAGTTTGTTGGTGTGTTATGATGTGATGTCGCTTTACTGAATTTCACTTGATCAAATAATACTGGTACAGCAGTTTTCATCTCTTCTCCATTTGGGACATACCATTGTTGTAGCAGCTGAGTGCATGTTAAATCATCTGGTACTTCTGTTGCCTCAAGTTGTAAGCACTTGAAATAATAATGCAGCTACATGCTTACAACCACCAAGACCGACCTTGCAAGAACAACTAGCTAGTGAAACCTTTCCTGTTTGCTGGTGCAAATGAACATAAACTTCATACTGTGCTATTTTCTGCTCGATATATTTCCATTCAATATACTTGTTTGTGTTGCCATTCTTGATTATTTGGTAGTGGGCCAGCATGTTTCTCATCAGCTTGAACATATGACAGTTGTTAAGAAACACAGGAACGTTTTTTGAATTGTCAGCTGGACATCGGAAAGATCTTTCAAGTGGGTATGAAATTGGAACCCCAAGATTTGAAAGCATGCCCTGATTACCTCCACAACCATCATACACATTGCAGTTTCATGAAGATCACAAAGAAGATTTTTAGTTAGATTTGCCAGACCTTCCCCAGATAAACCATCAGTTAAGTAATATGCAACTGACACCTTCCAGTTCCAGAGGAACAACCATAAAAACCAAAGCATTTGTGGTAAACAGGAACAGAGTCATCATCAAGATCTACCCCTAAGTTTACAAACCCTATACATTGTACTCTTTGTGCCATCCCACTGGATTTGTTTTCTAATATGGTATTTTGTTTCAGATAGCTTTGTAATCCCTAGGTTGTCATCAATGATACTTAGCCATTTAGTTAGTGTGTGAGGGTGGGGTAAAGATAGACTTACGGACATAAGAATATCAATCTCATTGGTGATGCTCTCATTTGTCACACTTCGCTATACAAGATTGAACGTTGCAACACTTTAACATTACAGTAATAAATACAGGTGGGTGGGTAAGACTTTACAATATTACAAAGGACTTTATTTTTATTTTTTATTTTCTTACTTGTTTCCCAATGACTCCCATTGTCTTCCTATCACTAGGAACTGTTTGATCTACATGTATCAGTGGTATCCTATAATCAGTATTTGAAGTATTTTTTAGCTTCCTATACAAGATAAAATATTGATATTTTAACATTTGTATGTCTAGCAATTTATTTTCTAGTATTCTTTGCATTTTTTTGCTAAAACACGATTCTCGAATAATCGTAAATAAGTCTTGCGATAGTAACATGATAGTTACAGTAGTTGCACGATAGTTATGCAACAGTTGTGAGAGTAGACTGCAAGTCCACTTGTCTGTCTTATATTGTATTGTCAGATAATGGCACGACAGTCACACACTGTTACGATTATATGAGAATCAGTCTTATTAAACAGAATGTTTAATAAGCCTGATAAGAATATGTACAATTAAACATAAGTTTGGGGGATTAGATAATCCCCAATTGCGAGAACAGTAGATTTATATTAACCCTCCCATTCCTATAGGAATTCCTATAGGAAATTTATTCCTATTACATTTTTGCACAATTCCTATAGGAATTCCTATAGGATTTTTTTCGTAAGGGAGGTTAATAATATCTTTTGCAACAAACAACATTATCCAGGACTCGTCTGTCTACTCCAAGCTCTCCCACATTCACTACAGCAGTGTGTATATTAACACAAAAATATTATATCTCACCAAATGTATGTTGTGTTTGTGCCTGTCAATGGTAAAAAAATAATGGATTCCATTGCAAATATATTCAATTGTGTTATTTCATTTAAGCTACATTATCTTGTTGTGGATTCTCATTTTGGATAGTAACTTTTTGAATTTACTTTTTGAACAAAAGGGGTTTCTGCATGTAAAACACAATAAAATTAATTAGTGAGCCTTCGGAATATTACCCATGTCTCATTACATAACGACTGTATTACATTGATTGTTTAGGCTGCCAAAACCAAAGCAAATGAGAATCTTGCATTTTGAGCAGCATCTATAAGGAACCATTTCTGGTACTGTTCCAAAAACTGTGGTAATGATGCCAAAGATATCAAGTGAACTTTTTACGTTATCGCTGATAGTAATGTATTTGAATATGCATGTGTGTAATGTGATGTAAATATCATTAAAATAATTTTTGGATTGGACTGGTGTGTTACACCATGTTGTTGATGAGCATGAGTGGATTATAGAAGAAGGAAATAATGGAGGAAAATATGCTCACGGTCCATTGAATGAGGAAGAACAAAAAAACATGGTTGAAGAAAGAATCCCCAGCACACAAGGCATTAACCAAAATTGTTATGGATACACGGTTCCTTAACAACTTTAGGTATTGATGTTATAACTACCAGATATCAGAATAAAGCTACTATTGCTCAATTATTAAACCATTTGCCAATGTTAGCTCATTTGCTGACACTGCTAAATATAATGTTCTTGTGCCAGCCAAAATATATGTTATGGATTACATATAAACTGGAAAAAGGTAATGAACATACTATATAATGAAAATAATTAATTTCATATATGAATTTAATGCTATGTAATGTTTATTTTATATGCAGATTTGTTGGACATCGCTTGAGAAACCAACTTGCAGCTCTGGATTTCAACCATCACAGAGGAAGAACAACAGCAACTACAGCTGATGGGCGATCAATGTAACTATTAAACCATTCACACCAAGGGATCTCTCTGCAACAAGTAAAATCATATGGCATTCAATAGAGTAAAGCATAGGCCTGTGTGAGGTGGAAAGCGTGAAAGCTTGTCTAACATCTTGAAGCCAAAGGAATACAGCTACATCCCTGGACTAATCCTGAAGGTGCTTGATAAGAGAGCCAGTGCTGAGCGAACTGTGGACACATTAATTGGCCGAGTGAAAATCCAAATCGCACCCAATATTTCTGCCATTCCTCCCCCTTCAGCACAAGCCATCAGTCAAGGCTTTGACAAAAAGAGAATGGGTAGGTGGAGCTCATAACCTTGGACAGTAGTCAACCTAGGAGAAGGAAAACTCTTATTTCAAACCCGCAGGTGCTGTCTATGGGCCAGGCTCATTTTATCACTAATATTTCTGCAGTGTTTCCTAGGCATGCTGATGAGCTCTGATATGGAGCAAAACAGCCAGGCATTTTGAGTTAAGTGCCTTTGTCAGAGATAAACATGACAAAGGGTCTTTTCTCGAAATGCTAGACCTCCTATTCCATGTTTTGGCAGTACACCCACATATTATAAATTTAGGTTAACATAACCTGGATCTGAGCAGCCTTTCTGTCCCACGCCCTCCGCTTGCACCTCTTGCTTGTCCGCTTCAACTTTGGTAGCATTGTTTTAAACCATAATTCCCTATCAAAGTATATTCTTTCATGAAATATTCCCTTCTTAGTATAAACAATAAAATCTGACCAATCTACACTGCAAGTACTCATAAGTCCCTTTAGCTTATAATAATAACAATAAAATATATATTCTACTTGTTTGTTGTATTTATGCGACCAACGACGAGATGCTCGTCTGTGAGCCGTTGAAGATTATATTCTGTCAAGAAATTGGATACAATATGACTACAATGCCAAATAATTTTGGAAATCGCAATCAAATGGAGGCAAAGCAGTCCATACAGAATTATATACCTTTGATCGAAATGAAATGCGCCCCAAACGTTAAACGTTTCATATGTGCGACATTTGCTCCAATATGTAGTCCCTATCTGCGCTACCCAGTGTTACCTTGTCGGTCAATGTGCGAAGAAGTCAAGAAAGGATGCATAAAACTGATGAATCGATTTGGTTTTGAATGGCCCGACTCTCACAAATGTAGTGGATTCCCCGAGTTCTCCTCAACAGAAAAGATTTGTATGAAGCCAAACCGCCAACACGTGTTTCATTCGTCCAAACCGACGCAAACTGTTTCGGTACCTTCCGGTAACGCAAAAGACGGACTAGATATTTGGCTTTTTGTTATAATTTGTATTCCGTTGCTTGTATTCGGATAGTCCTAACAGTAACAACCCTCGTTAAATAAAGTTTCTTCTTCTTCAACTATTCTAGGGCCACAACTAGATTGTATGCAAATGACACTAACTTAACTGCATCTGGTTCTAATATCCTTGAAATTAGATCGATGTTAGACAAGGATATTGAACGTCTGGTGGAGTGGCTTTATGCTAACAAACTCACATTCTATTATTGACCCCCCGCTTCTATTATTGACCCAATCACAAAACGACGCCAAGATCTGGTCCTAGCAATCTTATTGGTTCGGAGTGATCAAGGAAATTACCCGTGCGAGCAGAGGTTCTCTCACCGGTTTTTTGGGGGAGCAGCGGGCGGCGGCATAGAACCTCTGGGACCAGGGTAGCTTTGGAGGGAAATTTAGCGTTCAATATCAATACTCGAATCACTTCCTCAAGTGATTATCAATACTCGAATCACTTCCACAGTACATTGACACAGTGTCTGATCATAATCAGCACCAAGACACTTTAGATGGTAGTAGTTTTACAACAAGCTGGACATTCCCTACAGGTCCAGGGTTTATACTCACATCACCAGCTAATAAAATAAAGTATCCAGCACACATAGCTTTGCCAAGTATAATCCAGCGCTTGCTTTCAAACATGGTGGAATTTACAAACTAGTTTGGTACCGCCGGCTTAGAACCACTACGATAAGCAAAAGTGAGACAAACACAGAGAGCCTAAACAGCCCAGCCGCCATTCCAGGTATCAGTGTTAATCACCATGCTGTACCAGCCCTCTTTTGTCTTAAGTGGCTTGGTCTAACACAGTTGTGTTTGCTGGTAGCAATCGATGATAGTGGCGGTTGATGGCGTTCCGGTGTTCGGTTAGACTTGTTTCGATTGTCAACCTCCTGTAAAGATCGATCTGGCCAAACGAACAGCTACAGCCAATGGGAAACGTACGCTTCGAACTTCATCACAGGAACGCACAACTGCCTACATATATATCGACAAAGACTCAACATACATCGCCGCGAAGGCTTACTAGAAATTAGCGAAAACGACTCAACCGCTCTAAAAGATAACATTAAAACACTTAGCTAAAGAGCACAAAACCAGTCACCACTTAGAACTACAAACGAAACTTAAAAACACTAGACAGTACCGATCATGCAATAAAGACACAGACAAATGGGTCAAAAACACATTTCAGACAGAAAACACTAATGGCGAAAAACGTTTCAAGTGTGACGTTTGTCTTGGCAAAGGAATAAAATACAATACTAAAGATGTCAGCCCACTTGATTTCATCACCGAACTAGAAACAACTCTTAAAACAAACGTCAATCTAACAGAGGACAACAGAAACCATATTTGCCACCATTGATTTCATCGCCGAACTAGAAACAACTCTTAAAATAAACGTCAATCTAACAGAGGACAACAGAAACCATATTTGCCACCAATGATTTCATCGCCGAACTAGAAACAACTCTTAAAACAAACGTCAATCTAACAGAGGACAACAGAAACCATATTTGCCACCAAGTCACCAACAGTCTCCTTTACCATCAAAAGCCTATCGACCTCGCAGCAACTGAAAAGCAAACACTCAACGGACTAAAGAAAGACAACACATAATTCTACCAGCTGACAAGGGATGCGTAACCGTAGTTATGAATAAAACCGAATACATCGCCAAAGCTACCATTAAACTCTGATGCCACCAAAACAACTATATCCTGCATCAAGAAATTTCAAAGACGAAGGTAAACTAGTTTAGTTTATTAGTTTCGCCATAACATAAGAATACAAATACTTTACTTAACATATTGACAACATAAATGGCTGGGTGACTGCAACAGCACGTGCCAATTACTGCAGGCCCAACTAAAACGTCGTTGGAAGTGATTGCTATAATGATTTCAGGAAAATCATTACTTGTGTAGATATATTAACCATAAAAAACTGCTAATAACAAACATATTTCTTGTGGTAAAACTATACAACCATTAATGGTATAGCCCATTGTTTATCTGATGCATTGACTGCAAATATACATGGGCATGGTTCTACACTACCGATGGGCATTGTAGTATTTTAGCACTTGGTCTTGGGTTATTAGACAACTTGCAATTTGGGTACGAAATACAGAACATCAATAACAGAAATATGTTTTATTAAACAATCATAAATTTTAATAATATTTTGCTGTATGGTAGAGTGCAGATATTATACCTATTAAACAGTTCGAAAACAATAAATGGCCAAAATTTTACACATTTGTTAAATGTTACAATTTATTTTCCATGCCAAGTATTACTGGAAGATATATTAATATATCAAAACTAATATTAAAATTGTACAAGAAACTTCTATAAGCCCAGGTAATGGTTAAATATGGTAGTATTCTCCACACTCACTGTGTTTGGAAAAGTTACTTTGAAGGAAATCTATCATCAATATTTATTTAAATATCGCAAAGATTCCTTGATGTTTTGATGCAATAAGTTTGCATTTGTGATGAATATCCAGATTTTGGTTGAATGTGCATATTTTAGTTGAATATCTGTTCACCAGATTCATTTTGATCAGCTTGTATTTCAGTAAGTGTGAAGCTGTTGTTTTGAGTTATTATTGAGAATTTGCTAACTGAATAGTTACCCCCTGAATTCAAAGGGTTCTGCAATGCTTGGAGATAAAGTATTTTGAAAGTAGGCTTTAGCAATACGTTACGTTGCTTAGCAACGTCACGTTACGTTGCTTAGCAACGTCAACCCATTCCATAGACAACGTGAACACATTCCTTGTACATATTAATGAACTAAAAATACAACTCGATGAAACCATGACATCCTTTGACGTTGTCTCCTTATTTACTTGAATTCCACTACCAACAGCCAAAACCCTCACCGACAAGTTACTTTCCAACAACACAACATGGCAAACTATGACTGATCAACAAAAACGATATCCTTGATCTCCTTGATTTATGCCTGTCCACCGAATTCCGCTTTCAAAACACCTTTTACAAACAAATATCTGGCACCCCAATGGGATCACCGCTTTCCAGTTTCCTTGCCGAAGTGGTCAAGAGAGAAAGGTTGTGACAAACAACAAAGACATCAAAATATAGGACAGCTTTGTAGATGACGTATGGGCAGTTGTTAAGACGAACAAAATTGACGACTTATTACAAACTATTAACAACACTACTAACAACATCACATTCACAAAAGAACAAGACAACCAACTCGCCTTTCTTGACGTTTTATGACAGACTCATGATGGGAAACTTCATACGCAAGTATACAGTGCGAATTAATTAATGACCGGTCCCTAATATCAAGCATAGAATAAACATACTCAAAATATGTACTAACACTTACTATTCTGTAGTATTATAAAATATATATATGGAATGATTTAACCAATTGACATCTGTAGTATTAGAAAAGATATATATGGAATGATTTAACCAATTGACATGAAATTTTCAGGATATATGTATCTTACCATTTTCTTGGGGATGAATAGAAGATTTTTGAAAACTATGCGAATTACGAGGTTTTAAAAATGGCATACAAATTTTCTTGACATGTCTATGCAATAATTCATGTTAGAAAATATATATTAAAAAATCCTCTATTCATCCCCAAGAAAATGGTACATAAATCCTGAAAATTCCATGTCAATTGGTTAAATCATTCCAGAGATATCCTTTCTCAAAGGGTAAAATGTGCGATTTTGAGAAAACGGCTTTAAAGTTTGGGGATTGTTTACAATGAGTAAATATAAAGTTTATATACCTAAGTTCAAAACCAAAGTCTTACTGAAGGTAATTATAGAAGGCACCAGCTTCATATGTGGGACCTTCAATGCTTCTTCCCTTCTAGTGCGAAGTAAGGTCTCCCCTTGACGCGTTTTTTTCTCTTTCGCTGTTACTCGTAAGTCCGCTTAGGAGACACGTTTTTTATTCACTTCTGAAGCCTTTTTTGTAAATGTGCCACAGGGAATTGAGAGCTCTGCCATTATTTTCTCCCTGCTTGTAGAGGCAACTGCACATTGGACTGCTTTTGCTCCATGATGCTGCTTGTGTTTGTGGTATCGAGACCAGGGGATATACTTCATGGTAACAATACATATAGTCTCCCACCGTATTTTACGGTTATTAATAGGGTTACTGTTAGGATTGGAGTTAGGGTTAGGGGTATGGTTAGGGTTAGGATTTGGGTTACGGTTGGGGTTAGGGGTATAAAAAACAGATGGAAACCCGGTCTAGTGTTACCATGAAGTATATACCGAGACCAGACCACACCAACCAGTGACTCATTTGCATTTTGTGTTGCTCCAAGTACACACCTTTTAACCAGTTCAGTTTCACTCAAAGTAATAAATACAGACTTCAAGACTTTTAAAAAAACTGAAGGCAAGCATTCATTTGCCAAGTGTTGTTGCCATTTGTACCATGACTTTTTACCTCGGGAGCAATATTTGTGTTGCTTGGCCAGGTTGTCAGACAAAACATTATGGTGAAGAGTTGCAACTATGTTTTTTTTCATCTACCACATTAATTTTCTGTTCTGATGGGGAAGGCTTGGAAATGGTGTTCTGGCGAATAGCGGGGCCGCAGTACTTCTGTAGTTTTTTTATCTTCAGCTCTGTAAGACGACCTTTTCCACCAATTGTCTTTCCATTATCCAACTTTCCCTTTGTGTTGGCTTTCAAGTTGAGTAGGTTCTTTCCCATACGCATCTGCACATGACCCACGCAGTCTAGCTTCTCCACTTTGCAGTCTGTGTACACATTTTCAACAGAGCTACAGTACTGCTCAGAAATAAGCTAATTCGAGTTCCGAACGCGTTCAGAACAGCATTGTGACTTCGATTAAAAGGTTAATCGGAAAAGTTCGTTAATTTTCGACTTTAGCAAACTGCTAAATGGGTTTAACTTGATCATTTGATTGCTGGACTGGTTATGGTATATGTTCATTAGACGAGATTGAAACAGAAAGTATATTGTTCGGAACGCGTTCCAACCTCGTTCCTAACGCGTTCGGGACGAGAATGGAACGCGTTCCGAACGCGTTTTTCGTTAGGTTAATTCTGAGCAGTACTGTATGTGCTTTGCTGTCACCATCTAAAACCATCCTTGTGGCGACTTATCGATCGCCCCCAGAGAACTACCGCTCCTTCTGCTTCCATAGCTGGTGAGCTTCCATCAAAGTTAATGTCAGACTCATTGTTTGCTTCATGTTCCATTCTCATTGTTCAAAAATGTTATCCTTGCATTCTGACCTTTGTCTACAGAGATGACGAAGACCACGCCAGTCAATGATGTAAAGCCTCGCTTGGCCCATGTACCGTCAAAACTAACAGCGATGTCTGCTGGCTAACCAACATCTAATTCTGTATTCTCCATTAAAACTGATTTACAAACCTTTTCACGCAGTATTTTCAGTTCACTCAGACATTCTCTTTCTAAGACTAGGAGAATGTCCTTCGTAGCTGCCACCCCTTTCGATAGAGCTGTACACAAGTCGTCGATTAACGTCAAAAGATGTTCCCCTTTGTGATACACTGGTAGATGTATCCAACACCTCTACATTATCGCATGTGCTGCATTCGACTGTCAACCTTGACATTAACCCCTGTCTTCGTATCAAATATCCTATATCAAAGTGTTGAATAAACATGCTGAATATTATTTTATGGGCTACAATAAATATTTAGCAGTGTTACCTACATTTTGCAGACAAAAACCTGTGGTGATAAGTAATAAATTCAATGACTAATAACAAGTCACAAGGTCTACCTTGTTCACATCTATGGATGTCAGAAAGAGCAGATGACAGCTGTCCAATATCAACAAGTGTGTATTGGGATGATGGAATGGCTATTCCTTCGCTTTCAGCACACTCCTGAGCACCATGCTGGCTTAGTTTTTTTCTTGAAGCACTTGGTGTCGATATTTCGCCAGAATCTCAGTAACGTTCCCAGCACGGCCGACATCTTCGCTAACAGTTGATGAAGATTCTGGTGGTTCATGCTCTTGTTTTCGTACTCCACTAAACCCACGACTTTTCCTTGACCTTCGATAAACGCTTCTTTTCGTTTTTCCAACCATTTAACCAACAATTATGCCTTGAAAATCTTACCAAAATAGGACAATTTCCTGTGAAATCAACTGACATCAGTGAACGTGCTTGTGAAGCGTGTTTTCGTGTCCCATAATGCAAGAGTTGAAAGCCGCTGAACACAAAGGCAGCAGGCCTTACTTGTAGTTTCTTCTTAATTTTGCACAATGCAGTAGATTTTAACAAAGGAGCAGATCAAAATTTAAAAAATGCTTTTTCAGTTTCCATGGCAACGAAAGAGAAATTTACATACGGTTGATAAAAGCTGCTAACGTTTTATGACAGACTCATGACGGGAAACTCCATACGCAAGTATACAGAGCGAAAACCAACACTGACCAAATACTAAAATCGCACTTTTATTAAAATGCTTATTCAACAGAATCAACATACAACAATCAAAACAAGACGAACAAAGCTAGTTGTACCAAACAACTACCCCAAAAACGTCATTAACAAAATAACTACACAAAAACGTCAAACTCCAATGAACACTACAAAACAACACCTGGGCGTTGAGTCTACTAGCAAACAAATCTATTTGTGCTGGTCCGAAACATGTTTGGATTTTTTGGAATACAGGTGGCGAAAGCATACATTCGATGTTCAAATATAGCTTTTGAGAAAGCTGGTCCAATTCCCCATTGTTTACTCGCGAAATGTGAGCTGCTGACAACCATAGATTCAGGGAAATGGTCTGCTTCCAAATTTCCTTGGTTAGCTCATTACATTTAGGACACTGCATTAGTATTATCGGCATTGAGATAGGACACTGCAGTAGTATTATCTGATATGATATTATGTTGGTCATGCACGTGCGATCTCAACGCAATTTTACACTTAATAATTCTAGAATATTAATACGCAGGAAGTTTCAAGCGGAGACGAAATGCCAATTGTGTTGCTACCAGATTCTATTTTGGCCCCCCAGTCTTTTCCTGAAGCATCAGTGAACAGAACCATGTCTGGGTTGTTATGGCAGATGTTTCTGACAGCAGTTGCAGTATTCACGACCCACCATTGAATATCTTGTAAGTTGTTATCCGAAATAATCATGTGATGCAAAGTTGCCACAGGACTGTTGCCTTATCTTTGTTCAATATGGCGATAGTGGAGGGATACAAACTGAACGCCAGGTGTCAGGGTGCCCAAAAGGAAATCTACTTGCCAGATGACGAACCGCTTATTCTGGTGGGAAAATGTTTGGCACAGATTCAAAAGGGAATCAACCTTCTTGTCTGTCAATCGTACTATCATACAGGTGGAGCCTAAAACGAACCCCAAAAACTCAATGACTGTGGACGGTACAATAACAGATTTGTCAGCATGAATAATAAAACCTAGCGATGTCATTAATTGCACAACATGCAATGTAGTTTGCTGGCATTCTGCAAAACTGGTTTCTGTATAGAATGAATCGTCAATATAACCGAGGCAGGAATGACCAAATCTGGTGCACAACGTAGTAAACATCGGTTTTATGATCTTAGTAAATATTCGAGGTCTACTTAATATGTAATGGGCATTGAAAAGCCCAGTTGGGAATCGCTCAATAAAATATGTATGTATGTATGTATATATGTATGTATGTATGTATCTAGTAGGTCATGATAATATTGTTAACATTACAGCTAATTAGACTCCCTTTAAGGCAGGGTGCCTTCAGAAATGTGTCCATGTATAGGAAAATATCACTTCAGATCCATTTATTTTGGATAAAGTGACCCATTGAATTTGATAAAATTCCACCCTCCCAAACTGCTCCTAGTTGACCACATCGCTTTTTCAACAGCACAGCAAACAATAATTGATTATCCTACAGAAAGGAATAATTAAACCTTGTTTGAATGAATCAGGTGAAGTCATCTCGCCTATTTTTACACATGCCAAGAAAGATGGCTCTCACAGGGTCACATTCAATTTGCGAATCCTGAATGAATCAGTCACTTACTGTCATTTCAAAATGGTTACTTAGAAATTGATGCAGCCTTTTTGTTTTATAACATCCCTAGATTTAAAGATGCATATTATTCGATCCCGGTCGCTCAGGAAATTTCTCATTTATTTGGTGCGATCAATTATATGCATTTTCTACTCTTCCTATTAAATTAATTGTTAATATAGTTGTCTAACAGATTGTTTTTCAATAACTTCTTGAAATGGTGAGAGATCTTGCTTCTTTGATATTTTCATCTAGGCCATTCCAAAGATTAACAGCCCTGTAGTGAAAAGATCGTTGACCAGTGGCAATTCTGTTAAAAGGGATTTGCAGCGTATCTTGGTTTCTCGTGAGTCTGCTGTGTATCGAAGATCGTTTCGAAAATTTGTCACTTAAATACGGTGGGACAAGCGAGTTCATGCACTTGTACGTCATAATTGAGTCTCTGAGCAGAAGTTGTTCTTTCACAGGTGCCAACTAATCTGACATAGCGCAGGAGTGATGTGGTCAAACTTTCTAGTGTTTGTAATAATTCTGCATGCGAAGTTCTGTACTGTTTGGAGCTCGCTAATGTTTGTGGAAGATGTATTGGACCATGTAGAAGAACAGTAGAATAATTTACTGATAACAAGATATGAAATGATGAGTTTGAGCGTTTCTTTATCAAAACTGTCTTTCACTCTGTTAATCTGACAGAGTTTTGCAGTACATGATGAGACAAGTTTTTTTATATGTTCGTTGTATGTTAAATGCGAATCTAGGATGACTCCCAGATCTTTTGCACTGAACACAGGAATAATATCTTTACCTAGGAATGAGAGAGTCAATGATGAAGGTAGTTTTTTTAACAACTGGGGTGTGCCAATAAGACGAAACTTGGTTTTCTCTGGGTTGATCAGTAATTGATCAGTAGAACACCATTTAGCTACAAGTCAAAGGTCTTCTTCCAGTTTTGCTTTGGTGGAAATAGTGTCTTTAATGGGGAAGGATAGGAAAACCTTGGAGTCATCAACGTATGATTCAAGGGAGCTACTGCGTGGTGATAGTGGGAGATTGTTCATGTATATGCAGAAGAGTAAGGGTGAAAGTATCGCTCCTTGTGGTATGCTGTGGGTGAGATTAAGGGGAGAAGATAACGTTGAACCAATACGTACTACTTGTGATCGTCCATTCAGGTAGCTACTAAACCATCTCAATGAGGATTGAGATGCACCGATGCATTCCAATTTTTGAAGTAGGATATTGTGACTGATACTATCAAATGCTTTGGACAAATCTAAAAGCACAAATGCAGTTAACATCTTTTTATCCATCGCATTTAAAATAGTGTCATTCACAAAAATAGTCAGTGTTTCTGTAGAGAAGTGTTTCTTGTTGCCACTTTGGTAGGAGGACAGACGATTGTTTCTCATTAAGTACGAGTTGAATTGGCTGAGCACAACTTTTTCACAGACTTTAGAGGCAACAGGTAGAAGCGAAAGAGGCCGATTGTTTGAGGCTTGTTCATGGTCACCATCTTTTAGTGGAGGTATTACTTCAGCTTTTTGCCATGCATTAGGATATGTAGATGTGCTGAGGGAGCAATTGATTATATCAGTTAGGGGGCCTAAAATAACTGGTAACGAATCTTTAATGACCCTCATATTGATCTTATCGAGACCAGGAGATTTGTTAATGTTTTGTACTTCTGTGCAGGTAACAGGACAGAAATAGAAGAGTTCGTCAGGGGGATTTCCAGGTGGTGTGGATGGAAGGCTGGTGGTGGAAATGTTAATATTATAAGTTAGCCGGGTAACTTCTTCGGCTGTTTTCATCCCTACTGACGAAAAGAACTGTTTGAAATCGTCTGCTACCGATTTATGGTCTTTACTATATGTTAGAGTAGGTTTCTCCTTAGATGGTATGACGTTGTTAATAATTTTCCAAAGACAAGCTGGTTTATCTTTGTGCGTTTCTACTTCATTACGGATGTAGTTTTTCTCTGCGTTTCTTAGTGTGGTTTTTACCGTTTGCCGAGCTTCCTTATAGATATGCCAGTCATTGTTATCACGTGTAGTTTTGAAATGGCGAAGTAATCGGTCCCTGGCATTCATGAGATCTTTGATTTCAGTGGTGACATAGGGGCGAGGTGGTCACGTATCGCTGTGTTGATGACGCCACTGTCACGTACAAGGTCAGGGTTGGAAATAAGAATAACATCAATAAGTGACTGGCTGCGGTCTGTGATTCTGGTTGGTGTGGTGATAATTTGGGTTAAGTTTAATTCTACTGAAATGTCAGTGAGCGCCTTGTTTTCGGGACATTCTTTTAATGTATTACAGTTAAGATCACCGAGAATGATTATGGGTTTGTTCATCGATAGAGCAGTAATATAGCTGGGCTTTAGGAGAGACTGGAAACAGGTGAATGGACAGTCAGGAGGACGGTACGTTACACAGACTTAGCCATAGTTGGTGGAAATTGCAGTCAGAAATTTGCGAAATATCTTTCAAAATATTTGCCTTAAACGGTCGAGTCTGTGTAGTTTGTAGCCATCGATACTTATCTCCTTCTTTGTTACAGTCGAGTTCAGCGTTCAGCCAGGTTTCAGAGATGGTAAGCACATCTATATTCTCAGATTTAGCAAATTCTCTGACTGGAATGAGATGTTCTGTGTTAAGCAGTGAGCGGATGTTTACATGAACTATTTAAAGATTCGAACTGGGATTAGAATGGCGTCTTGTTGAAATATGAGAAACTGTTGATGTTGAAGCATCGATATTACGCGAATTCGTGTCGGTGGACACTGAAATTGGTGTAGTTACTGGAGATGTAATCTTTATACAAGAAGTTTGCTGTTCGGTTGAGTTCTGACCAACAATAGAGACGCAATTTAATGGGATATGTGAACGTATGTGTGTAGCCGGATGAGATATGCCAATTCGTCGTCCATACACAGGATTAATGTTATCAGCCATTTTTCGTTGTTTGACTTTTATTCCACTACGAAGGCCGCGATAAGGTTTCTCGATTTCAAAATAACGAAGGAGAGAATATGTATGCTCGTCGATGTATTTGACTAACTGGGAAGATCGAAGACTACGAATAAATGTTGACTTGTATGTAATATTTGTTACGGCGGCCGACCGTGATGACGCTCCGACGGTGATTAAATTTTCCGTTCCAAGATTGTTCCTTTTTTATGTTTCAGGGCCAGGATTTGGCAACACGTCAACACATATGGTCAGATCAACCTTAAAAGGTTTCGAGGGAAGTGCTAAACAACAAATAGATCCATGTTTCGATGGCTTATTCACTGTAAATGGAACTTCGAATTTCAAATCATATTTTGTTCGGTGAATATTGACATGCTGTCTGAAAAAAGTCGATTCGTATATCGTTGAAATCGAACCATCCGCATACAATCTAAAAGAATCCTTGTAGATATTACTCTTAACAACACTTGTAAATAATCTAAATGTCTGTCTGTTCGCTTTGAAACAACAAGCCAAACCCTGAGACAGCTGATTCCAGTAATGATTAAGCTGCTTTTGCCTAAAACTAGTTAGTATTTTTTATATTCAAAGTCGAGTTTTTATCCATATTCTTCACTTTGTATTCGAATTTATCGGCAAAATTTCAGCTTTCCGGCCGCTGCTTGACTGCTGTTGGAGACGAATTATGACTGGTAGTTGATAATCACTATACAATATTAGTACAAATGACCTCAAACATCTATTTTCCATACAGTAAATCATTTGATACTTAAGCTTTAAAGCAAACTCAGAAATTGTTTTCTGAACCCCAGATGGAAATCGTACCCACAAGCTTCTGATCAGAGGTTACGTGCAAGCTTCAGGAGTAACAAACAATTCACAAAATTGAAACTACCAAGCTGCAAAACATGTTTAATATCTCTTTTCCAACCTGGACAAGCATCATCGTGTCTTCTTTTTGATACTGAATTTCTACTTGAACAAGCTTCATTCATTGACTGCTGATCACTTTCACAAGTACAGGAACATATGTCTGTAAAATTCCAAGGCAGCACTCCACATGAACTACACACAAATGAATGCGATTTTGCAATTTGTGAATTATTGAGCTCAGCCAAATTGCTCAACAGCAACTCACTACAAGAACACAATTAAATAATATTTAATAATATTTAATTATAAATAAATTTAAGGATTATATGCAAAAATCAGAAATGTACAACTTTAGTTGATCGTCCAACAGACGAATGTCAAAGACTCAACACGTGACAAAGCTTTATGGAAATTATACGAATTATACGACAAGTTACAATAGAAAGTTTTCCCCAAGTAGCTTTATATTCATATATAACTAGCCACGTGTTGAGTCTTTGACGTCACTTCCTTTAATCGCAACCTAAGCTTCCGGAACATGTTCGAGTAATGGGGGCCGTATAATCTCGTATAAAAACAGTCTGAAAAGGCGACTTCTCATGCTTGCAATTGCTTGAAACCATGCTCTTTACAAATATGTAAAAATTCGGGATACCAAAAATTTGATCACAGGGGCACTTTAAGATCCTAACCCTAACCCCCCGCCTGACGTGTTTTCTAATCCTAACCCCTGCCTAATGAGTTTTCTAACCATAAACCCCCGCTTAATAAGTTTTCTAAACTGTTATACACATGCGCGAGGTGCTCTACCGTATCTGAAATAGCCCTTCATCCACATGGTGATCGGTTAATTTAATGCGCGAGACCACTGTGCACAAAGACCGCATTAAATTAGATTATTTCTAGACACCTAATGATTGAGGTAGAGGAAAATGGGTATATACTTCATGGTAACACTAGACCGGATTTCCATCTGTTTTTTATACCCCTAACCCCAACCGTAACCCATATCCTAATCCTAACCCTACCCCTAACCATAACTCTAATCCTAACCATAACCCTAACAATAACCGTAAAATACGGTGGGAGACTATATGTATTGTTACCATGAAGTATATCCCGGAAAATGTTCAACTGTAATATTAACATTTTGAGACCATACGGGGACCAATTGCGAAAAAACAACTTTAAGGCTTTCCTGCAGGATTTGAACCTGTGATCCTGCAATTCTAGTACAGTGCTCTGACAACTGAGCTCCGGAAGCCAATGCTGAATTCAGTATATATTGTGAATTTGTGGCCAAGCTCTCAGCACAACAGCTTGGTCTTAAAGTCTGGTCTTAAACTGGGTTAAAACAAAATTGAACCAAACCTTAAAGTTGAACATATACTGCACATATACTGTACATCCCAAATGTTTAACAACATTTCAATTATTGAATTTTTAAAAGTTTGCATGGTGACAAAATTGTATAATAAGATGAAGATATGGTATAATTGTGGATATCGGCAGATTGCTCTGATCAAGGCCTGAGTCATCAGATCGAAAGCAGATTTGTATTAAGTTCGACTAGCAATTAAATTCGACCTGGCCAGTCAAATAAAACGACTAAAGTTCGACACTGATTCAAACGTCGAACTTCTCATGTGCCGAATCTAATGCATAATTTATTTATTACCCACAATTCCGCACTTTTTGTTAAATGTCATGTGCACGAAAAAACGCGCGAAATGCTGAGGCAAAATGGCGGCAGCCTTGTTTGTAGTTTTTTCTTTCGTGTTCTTTTCCTTGTTGCACATATTGCAATATCCAACGGATTTGCCAACTTTCCATCCTGGGGTGTTTTCGAATACCGAACATTTATTACAAAATGGTAAAATGCACTGCAAACAAACATACTTCGTGTTGTCAAAACAAGTGGAACACATCGTTTCTATCAAAAGGTAATTCCATATATAATAAAATGTTATGTTTTCTTTCTTGAACGGAAAATTAAACAACAATATAGTCTATTGCAGCTGCCATTCTATACTTCTGTGGCTTACAACTAATATCTTATCTATCCATCACGTTCATTCTTATCAAAATATTTATAATATTCCCCATGTCCAATACACATGTATTAAAAACTGTAATGAAAAGTAATACTTTGTAGTTTGTCGTTCTGTAAACTTAAAAATATTATTAAGAGCATATCCTCATAACGTTTTGAGATTTCATAATCTCTGAGATTTATATTTCTCATTGCCATAGCAGGGTGCGGCCGGGGGGGGGTGGCAATAATTTGCTCTGGCGATTTCTTACCAGTTTAGCATTTCTTACCACTTACAGGATATTACTCTCGGAAGTTAAAAAATCCTATTTCAGAGATCTTATTTCAAAGATTTTGCTGGTGGGCCGGTGGCATGCCTCGGACCACCCAGCAGTGCAGTCGCATTACCGCTAATGTTTTAATTTTGTGATAAATCTAGAAGAGGAACTGAAGAATATGAAGAAGAACAACAGATTATTGACCAGGAAGATGATGGAAATGAAGATGATGAAGAAATATCCCGCATTCCAAACAAAAAAGCAAAGAAACCTGGCCGTAAAACTGCATGGAGTTCTGAAGCGATAGATGATTTATTGATATTATAGTAAACAGTAGTTACTACCAAAAGAAACTGATTTTTACAAACACTAAAAATCAGAAGAATGGTGAGATATATGAAAAGATTTTGACCGAGTTGGAAAAAAAGATCTTCTGGAAGAGGTGATGAAATTACATTCACTGTAGCTCAGTTGAGAAATTGTGTTCAAAAAGTGTGAAAGTGATTGCAAGCAAGCAGCTCTTGTTATTAATACTGCTACAAGGATTAATAGATTTCAAGAGGAACGTGGATTTGGCAAGTGGTTTAACATGCTCTTTGCTGTAGTCAAAACAAGAGATTCCTGTCAGCCTGAACAGGCATTGGAGCCTTCTTCATCAGAGAAAACACCCAGTAATGATAATGAAAAGGAAGCAGAACTTTTCACCCCTCTCAAAAAGAGGAAGCAGAAGGAGAGAACAAATTAGAAGTTAGATGCTGCTGTTATTGAGGCTATTGAAATAGTTAAAGAGTCGTTGAAAAGTGATCCTACAAAAGACTTAATTACCTTCATGAAAGACGATATCCTGTGAGCATGAGTTAAGACTTGTTCAGCTCATGATGCAGAAACCCATGCCAAATTATGCACCTGATTTACATATTAATCAACAACAGCAATCCTACAATGTGGTCCCTCCATGTGGGAGCAATCCTTATGGGGAAGGCACACCTATTGGTTATCCTAGCTGGCATGGGGTAGGTAGGAATATTCAAACAAGACCATCAATGCTTGATCAGTTTTCCAGTGATGTTACTTCTATACCGAGGATAACATCAAATGAAAGTGACTGTGGTGGAAAAACATTCCAAACATTGTAAGGCAGCAGAATCAAATGCTTGTTGCCTTGTTACATATTTAAAGAAGAAACTACTGCCACCTTGAACAAACTATACTGTAATGTGTTGAAACAGACCTATCCTACATATACATGTATAGTGATATATGTTATACGAGTACTGAAATGACTTTATTTATGTCAAAAAGTATTTAAGTTGAATTTTGGAAAACATAACAATATATACAGTTATACAGTACATATTTACAAGATTCAAACAAGAATGTTCTGTTTTTAAAATGTTTTGCTAATCAGCTGAACATTAACGTTTTTGTGGTAGTTTTAACTACTATATACAGTAAATCATATTATTGAAATGATATGTAACAACCAAACTCAAATACAATATAGCTTTCTTGAAGAGTTATTGGTACTTTTATCAAACTGCTTGTAATAAATGAGTTAAAAAACTTCAGCAGTTTCCTTTTCAAGCCATATTTTATCACAAAGTGCATCCCTGACTTTGTTTGCCTCAACAGATACATCTTTTACTTTTGGGCAGTCAGTCATTTGTAACAATTCCCGGCTTTACCTCGGTGTAAGAACCGCACGAGTGACGTCACACCACTCATATATATATATATATATATGCAAATAAATATAATTGGTTCACTTGAGACTTTTAGTCAATTTTATGCAGAAACAATATATTTTTCCATTTTCAAACATTAGTTTCACGATTTTTTAAGTAAAAATAAAAGGTGAAAAATGTTTTTGACCACTATACGCCGTTTATTCTTCATAGGTCTCAAATAGGTCTTCTGGTTAATCGTCGGGTGCGCGAAGTATTTTGTCTCATGACGGCATATGAGTCTGTTCCGTTGCTGACAATAGTGTTTCAGTACTCGACAAAATAGCAGCATTTTAGTGATTTAAAAGTCCGCGAGTGCTATAACAACCTATAAACTTGAAAGCTAAGTCGCGGAATTGGAAAGGAATCTTAAAAATAATATTATAATTTTCTCAATAAGGTCAGCGTGTGGCGCGCTCATGAGGTCCGCGTAGCCATGCCCACGGTTGTGATTAAATGTGGTTCACTTTGGTTTTCTGGACAACAAAACATTGTAAATTGTCTCTGTTGTGCCTGATAGTGCTGCTAATGTAAAAGGAATTCGAGAAATCTTCCCAAAACTTAATTTTAAAACAAAACTGTAATGTGAACTTTTGCTTGCAATGAAATAACGTTTTATTGATTTAAAAAATCTCGATTACATGCCCTGAAAATACTGAAAATCTCTTTGTTGTCAACAAATTCCATGTACTGCATATGAATTGCAGCAAGGTCGACATCATCATGAATTAGTTGGGCCAGGATTATTACCTCCGGAAATGACCAGCTATTTATACTTGATATACAAGGCCACTTCAGAATAAACTCACTTCCTGATTTTAATTGTGTTGTTATTCCCGATGATCGTCTTTACCTCGTTCCAGTGACTATCATTTGCACACCTTCAATATTTTTACCATAGCCATAGGGGTTTTTGCATCCTAAGCATTGACATTTTTCAGTACATCCCATAACACCTTGGAAGCACTTGCATCTCTTCTTGAATTGGTCGCAAGAAGATATTACTGTCTCTTTCTTCTTTGCACCTTGCCCACAACGACAACCATCAGAACTGACATGTTTTTTACAATCATCGTCTGTTGATTTTTCACTTGTTGGTTCAGATGGTTGCATTTGCATTACTGCATCATAGTGACCAGCGCCAGTATGATCAAAGGCAATAAAAACTGGAAGAGATTGCAGACTTTCTCTTGGCGTAATCGGAATGATCGAAAAGTTATCCATTTGGGTCATAACAACTATTGGAATTTTCAGCACATTAGCCATAGCAAGAGGCATGGAATTTCCTAATTGTGAAGCAAAATGACCGTCGTTGAGAAATAAACAAGCTTCTGCCTCGAATTCAGTTTGACTATCAAGGAAAGGCTTGTACTGATCTGGATAATTCATCCATTCCTGAACAAGTAGGACTCTCAGAGCAGAAGATAGTTCATTCGTACCGCAAGAAGTTTCTTTTGTTAAACCAACAGCAGCGAGGTGTTTGTGGGCATCGCTTGAAATATTCTGATTAGGGATGATGTCATTTAGTAAGGCATGTGCAACTGATAAGAAAAAGCAGTTTCCATTGGGTGGAATGTTTACTCTGACCATGTTGTAATTGACTCTGACCATGTTGTAATTGGTCAAAACATTATCTAGAGCTACGGGCTGCTTTTTACTTTGCAAATCATTGTTGAGGAGTGTCAACGAGCTTTTCGCAAACATTGCCATGCTAGGGTTAAATCGTTCGAAACCATGACCAACTGACCCTATATGTGCACATAACTGCTCCATAGACTTTGACGAGCTGATAATATAGGTTTTTTGGATATCCGTTAAAGAAGCTGGTGTTGTATCAGATCCATTGTCGGAGTCACACTGTTCCTCTTCATCTGATGAACTCGAATAATCATTTTGAACACAATCATGCAAATTGTTTACCATGTCAGGAGATGTTGTCTGTTGTTCTCCATCCTTGAGACTGAGCGTGTCTGGTGTAGTTTCGGTGGCCTTTGGTAGGTCGTAATGATGTTTTTCTCCAAAGGTTTCGGTGCTATCCGTATGTCTAAGTTCTTGTGCATTGAAATGTGATTCTATAGGAGGAACTACTCTGATATTGCGTTGTTTCTTATTGACCGTCAGTCGTTTCTCGTTCCACTTATAAAAAAAAATTCCAAGTAGAGCAAGGGCAAACTGTATTCCAATTCTTGATTTTTTAAGTGTTTTGTTAAGAACCCTGTGAATCCCCTCATTGCGGCTTGTTCCTCCAGAAGGCGCAATTCCCGACAGGCAACCTTTTCGCACGTGTACTAAAAGCTTGTCAATTTGTTCCAAAGCGACCTGGGGAATTATTTTTGTACCGTCGTATGTGACAGTTTTCCACTGTTGAAGAAATTGTTTTATGTTATTTTCAATCTGATCTTTTGATGGTGTTTCTTTCGTTCTCTTTTTTCCACAATCGGTTGGATTTCGTATGACTAGTTTAAAATCACAAATCATTCGATAACGTAGTTTTCTTAAAGGGCAACCCTTTGACCCCTTTTTTGGAATTTTGGATGTGAAGCGCTGAATAGCGTGAAATTGATCAAGTAATATCAAAGAATTCTTGAATATACTTTTAATTTTTGTTCTCCACTGGCAACAATTGTCTATGTAGAAGTTTTTAATGGGACATTGCAAGTTTTCTTTTTGAAGGCTACTTAACTGGTCTTCTACTGCTTGAAAGCTAGTTCCTCTGCAAAACTGCCATGTCAATACAATGCCAATTTCATTCATAACTATGAACAAACTATTGTACAACTGTACCCATTTTCCTCTCAACCAGAAACCAACATTGGCTGAAACTTTATAAGTATGATCTGCACTCAGCGATACGGCAGTCATTTGGCACATTCTTCTCGCATACAGGTGTTCCTTTTTAAAGTAATTATGCATATAACATGCAGTTACTATTTCTCACCCACTTTTTCGCCATGTACTAAAAATTCTGGAAATTGTTCAATCTTTCCCTTTACTTCATTCGCAAAACACACTTTTCTTAATCCATAATTATCGTAAAGATTTTGGTTCCATAGGATCAACACGTCAGCAACCGTCATTCCCGCTGTTATGTGAGATGTAAAAAAATTAAAAAGTTCTCTTGTAACTCCAGTTTTATAAAACAGCACAAAGGGTGGGAGAAATTGATCGTCTATTTGCGCCAGAATGTGATTATCGTGACTGAGAATTTGATGCTTGTTCTTACACAAATATGTTCTACTAACAAGGAGCACGTTGTTGGAGAGGCCATAAAGAAAACGAGGCTGATCGTTGATTGTACGGCCATCTTTCCATCGAATTGGGTGAAGACCCACATTCATTCCAACCTCGGAACAGGACGGGCAGACCAAATTGAGGCTTGTAGAAGTAAGAAAGTGGCTCCCATAAAACAATATCAGGTACGAGAAATGCTCCTGGGGAAAGTCCAAGTCTAGATCGAATCTGCTCTCCTCGTGGTATAGCTCTATTTAATTCGCTCGAAATACATCCACCATGGTCATTGTGAGTTTCAATCACTAATTGAATAAACTTCTTCGTTATTTCGTCTGTGTTTACAGCAGAACAATTTAAAGAATTAACCAAAAGTATAAAAAACACATACAAGATCGTCATAGTGAATAATATTTGTCCTGTACCAGCGTGACAAGGCTAAGGGTTATAAACAAGACTAATTAGTCTCCGGATATAGACATCTAACATTGTTTAATTATTATGTTTGCAATTATACATAATATATAGTTTATGTAAAACACTTGACATTGTGACAATCTGATGAAAGATACCACTTAAAAGGTGTTTAGGTACAAATCAAGGGCGAGGTCTCTGCCAGGCTATCGTCATGCATATAAATTAAATGCTAAGCCTTAGCCCTTAGGTGATAATTGTTGTTTATTCCTAAAGGCACAAAATACGCAGGTGACAGATTATGGTTCATATTTCTAGAAGAAAGGAAATTTGGAAAGGCCGTTTAACGTGTATGTATGATAAACATGCTGGTGTCTATGAGAGCCGATTAAGGTGTTATTTATTATTTTTCAGTATATGTAAGATCAATTAGCAATATAGATTAATCCAGAACTATACGTACAGACACAAAAACGTGGTTAATAGCCTACAAATATATCTTCAATTGATCTCATACAATGGACAAAGGCCAAATACTTGAAAATACTTAAAATTTTGATAAATACTTTGTATTTATAGCACCAGACTAGTCCATAAGTGTAAAAAATAAACGCCCGCCATTTTCCTGGCTTTGTGATTGGCATAATATCCCATCGCCACAGTTCGACTTCCCGAACGTTCGAAAATTCCATCTTGTTTACTTATCATACTGAAAAGTTCCTCTTTTGCTTTAAAGTTCGATTTCCTGTTATTTATGTTTGTGAATGTTCCAGATTATTTATAATTATATTCTATTAGTACAAGATTATTGACATGCAAATATAACTATTACTAGGAGTAACAACAGGTTAGAAGTGCGACCATGGAAGACACGTACACTCTGGGCTAGAAGTGCTGTTTTTTCTTCGGCAGAAGCGTGGTTGAGACTGGGGCCTGGGGGTTTGACTGGATAAAATATCTGTCGTGTTTGATATTTTTCGCCACGCGAGGCAAAATCCTCAACGTGTGCGGGTGTCAGTTGGGCGATATTTCAATATATCGATATAATCGTGATATTTTCACTCACGATTATCGTATGGAAGGTGAGAAACTTGAGCGGCGATTGCCGCGATATATCGTTATTATCGTCGTGCTCGATGACTATCATGATATAGGTTTGCATGTGTACTTATTTTTTATAAAATCATAAAAAAATCTTTCAATTCCTTGAGGGACAATATTGTTTCTTCACGCAATTATATAACTTTTCGAGTTCATTTCCATTTTTAAATATCGCATGACAGCATTTATGCGCAAAACTTGGAATGTGTCGAAATCTCATTTCCTTTAATTAAGCACTGAAATTATACACGTCTATATGTAGGCTACACCTTCCCGACTAATTATGAAGTTCTTTAGAGTACCTTTACCCATTTCCATCAGGACTGGCCTTAGTAATTCATTGTTGTTAATACCAGGCGATTTTGTTTACTTGCATGCCACAAAAAATTTATAAACAGTGATTTGTACAGGTTTAGAAATGGATGATCACTATCAAGAAGACTATTAAGAACTTATTATTGTCAGTAAGATTGTCATCAAATTCTATTTTTAATTGGATCAATTAGGATTAATGAGATGCAACATTTAAAGTAC
The DNA here is from genome assembly GCA_035772405.1 of Chrysogorgia sp. JL179-B06. NCBI lineage: Eukaryota > Metazoa > Cnidaria > Anthozoa > Scleralcyonacea > Chrysogorgiidae > Chrysogorgia > Chrysogorgia sp. JL179-B06. The sequence goes on from JAYKKM010000272.1 coordinate 335,512, forward strand.
ACACACACAATAAATGCATCCTAATCACATTTCTTTCGCTATGCGCAACTAACCAAACTGGGCATTCCAAATCGATTACAAAAATTAGGCTCGGCCATCTCAATCTGATTTTGATCAATCGGATATTAATATTATTTTACTATGGTTTATCCTTCAAATTCTCATCGATTTTGCATATATAATAAGCAATTTAGAAAGTAATAGAATTTAACCAAAAAATTGAATTACCCTATAATTTATATCTTTTATTTTTAATGAAAAAATAGGAGCACAATGGGTGTCACCCATCGCCCACACTTGGAAACCCCTACGGCTTTTTGCAAACGATATCCGGCAAAAAATATCTTGTCATCCCAACAGTATATAATACGCTTGTTTTTCATTATTCTCTCGACTGTGGTATACTGACTTTGCCGAGTGTATAATTTAGTTCAAGTATATATAATATGGAAAACGAAAGCGAACTTCGAAATGTATTTGACGTGGAAAATAAGATGGGAGAGATTGCTCTTCCTTTCAACGAAATAGTTCCAGATACCATTGGGAAATGGCTTTGATGTGCTAGCAAGAAGTCACGGTACAACGCGTGAATGCCTTTTGATTAGCGCTTTGGCTTCCACAAGTGCTCTTGTCGATAAAAGCACAATAAAGGTGTTTGCTACCTATGAAGAAAAATCCAACTTATTCTTCATAGCTGTCGCTCCATCGGGATCAGGAAAGACACCTGCTTGCCATCTTGGGTGCATAGATCCAATCGTGGAACACTTGGAACCAAAGTTGGAGAAAAGCATCGTTGTAGACGAAGCATCCGCCAATGGTCTTTTCAATCACTTCGCAGCGGGTAACACTGTGCCCATTCTATGTGTGGACGAAGCACACTCCTTTTTATCGAAGATAATAAGCATCTCGAAAGCACAACACGCCAATTTAACAATGGAGAGACTGTGCAAGTGCTTCTACGGGGATTGTTGGTATGCTCTAAAAGGGAATAAGGGAAAACGAACAGGTGTAAAATGTGCGAGGCTTTCGCTTTTGGCGTTCACCACCCCTAGAGAATTTTTTGGTAAAGTTTGGCCAAAGATCCTAGCCGCTGAAAATGGATTGGCAGAAAGAGTTCTGTTGTTTTACCAGAATATGGCAGTAAGAGATTTGGAAGTGATGGCGAGAAGCTGCGACGAGCTGGAAGAATATGCAATCAAGTCGCTGAACAACATACTGGAACAAGTGTATGCAGACCACACGAATGACGGCCCAGTTCAGTATACGCTTGCTGAAGCAGCCCGTGATGCATTCTTTAAATTTTCTAAGCCACACGACGATGTTCCACCATCACAAGCATCGGTATCCAATTCGGACGAACAGTCGCATTGCAAGCACTCAAAGAGAAACAAGCACGCCCTTCGTCTGGCATTGTCAATGCACGTTCTTTATGATCGTCTTCGAAAGGCACTTGCTCGTCAGACCGGACCAACAAGTCGCGTTATAAACCTGGCAACACTGAATATGGCTATCACAATGGTGGAGAATCTAGAAATTTTCATGGGTATATCCGAAACGGTAAAGCATCATCAGTGCGCTTTTTTATGTTGCCGGACTGCAAATTTACTTTCATAGTAAGAAATAATAAAAAAATACAGCTCATATATTGCAGGTCGTAGTATTAACAGCCTTGCCCTTGTATGAAGTATGCATAATTAAAGTATATACTTTATATTATATCAAATATAACTGTAGAGTGTAGTATAAGAATCATGTGGATTATTTTTGTGATAAAAAGTGTTATTCTGTAATAGACATGCAAGTTTAGCCCCACTAACAAAGTCGTCAAAGTTGGTGTAACAGACGAACAGGTGAAAGATAAAATTTTGAGGATGAAAGGGCCTTTCACAACTGCTCGTCGAGTGTCAACCAGTTTCTCATCCCAATGTCGCCCCGGGGTTAACATTGTACAAGCATCAATGGAGGGATTGCAAGTTTCTGGTTTAGGTATATTCAAAGTAGTCGGGAAACTTAAAGTATTTTACAAGACCTTGCCCAACAATGAAGATCTTCAACCTGAATTGGCTAATTTTAATATTTCATTGGAGGACTATTCGTCCATTTTTTATATGGAAGACGATAAACTCACCAGACGTAACTTGCAGACAATTATGGATGGACATCCAGCTAGGGAAGCCTTTGAAGAATACCAGGAACGTGACATTCAGCCACAGGCAGTCTAAATACTACATTGGGTTTATTCATATAACTAATATTTCAACATCAAACGGATACCTGTATTGCTTAAATAGATATAGGGTATAACATTAGAGAAATACTTAAATAGATACTTTTATGCGATATCAGACCATATTATATATACATGAGTCTATAATGTAAATTGGCGGCTTTTACATAACACCTTATTACATTATCGTCATTTAATTGGATGTTTATGATCACGTGATATTTAATAAAAATTCCATGTTACTGACCGTGTTCCATTCCACGGACCAGCCGTACCAATATTTCTTTTCCATTGCACGGTTGTTTTGATTAAATTCCATCACTCAAAATGTTAATCGTACGGTGCTCGCAGCCATTTAATCGCTGATTCCAATGATATGGTCGATTGGTAGCCTCGATCCTTCGCAGACATCTTGCGGGCTGGGTTAAAAATAAACCCAGCCCGCAAGACGTCTGCGTAGGAGGTTAGCAGATTGGCGATGGGATATTATGCCAATCACAAAGCCAGGGAAATGGGGTGCGTTTTTTTTACAGGTTTTTAAACGTTACTTTCATTGCAAGCAAAAGTTCACATTACAGTTTTGTTTTAAAATTAAGAAGATGTGGAGGTTAAGTTTTGGGAAGATTTCTCGAATTCCTTTTACATTAGCAGCACTAGCAGGCACAACAGAGACAATTTACAATGTTTTATTGTCCAGAAAACCCAAGTGAACCACATTTAATCACAACCGTGGGCATGGCTACGCGGACCTCATGAGCGCGCCACACGCTGACCTTATTGAGAAAATTATAATATTATTTTAAAGATTCCTTTCCAATTCCGCGACTTAGCTTTCATTAGACTTAGTTTATAGGTTGTTATAGCACTCGCGGACTTTTAAATCACTAAAATGCTGCTATTTTGTCGAGTACTGAAACACTATTGTCAGCAACGGCAAAACAGGCTCGTATGCCGTCATGAGACAAAATACTTCGCGCACCCGACGATTAACCAGAAGACCTATTTGACACCTATGAAGAATAGAGTCACATAGAATGAAAACTCTATAAAGTGTACCCTAAACGGCGTATGGTGGTCAAAAACATTTTTGACCTTTTATTTTTACTTAAAAAATCGTGAAACTAATGTTTGAAAATGGAAAAATATATTGTTTCTGCATAAAATTGACTAAAAGTCTCAAGTGCACCAAGTGAACCACAATAACCAATTATATTTATTCGCACGCACACACACACACACACACACATATACACATATATACACATATATACACATATATACACATATATACACATATATACACATATATACACATATATACATATATACATATATACATATATACATATACACATATATAGAGATATATAGAGATATATAGAGATATATAGAGATATATAGAGATATATAGAGATATATATATAGAGATATATATATAGAGATATATATATAGAGATATATATATAGAGATATATATATAGATATATATATATAGAGATATATATATAGAGATATATATATAGAGATATATATATAGAGATATATATAGAGAGATATATATAGAGAGATATATATATAGAGATATATATAGAGATATATATATAGAGATATATATATAGAGATATATATATAGAGATATATATATATATATATATATCGCAACTGGTCCCATTTAGACCATTAGACTTTAGTTATACTGTACGTATGACATTACATTAGCTTTTAAAAAAAATAGTTGTTGAACCTAGATGAATACTTTTTGACTAGTACCGTATTAAAGTAGCTGTAAAACTAATATAGTTAGCAGTAAAACTAATATATTTTGGGCAAAATACCATTATTTATTGTGAAAATTGACATGTTATATGGATCATTCTTTTGTTGTCTATTTGTGCGTCCGACCTCACGATTTCACCATAAATTTCATAAATAAATAAATTATTTGTCATGCAACTGTTCATAAGGCTCGTTCACATGATTTAATTACAATATTAAGAGTTATTCGCTGGAATTTGTGTTCAGATATTCCAATACTTTAGCAAGTGAATCTACGAAATCCCATATACACTGCAGGAGAAATCGGTCGTGTGAAAAATGTGATCGTGTGCTTAAACGTGTTGCAATGACGTTGCCGTTGGCCAATCGAAATAATAAAGACTAATTACCACGTTGGCGAACTGTCATACTTACTTAAGAACGTTGGCGAACTGACTTAAGAACGTTGGCGAACTGACTTAAGAACGTTGGCGAACTGACTTAAGAACGTTGGCGAATCGACTCAAGACGTTGGCGAACTGACAGTTGGCGAAACGACTCGTTGGCGAAACGACCGTAATTCGTTAATTCGTGCTACAGGCTACTTGGGCTTAAGTATGTAAAAGTACGCAGCACAACGTATGAATATATCGCAATTTGAAAGCCAACGAATGTAGCTATGTTTATATTGAAGTAAAAACTAATATATTGTAAGCAATGCTACTAAATTTGGACAATTGGATATCTAAATGTAAACATGTCGAACTGCGAACTATGTTGAACCGTGTAGCTTTTTTCAATAGAAACTAATGTCACATCCACTTTAACTTGTATAACTTTTTAAATACAGCAGCTACGGACATGTAAAAGTACTTCTAAAATTTAAATTTCTGATGTATAAATATTTATAACGAATGTTTTCGAAGCGCTCCGTGGAAACCCCGCGCTTGACGAATTATCACGAATATCAAGGCATGTTCGATATTGCGCTTTTTAAAAACAAATTAAGTAAGGTAGCACAATAACGTTTACGTATATTGTAGACAGATAAATTATCTTTGTTTTAAGGTGTAAGAGAGCTTGTAGAGTTGATTATTTGTCAAGAAAACGTTCGACGTATTTGGGTTAAATTACGATGCTGTTTTTGAAGATGGCGGCCAAATTATATTTTTGCATATAATAAGGCGCTCCTCTTCGAACGTTTTGTTGAGAAAAAGTAAACTTTACAAGGTCTAATGCACGAGTTGTTTGACTTGTCTAATGTCTTCTAACCAACGGCAACAAACAACAGTTGTCAGTAGTTGCATGTTCAACGGCGTAAGAACAACAAATACATCATGTCTTTAGTTTCTCCATCAAGGCCACGAAGGTTTCAGTGGCCAGTCTCGAGGAAAGCAGTGCTCTTTCATCAGTTTATCAGCGCTGTTAACAGCACAAACTATTCCAGTTATCGAGTGGAACTCGACCACCTTCAACAATGTCTTTATACAACCATATGTTCCTCGCGAGGGATTTCTGCACTTGAGTTCCTTTCGAGTTCGTATATCGATGACGTAATGCCGACAGACAAACTCGACAAACTATAAATCGAGATCTTGCAGCTATACATAGCTCGGAAAAAGGACTGGGCACGAGTTAACACAGGACGTAAAGAATAGTGTGCTGCCTCCCTGAGGGGAGGCAGCAATAACGTAAATACGACCAAAATTTAACACCGAATTGAAATCTATTGCTGACGTTAGTATACAACGTCAATAAAGCGACCTTGTGCTTGGTCGTAAAATGATGACACTTTCGAAATGATCACAACGTCGACAAAACGACGTCGAAACAACGTCGACATCACGTTGTGCGACGTCGCGACCTGATTTCAACCAAAAATCGACGTCGCTATGCACCTATCATTTGTTTCCACCACCCCTGGGAGGGCGGGGAACCGTGGGGGATTTGACAAAGATTTGTTTCCCGGGTGACAAGCATTTGACAAAGAACTGAATCCCGAAGGTCGGGATTGACTCGTTCCCAGGTTTATTTAACAAAGACGCACCGGAAGTGAAACTCACTCGCGTTGCTTCGTTGCTATAGAAGTCTTTTTAATCATGGAGAACCTTTCTGTCGAAGAAATTGCCAAGTCTTTGTTTGTCATACACTTAATAATACATGCAATTGCGCCCCCTAGCAGGGGTATTTGACAACTAACTCAAACTTGTGAGTGGGGAATTTGACCGGAAAAATTTCAAAAGTTCAAATCCCCGTGGGTCTGCCCGCCCTCCCAGGGGTGGTGAAAACAAATGACAGGTGCACTACAACGTCGTGTGCGGCACATTAGAGAGCTTTAGATTTGACTACGGCTACCGCTACGGCTACGAGATTCGTCATTTGCGCGCCAATCGCGTCAGCTTTTGCTGTCGCTACTACCTGATCACGCCAACAAGTCGTTAGCCGTCGCCCTACCGAGTACGGGATTTTTGAAAAATCAGGTAGTCCACACTACGGGATTTTTGAAAAATCAGGTAGTCCACACTACGAGTTGGAAAAACACCAAGGTATGTCTTATTTTTCCGTATTTTCAACTACCCACCTTGCTTTCTACTTACCGGAAACGGAAGTGAACTTGTACAATGCATATTTTTGTTAATTACAGTGTGACGTCTGCTTTGAAGAGTTTTTGCTCTGTATATTTTGTCGCCATGTTTATTGGCAATCGTTATCAAGTGTTATGCTTATTTTGAAGGCGATTCAAGAGAAAGACAACGATAAGAACATGTTTAAGTTTATGTTTTCAGTTTCTTTCTTTCCTATAACTTACCGTAACAGCATAGATTTGTTGGTTTAGTGCTTGTACAAACGCGATAAACAAATCACTTCTACCTGCTTCTACGAGATTATTAGATATTTCATGTATTTGTTTTGTTGTATTTTTGATATAGGTTGTTTTGAACACTTTTCCATTTTTTTCTTGTAGATGGCAGGCACCGCTATAACCAGCAAAACTGGAAAAAAGGGATTTTTTGTATGGCGAGAACAACATGAGCTTTCTTTGTTGAGAGAAGCGCTTACATATGAGCCATATCAATATCGCTTTGGCACAAAGGAAAGAGGGGCGGCTTGGACAGCCATAGCATCAAATTTAGAAGAGCAGGGAATGAAGGTTAACCAGAGATCAGTGAGAGAGAAATTTAACAGGATGGTAGAAATATTTAAGAAGAAAGAGGCAGCAGAAAAGAGAGCAAGTGGGGTTGATGTGGAATACACCGAGAAAGATCAGGCATTGCTAGATATATTGGAGAGAATGGATGAGTGTGATCAAATAAATGAGCATGAAAGGATGAAAGAAAATAATGATAGGGGGAAACAGCAGAGGAAATGCGAAAACGGGCAGTAGAAAGGCTTGGTGAAACAAGAAAAAGAGCAAATCCAGATGGAGAGAATGGCAGAACACCAGAGGGGAAAAGAAGAAAAAGTGGAGATCTAGTGGAGATGCTGAAAGAGTCAGTAAGGATAAGAAAGAATGAACAGGAGGCTGACTACAATTTAAAAGAGCGAGAATTACATCTACGCGAACAGCAAGTGGCCAACCAACAACAGTTCCAGCAAAGCTTTTGGAACAGCAGCAACAGTTCCAAATGCAACAACAGGCACTAACCACAGCAACTGTCAATGCACTGTCAGAACTGGTGAATAAAATAAATAAATAAATATCTGTATTATTCTAACACTTAAACTTGGGTTAAATGCCCTGATGTTATTGACAAAACTTGTTATTACAACATTTATTAAAAAGCTTTTTTTTATTTGAAGGCCTGTTTGCACAGGCAATTTTTGCTGTGCTTTTAGTAGCTGACTTATGATTTAGACACATGTAGTGTGGGTGAAGTATCTACTAACTAAACCATAAGTTTGCAATGAAAGTTGTAGCAGAAATTTCCTGTGGCAATGGTTCTTTACAAGATATTCTTTATGAATTACATTGTATCATAATGCAGTGAAGTTATTTGTCAAATGTGTAATTTATAGCTTTTATAGAGTTGTTTTGCTATGGCATTATTTGTACAAAGTAAAAAGTCTAAGACATGCCAAGCAGTGTTGAAAGGCATGCAAATTTTATGAATTATAAGTCTATTAAAAGTATTGTAAGAAAATGCAATTTTACAAACATTTCCAGAAATTTCCAGTGATAAATTATTTGAATAAGATGAAATTTGTCTTGTTATATATTTAGCATGATCACATATTTGGCCAAGACAATGGGTTAATAACTTTAGCATGATAATCCCAACCTTTACAGTTTCAAAGTTCATAAAATGTTCACTGAAAGTACTCTTGGATTGTTGGAGGATTGAGCCCAAAAAATGAACCTGTTGTTGAACCATGAAGACAGGTTAAAGCATTTCTGAGAAGGCCACAAACAGAATAGATTTTTCCTACAGGGCTTAAACCAATTTTTAAATTGGGCTTGAAGTCCAAAAATGCAAAATATGATCTTATATCATCAAAAACCCACTCCACAGCAACTCGAACTGAACTCATTGAAGAATTGAATGCTGCTTGGTCATCGGTCAGATTACCCCATGGATATGGTGACTGAAGGTGTCTTCTAAGTGGATATGCGGGATCACCATAAATGCAGAGTGGTTCACCAGCTGCTGTGTTGCAATGAGCTTCCAAGGACGCAAGTAAACCAGACATTCTTAACATGCCTGCATCATGTCTTTTACCTTCTATATTCAACAGAACAAAAAGGGATGTCATCAGCCTGATACAAGTATGGTACAAGTTTATTTAAAAATTAGACATACAGGTATATTTGAAACTTTTTAAAAACTGTCTCAAAATATATGTAGACGTTAGTTATTATTGGTAAATTCTTCCAGACAGTTTGGTTGCAGCCAAGGTTGGTTAAGTGTCTGCAAACGATGGCCATGGTTTTCATAAAGAAAGTCGGTGACTTCTGAAGCTATAAGACTTAGCTCAGGAACCGACAAGGATATGCAAAACGCCTTAGCACGACACACAAGCCTACAATTCCAGTAGCTACTGTCCCATTAGGGCACTTAAACTGCTCAGGAATCCTTAATGCTGTGGCTAACACATGTAACTCTGATAAATTCACCCTGAACTCCGACATACACTCATCATCGTTCATTTGCTGAAGCTGGACATCGATGTGCTCATAACGCCAGTGTGGGAATTCCAGTGATTTTCACCTTGTTATTTCGTGAATAAGAAGTTGCTTCGAAAACTGATTTATTACAAAGCATTGCTGCTCCACTCATTTGGTTTTCGCAGCACGTAGCCGTCGTTTGTTTACATCTTAAGTCGCAATTGGTTTGACTACGACTGCCGCAACACGTTCTTAGTTCCAGACCTCTCTCGGTCAGATCTCGTAGTCGTAGCCGTAGCCGTAGTCAAATCTAAAGCTCTCTATTGTGCCCACTGGGAGGATACCCATTGAAAAGATTCAGATAGGAATGGGTCGTCGAGCATGTAACATTGACAATGTACATAACTTGTAACTATTTAACCTTTGTAAAGTAACATATTTAAATTAAATGCTCCATGCTACAGGGTGTATAAAAAAAAGCGCAACCTCGAAATTTCCCAATAAATCCACTGTGTTCTTAAACACAAAAGATTTTCGCCCCTGGGAATTTCAAATAGCTTGGGGCATAACTGTCTAATTACTACAAACTCGAGCACGTAAAGCAGAATTAAATCGAAATTTATGCATTTATTTAATGGGAAGTTGTTTAGTTTACAAGTATCAACAACAGTTAAATTCCCAGAGGCCTAAAATCTTTTGTGCTAATAAAAACAAAGTGGATTTCTTGGGAAAGTCCGAGGTTGCGCTTGTTTTGATACACCCTGTATACAGGTTCATACATGATGTATGTTAAGAAGACTAATATGCAGTGCCAGTATCTACAGTGCATAATAATAATATAGTACATTAATCTTCAATATTTAAGAGCATTTGCTCTAGTTTCTTTATGCATTGCACACGTGTACGTATGCCCTTTTCTCTAAGTTTCGCTCTGATCTCTGCAGCAGACAAACTGTGAACATCGCCATTAACAGAGTGAATATCATTATCACCATTGCATTCTTCCACGACTGGTGGTTGTTGCGACAATCTCTTCCTTTTCTTCATGTTTCCTTTATCTCTTCCTTTTCTTCCGTGTTTCCTTTATCTCTTCCTTTTCTTCCGTGTTTCCTTTATCTCGCTATCCCAGTAGTTGTTAGTTCTCTTAATGTATGACCTTGGTGTTCTCTCGTGAGCCAACAAAGTTTGCTGTCGCTTGCCCCCATTTGTTTGACTTTGTTAGGTGAATTATCCGTGCATCGTCGTTTTTTTTCTTAAGGTATAAGTTTGTGTTTTAAATATATTTGTTCATAGGCAGTGGAAGGTAAGCAAATGTTAGTGGGGCTTTAGCCACCCCTCCGGTTCCTATGCATATATATATATATGTTTGCTCACATATGTGCAATAATCATAATTAAAACACGATTAAATCGGTTTTCTTTGTTCTTTTGAGGGTTCTATCTGACGAAGAAACCTGCCAAGAACAAAAGAGCATTTTCAAGGGGAAATAGGAGTTAACAATGAAATGATTAGCTGATTGACATACGTGGAAGGGATTGTATATACAGTCCCCGGGACTATATATACAATCCCTATGAATTATAATAGCCAAATTCATAGGATCCCTGCCACAACTTTCCCGAGTTGAGTACGTTGGTAGCGATCCCAAACGAGAAGGAGAACAAGGTTTCGCCTATCTCAGGTAGCGACGCTGGTAATACAAGAGACAAGCGATTTCGTTTCTTGAAAAATTGTTGGTTTAGTCAGTACTTTGACACCGACCGTTCAATATAAAATGTGGGAGTGATACTAAATCAATGCGTAAGAATCTCGAACATTATTTATACACATTATTCATGCTAATCATTCAAACAAACTTGTAGAAGTCCGTACATATATTCACCTTACTTCTGAAGTTCTGTAATAAACTTTTATTCAAACGTTGCTTTGGAGTCTTTTTATTTCATAAAATACCGTGCATTCGACCTAAGAATATCCTCGTTCGCTTCACAACAGAACCACTGCACCAAACAACAAAATTTCATACCTATGAATATATCGATAATCTTTCCCTTGTGGCTTCAAAACCTCTTTCAATCGTGTTTTAAGTCGGATAAATACCTCGAACGTCGGCTTTACGCCAGATAAATCCCTCGGGATTTATCTGGCGTAAAGCCTCCGTTCTCGGTATTTATCCTATACTTAATGTTTACCTTGCCCTGTGAATTTCTTGATCCCATTGTGTCTTCTCATAAAAGTAGGGACATGATAGACCAGGCAATGCATATATGGGGTAACTGCTGCTTTACCAAATCCTGTGCACCTCCCTCCTAACTGTTCAAAGAGCTTTATCCAATTGTTTGCCTGTGGTAATATTATAAATTCCAAAGTCATTGCTCTATAGATAATTAACAATTTAATAGGCAAAAAGTGTTCACGGATGAACAACAATAACAACACAGTGGAACCCCCAATTAGCTGACACTTTACGGATCAATAAAAGTGTGCTTGTGCAAAGGTGTCTACTGTATAGAGAATTTTCTATGAGAATTTTTAAATGTTCTCAATGAGGTTCTGTTGTATAGAGGTGTGCACTGTGCACATGTGTCTACTATTGGAGGTTCCACTCTTATTAGGGGTTACCCTTTGTATCATGGAGAGAAAATCTCATGATTACTACCTTGGTAAAAAAACTTTAAAACTTCTTCTTCATTGCCTCTATTGGTACCTATCAAGATGTATATTTCATAAAAATCCTGAAAAATAAATTGAAATATTATAACAAAATTTAGAGTTGTTGTATTGTGACTAATCAGACATGTAATAAAAGGGCAATACAGTTAAACAGACTGATTTGTTCCATACTAACCTTCCAAATCTTGATAACGGTTTCCTCAATATCAGCTTTTAAAAGCCCCTTTAGCATTTTAGGAAGATTTTTCATCAGCAATTTCTTATCAGATGCCATTAGGCTGGTAAAATCGTGCACGCCGCTCCCCTTACCATCAGCATTCATCTTCTCCCATACATTGAAAGTCAACCCACAATCATTAACAGCTTTAACCAGATCATCAAGATGTTTTGTTGTCCTGTCTTTTGGTCGTTTACCATTGTTGTCGTTCTTGTCCCACTGCAGTGCTTCTAACACTAGATTTCTTGTTAATACATCTACAAAGAAATTTAAGGAAGAATTTCTAAAACCTACAGGTAGTGCTGTATACGTGCTATATAGTCCATCAATGTTATAATATTTCTCGCCGGTGTGAAGTGGGAGAATTAATATTCATCTACATTTTAATATCCCACCTGTTACTCTAAGCATCAAATGCAGCTCATCGAGAACCACATTTGCAAAAGGTATCTGCAGAAGTGGCAAATGCTCACAACAATATAGATTTTTTAATGAACATATCTTCAAGTCCTCCAACGTTCGACCTTGTTCTTCTACCCAATATGTGAGTTTTTTTGTCATGTCACCTCTATAATTAGAGATATCAAATTAATTTGACTTGTTTAATTTTCATAAGCCTAACATGAAAATATCAAATTGGAGAGATTTCAACTATTTAACACCTTTGATCCTTGTGAGCCTTGCACCAAATACAAGAATAGTTGGATGTTGCACCTTTCATCCCAAGGATCAGTAAAAGGAACTCGAAAATAGAAAACATAAAAACAATACCAAATGCACTGTTTTACACTTAGTCACTAACATATTATACAGTATATTTTAAGTGGTTATGACCAGTGTTTGTTTCAAGGGGAGGCAAATATCCCCCCTAAAATAAACCCTGGTATACGACTACTGATCCTTCTAAAATAATGAATAACTCTACCTTGTAATCTCCACCAATAAATATTTCTATGGGAATTTCTTTACCCTTACAAAAACATCCAATAGGAAATCCTATAGGAAATTTATTCCTATTAGATTTTGGCCCAATTCCTATAGGAAATGCAATGTTCCTATAGGATCCTATAGGATTTTTTCGTAAGGGTACCATCAATGAGAATCTTGCCCTGTGAATCCAGCTGATTCACTGCCTTGAAAATTTTAGCACATGAAGTCCTAAGGAGTTCATAGCTTTCATGCCCTTTAATCACAGCAACAGCATGATTACCTATTGGAAGAAATATTGCAATAGTTTTTATGCACATGTGGTGCATTCTTATTTGATACAATGGAGTACATGTACAATATATATATATTTGGCAGTGATATTAAAAATCACCTTTTGATCACATGACAGTGCTTTCATCATCCAAAATTGCAAACGATATGATGACAAAATTTGTCAATCGTGTCATTTGTGCCCCATCTCCACTGATCTTGATATGATATTTGGCATATCCTTTATCCATCTTAAAAAAAAAAGTTTGGTTTCTTCCATCTTTTGGCAAGAAAAGAGAATTCTGGTAGCCACCCCCTTTTAAAATTTTTCTTAGAAAACAAACTTCCATATATTGCACAAGGTCAAGCAATGCATGGTTCAATTATTCCTGTGCCCTGGAAATTTTGTGGATTGCTTGATGTCGGCAGTAGTAACAAAAATATGCAAATCTGGGAGGGGGGTTTGTGGCAGTGGATTATCACAACAAAGTTGAACTACACATTAAGGGCTGATTACATGGACAAATTTCAGCCTGGGCTGAGCCCGGGCTCACGCTTTCATAAAGGCATGCTCCTCTCCCTCTCACATTTTCAGCCAGGGCTGAAATTTGCCCATGTAATCAGCACCTAAGGGGCCCTGTCCAGAACTCCTACATTTTCTCCACTGATTATTTTCCACCATAATTACGGTCCCGGTTTCTAACAAGGCCAGCCAAATATACGATCATTCTAAATTCTAAATTCTAAATGCCGACCTGCAAAGCGATGTGTAGATTTAGGTCGGCAAAATTTTGCCGACCTACTTTCAAATACGTCTCGGCATTTTTTTCCGCGAACGGATCTTTCACATACGCATTTTCAACGATGATGTTTTAATTATCAGGTTTTAATCATTAGCTAGTCTCCTCCGCAGGCAACTCTGCGAGTCAAATAGCTTCCAACGCTGTTTTGGCAGTTTTTGGCCGAGAAATGCGCGAAGGGAGGGGAATGGGGCGAGGCGAGGCGAAAAAATTAAGAGAAGCGAGAGTTGCCTGGCAAAAATCGATGTGTGAGGACACGACACTTCACCGTATAGACCTGTCAATTCACCCGGGGTACGGTGGGGACATTTTGCTCTATATCAGTTTGTTTACCTATTTAATACATGGCTGTCTGGACAAGGTGAAACTGAAAGATGCCATGTTATGTTACGACGGAAATTCCTGTGTGTAGCTTGGAATACAAGAAAGTATTACCGAGCGTTATTATAACGAGAAGCGAACGAATCTGTCAGTTCTCTAGCGCTCTGTAAGTCGATACCTTCGGATGTAAATATAATAGTTCTTCAATCTTCATTTGAACGCTGAACCGGAACGGTAGCGTTTTCGCTAGTGCTGTTTGGCAGTGGCGCGTTCTTTATTTCATATTTACGGTACTGCTCAGAAATAACCTAACAGTGCGTCTACGTCTCGGTTGCGTTCGTCTAGCGTCTCGGTTGCATCAGGGGCGGTCCTTACTCAACCGGACGCAAGAGTCGGCATAACCGAAGTTGTTCCGAGTGTATACGTCGGAAACGCTGATACCTATATTGTTTGTTGAATCAAATTTCGACAGATTTTATGTGTGCGTTTATTAAAGCGGAATAAATATATCCTAGTCAAATGCCTAATCCTAGGCTTCTCTTAGGCTTTTGAGGACTCTGTAACGTATTAAGTTTTTTGGAAAACTATTTCGATTTTATTAACAAAATCATCTTCAGACAAGTGAAAATACACAAACATCGACCAGTCGACAAATTTAAATATCTATATTATTATTTACAAGCTCAAAGCATAAACGATTTCGCACGTTTGTTCATAAATTTCTGGCAAGAAACACTAACATGTTTGCCTTGTTCGGCTTAAGCTGGACTCGCTTTGCCGTTACTATTTGTCTGGCTTTGCTGAATAGTCTTTCAGTCGCAGCACTTCTTGCTGGAATCGCCAGATATCGTCGGACATACTGCGAAAGGAGAGGAAAATCATTTACATGGACTGAGTCATTAGTTATTGTTTTCAAGCGCTCAACCGCCGCTTGTGTTAATCCCAATGGTGGGTGGTGTTGCTAAAATTATAGTAATGAATCACACTTGTTGTGTTTACAACCACGATACTCGCTTTTAAACCGATACGCTTTCATCACTTGAATTCGCAAATGCCGTCATAGACGTGTTTTCTCAACTTTACCGAAACTAATTGCTGAAAAAGAGAGATGAAGTTGTCAAGTTGAAACTTTCAATATTTTCGATATGCGAAAAATCGAATATCGTATTTTTGAAATATCGATATTTATCGAAAATATCGATATATTGCATCAGCCTAAGTTCACCACCTTTTCGCCTGTATCCTTGTAATATATACATATGTTATCAATATATATGACTCATGTCACAAAAGCGTGCGGAAATCACAAGCGTAATATATTTTTGTCCTAAGTGGCCGCATAATAACATACTAAGGAAAAGTAACGAAATAAGATTGTAAGAATGAGTCTCCGTTTTTCGAGGCGGATAAAACTATGGCAATTCTGTCCACAAATAGAATTAAGGATCAACATGTGGAAGGTGGAGTAGGAGAATGGCGAATACGAGGCATTGATTATCAAACTTCATGGTAAGTACAGTATGTTTACATCAAAGTGGTTTAATTCAATGTTGCAAGTTTGTTCCAAGGTCCTTCTTCAAGCATTTTCGTAATTCGTTGACTTCAACGAAATAATTCTGTTCCTTGCGTATTCCGAAAGCTTATAGGCCCAGGTCAAACGTCGAACATTTCATGAGTCGAACTCAATGACATTTGCATTGAGTTCGACTCATGAAATGTTCGACGTTTGACCCGGGCCTTACCCATCACTATTACTGTAAACACTGTCGCTACTTGTGGTTGTTGACGTTCGTTCCGAAGTGAGACGAACACACTACGAACCTTGCGTCTCGTGGAACGCAGATTCAGTCAACCGCAAGACGCACGCAAACGAACCTCAAAACGATCGCGTCTTGGGCTCGGTTTTTGTTAGGTTATTTCTGAGCTGTACAGTACCATCGATCTTGATGTTGTAAACATAGCGATCACTTCTTTCATTGATAACTTCCACTTCTGGTGTTACCTTTGGCTTTGCCTTCGGTTGGAAAATTATGGCGAATTTGTTTTAGGCAAAAGGCAAATTTCGTAGCGGCCTCAAAATGTGAGCTTGCTTGTACCAGCGACTCTATTTCACTTCTTTTCACTGTAAAGTTCAACGCTTTATGAGGCCAAAGTGGATGGACGGCAGAGAGCTTTCATGCGCTTGCGAAGACCTTCGATCGCGAGAGTACTATTACTTTACCAGGGAAGGGTAGGACAAAATAAATGTACATTTTAGCATGCGCGTTTGATATGCGCAGAGCACACTAACCATGTCGATTTTTGGCAGGCAACTCTCCTCTCTTTTATTTCTTTCCCAATCCCCAGCTGTCCCCTCTTCGTCAATCAATCCCTTCACAATCCCTATACTTCCCTGCAATCCCAGCCAAAACATTGCTCGTACAGCCTTGGAAGCGATTTGACTCGGATAAAAGAAGCCAGAGTTGCCTGCGGAGGTGGCTATAGGGCACACTGTCTTGCCATCTTGATTTTTCAGCTGGTGCGATTTGAAAATTTCTTCCACTTCCCCGTTTTCATAACAAAACGGGCAAATGCGTTGCAGAGATACACGGCGAGGGGACGGTCTTTTCCACGACCCTCTTTGTTGAAATCCACTGCTGGGAAAAGCCACCGCATTGGGAAAAGCCACCGCATTGGGAAAAGCCACCACTACATCAGCCCTCGAAAACCGCCAAAATTGAGGTCGGCAAAAAAATGCCGACCTAAATCTGATGTAGGTCGGCATGTCTTGGCATTTTTAAAATCTGAAAAAGTCGAGCCAGGAAAAAATCGTCCTTTGTGATGGAGCTCATCCGCTGGTCAAGTGAGACTTCCAACTGCTGAACAATCTTGCGAAATTCGCGAAGACACTGACGTGCAGCAGCCTCCATACTTCCCTTGACCAAATAGGCCTGAAACACCATTTTCGGTGGCAACCGAGCGTAAACTTCTTTCAGGAAACAGGTCGGCAACTTCACAATTTATCGAAGAGAGAAACGACGAACAGACTGGGAAAATATCCACCGCTCGAATACTTCGGCAGCATTTTCGTCAAGCAACTTCCTTAGCTTTTTTACTGTTTTTTGTGCAGATGAACAAAGTGTGATCAGATCAGGCAAAATCAGTTGTGAATATATAGAATAATACCCGTCAATTTTTAAACCTTGCACCGAAGTATGTTTCGTTAATCGAGGTACGAATCGAATTTTATAATCGCTGACTTTTTAACAGCTATCAGCACCAAAAAATTATTTCTTTGGCTGAATTAAGGTCGGCAAAAATTTGCCGACATGAAAGGTTGATAGGTCGGCATTTAGGTCGGCATTGCCGAATGCCGTTGAATGAGTTATCTGACTCTGGTGAGCGTGATCTTCTTGAGTTAGGGTTCACAGGACATTACCTGATAGTACGTGCATAATCCACGGATTGATAACATATTGGGCAAGTGTAGGCACGCAGGACTGGGCACTGTCTTGCTATCTTTATCTTTTAACTCGTGCGATTCGCACAGTTCTTCGGATTCACCGTTATTGCGACAAAACACACAAAGTTGCCCCGGATATTTTACTAGAAGATCGAAAGATTCCATTTTCTTTTCGCGACGCGATATGACGATCCACACGGCCTAAAACGCAAATAATGTTGTAATTTGTTGTTGTTCTGAGCCCACTTTCTGCACATGCAGTTTTACACTAAAAATTCATCGGCATAAATAATAGTGTAAACTCTACAGTAAAACTAACGTAATTTTGCCCAAGTGAAGCAACATTTGCTTGGTAATTGCGAATTTTGGGTTAAACCATCGCGTCGTCATCTCAAAACTCATGCCGGCTTTACGTACGAGCTAGCCCAACTCATGTAATCACAATACTTTTTGAATCTCACCCCGGTTTACCGGGCGAACTCGCCTCATGTAATCGGCCCCTAAGATTGTTTTTTGGTTAGACTTTAAGTTAGAAATCTGAAAGATCATTATTGTACTTTTTGTCGTTGCTAGTTGACGCAAGGGCGAAACTTCTTTCCGTTGAACCCAAGGCCGAAGGCCTACCATCAGGTGTACAATATCGTGCTACGATAGCCAAAAGTCTTCCACTGTGACAGTTAAATTAAAAGTTACACTAAAATCCAACACAATGCGCCACAACTCCGACCGACTAATAAGCAAGATAAAAGATTCCAGACAACCACACCGTCATAGTAAACAGCTATGTTGTGAGGTCCTACTGCAAGTTGCTACAGCTACGTTGTGAGCACATAAAGTAAGTTTCTACAGCTACGTTGTGAGCACATAAAGTAAGTTTCTACAACGTCGTTGTGAGCACATAAAGTAAGTTTCTACAACGTCGTTGTGAGCACATAAAGTAAGTTTCTACAGCTACGTTGTTCAACTTGTGAGCACATAAAGTAAGTTTCTACAGCTACGTTGTGAGCACTTAAGTAAGATTGGTTTTTGTGGTTAGACTAGTTAAGCTAGAAATCTAACAGTTCCAAGATAGGAAAACGGTCTGTTATTATTGTCAGACCTGGACAATTCTGGTGTTTGTCAGTTATAATCTGTAACTTTGGAAATACTGTCGATGTTCAGATATATCTGCCGGTATGCTGTATGTTTAAATGATGGTATGCTGTATTATCTGGGTAGCAGAAACAATTTTTCAAAAGCTCACGTCAAGTTATTTTCGATAAGAAAACACAGCAACGTATCCGGTAATGTAATTCTACGCAATGGCTTAGCCTACGCATAGACGGCGGAATTCCTCTTATTACCGTCTTATTACCCCATTAATCAGGGCCGAATACGGAGCGTCTGCACGCAGGCTATGAATGGCTTATCCCTTCGTGCACTCCACAACCTGCCAAAAAGACTAAACTATAGTCCTCTGAACCCGTGTCTGAACTGGTCAACTAATATATTTAAGTATTTTTGTAATTTCTTGAGAAGTTTTTATTTTAAAGCTCTTGAAGCGAAATTGATCAGAACCATAATTATAGCTTGTTTAGAGTAATAACCCTAGAAACAGATACAGGGTTGTGTTTTAAGAAAATATATTGAAATTTTATTTTTCATGCTCGAAAAGTTAAAAAACTTCATGGATGGAGAAATTCCCGTGGGGGGGGGGGGGGTAGAAAAGGCGGGCGAGGGGATTATTGCGAATTCGTATTTATAGTATGGCAACTGATTCATGTTGTTGGGGCTTGTTGGTAACCCAGTTAACATTTCGAAATTCAGTATTTTCTGGCCACCATGATGGTTTCTTATCCATTTTGGTCCAATATGGTTGTTTTCGACCCAAAATATTAATTTGATGTAAAAGCAACAACAATCACAATAATATAAAAAATATTTATATTTTTGTAGTGTCTTATGCATGCTGTGATTGGTCAATTGTCGTGTTTGCATGAGACTAATGTGTACATGGTAATGTATTAGTCTGCAAGGGATTAAGGAATGTGATTGGCTTTATTATAATATTATTCATGCATATATGTTTTAAAGAAAATAGAAACTGTTTTTATCATATTTGGATTGCCTAATGCTTACAGACTCGGAGAGTTTGGGAGAACTCTTAAATACACTGTACCATAGTAGACTAGCGTGTAATTGGTATGGCGCTTTTTTGCGGACAAAAATACCAAAATGCATTCATCGATGTTCAAACTCATCCATCGCTGTTGAAAAGATGTACATTGATGTTCAAATCCATCCATCGATGTCCAAACTCATTCATTGATGTTCAAAACATGTACATCGATGTTCAAATGCATCCATCGAGGTTCAAACTCATTCATCGATGTTCAAATGCATCCATCGATGTTCAAAACTCATTCATCGATGTTCAAACTCATTCATCGATGTTCAAACTCATTCATCGATGTTCAAAACATGTACATTGATGTTCAAATCCATCCATCGATGTTCAAATCCATCCATCGATGTTCAAGGCATCCATCGATGTTCAAAATATCTACATCAATGTTCATGTCTATTCATCGATGTTCAAAGCTCATTCATCGATGTTCAAACTCATTTGCCGCCAAATTAGTCACCTGCCGCCAAAAATTGCTGATTTACCGCCAAATTAGTCATCTGCCGCCAAATAACCAAAAGTTCTTAGCAACTAATAAACAAAATGGCTGCAAGCATCTGGCTCCCAAATATCGAAGAGTTTTTTCTTTCGTTAACGAATTTAATAGTGGATGGTCACGAACAGCGCAATACAGCTTCCCGGGATTCAGCAGATTTTTTTGCTCGTCGTCTAGATGAACATGAAAGAACGCTTGCAGTTTTAACGCCACGAATAGAGGAATCGTTTCCCAACCATGTTTGCTTGATCAACGATTTGAGACAATTACTTTCCATCTTACACGAGTTGAAAGCGCATTATGAGAGAGTTGCAAGTACAGAGGGTGATAACGAAACAAGTGAGTTTCATGAATACGCATACCAGTCCATAGCTTTTCCCACACAAAACGGTATGCCTGGAAGGCCGAGGGTGCAAATTTGTGGGGAGCAACTGGAAACCTTGCATGGAAGCGCTGGGTTTAGGTGGGCCGATGTGGCTCGAATTCTTGGTGTTTCTGAAAGAACATTACGCCGACGTAGGTATGAACATGGTATGCCAGTTGGTGAAGCTACGGAATTTAGTAACATTTCTGATTACGAACTTGACAATGCAGTACGGGAGATTCTGGGCACTACCCCAAACTCAGGTCAACGACTTATTGAAGGAGGGCTACGACAGAGAGGCTTACGAATTCAAAGACGACGAATACAAGAAGCTGTTAGAAGAGTAGATCCAGTGGTGTGTACTTTAAGAGCTTCACGACATATAATTCGTAGAGTGTACAGTGTACCTTGTCCAAATGCGTTATGGTGAGTTCAAATTTATTTTTATAGTAAAAGTTTGCAAATATCTTGATACACATTTTGTTGGTTTCTGTCAGTTTTCGGACATGAAATGTATCGTCGCAAGGAACATGATTTACAATTTTTATTTACATGAAAAAACAATCTATCCTATGTACATGACTATATGACTCATGTCCATGTATCAATATTTATATTTACTCTGACAAACGTCAAGAGATAGCAAGATATTACTTTCTATTCCCAATAGACACCTCTGTGCCCAAATAAAGTTCAAATTCGATCGATCTGTTTTGCACTGTCTGGGAAAGGGAGGCCATGCCATTTAATGTCTACACCCCGCTATGGATTAGGTCTTCCAAAATGTAACCCCTCAGAGAAAAAGATCAAAGTCACGATGCTAAACCCTCCTCAGAAATGAACAAATTTTTTGTTAACCCCCTCAGAAATTTGAAAGATCAAAGGATGCCGACATGCTTGACCCTCAGAAATTAATTTTTTGTCAAACCCATCCCCCCCCCCCCCCCCAGAAAATCTAATCCATAGGGGTGTGTAGATATTAAATGGAATGAGTTAAGTGCACTGTCCAGAAATTGGGTACCCAATCAAACTTTTGGTTTTTAATGTAATCCAAAAAATAATAAAGTTATGAGGCTCATTTCTTTAAAGTAACATAGGTATAAATGTCGCTGCCATACCTGTAAAGCAAACTTACTGTCCATAAAACACACTGTACTCAATTTAACACTCGATATTATATTGTTCATCCTGCCATATCTACTTTCCTTGTTTTCTTCTCGCTCTTTAAAATATTAAGTACATGTAGCTACAGTACATAAAGTGATAGTCAAAATTTAAAACAAAAGTTGAAAGTTTTGATATAAAACTTGCTTGGTTGTTGTAATAAAATGGGCTTTTTTGAAAACAATAAACATCACTGTGACAATTATTATTACATAGCTCACTAACCCTGCTTTGACAAATCATCTGGCATTAAGGAAGAGTAAAATTAAGGCCACAGAGAAGGCCTATTCCCACAATTCCATTTGATCAATCTGATTAAAGATTTAGATCATTTTCACCATGGATGTTTTCACATTGCAGGATTCAGGTCATTTTCTGAAGAATATATTAGGTAGTTGGTATTCTCACATGTTGACTCAGATACATGTTGCTCAGGAAGAGAATCAGAAAAGCATGGCAGATCAAGTGAATGGGTCTTACCGTTTTAATGGTAAGGGCCTTACCATTAAAACAGTAAGGCATTTTTAAGGCCATTTTTTTGTTATTAAAATAACAAAAATAAAATAACACATTTTTTAAATATGTGATTTGGCTATGTCATTAATTTTAATTTTTAAATCACAAAAAAGGCACTAACAATTACATATCTTTATAATTATTAGGCACATTGATGGAAACCACAAGTTAATTGAACCCTATCGCTTTGTCATACATGGAGGTATCGATGGTTACTCTAGGTTAATCGTTTTTTTGCATGCTTCAACAAACAACAGGGCATTAACTGTGCTCCAGTGCTTTCAAGCAGCAGTTGAAAAGTATAATTTGCCTTCAAGGGTACGAAGTGACCTTGGTATGGAGAATATTGATGTTGCTAGACTAATGGTAGCAATAAGGGGTTTGAACAGAGGAAGCCACATAACAGGTACATCAGTCCACAATCAGAGGATTGAAAGGTTGTGGTGTGATGTGAATCGTATAGTTGGTAGTCGTTTTATAAACCTTTTTGCTTTCCTGGAAGGTCAGATGCTACTTGACCCAACAAATGAATTGCATTTATATTGCCTGCATATAGTTTATGTCCCTCTTATCAATGCTGCACTTGATGAATTTACTGGGCAATGGAACAATCATCCGGTTACAACAGAATGTAACTTTTCCCCTAACCAACTGTGGATACAAGGTGTGCTCAGTTTACGAAACTCAGGTTACTCAGCAGTGGCAGATGTGACCAATGCAGAAACAGTGGATTTTTTACAGTATGGGATTGACAATGATGGCCCGTTTCCAGAAGTGCAGCACACCTATCAGGTTGTCATTCCTGACTCGCCAATAGTGTTTAGTGAGCATCAGGAAATAGTTCTTAATGAAGCAAGAAATGTGGCAAACAACACTGGTGATGAAAATGGAATACTAGCATTTCAAGCAGTATTACTGCTTGCTAACAGTTTTATGAACCACAGTTAGATTATACACTATCATGGTCACATAACTTTTAACTTACCAAGTTCAAAGTCACCAGGTAGGATGAAAAATAGTTGACCTAAGCTTTTGACACAGTATTAATTAAGGTGGCTCGATAGTTAAATTCGAAGACAATTACCTACAATTTTTCCACCACAAAATGATTTGTAGTACTGGTATGAGCTTCATTTTAGTTCATTGCATAGCTCTAGACTGGGGGGGTCTTGATGATTTATAACTTCTATAAATGTAGCGGTAGCATATCTAAAGATATCATGTTTAAGGCGGAATGTTCAAAATGTTTGCAGTAATAAAACTTTTAATTGTTAAGATCACAACTACAGCTATGCAATGAACTAAAAAATAATGTTTATTACCCGGTACAAATAATTAATTTTATAATAGAAAAATACAATTGGCCTTGAGTCAGACTATCGAGCCACCTTAGTGGGTGTCACTGTAATCAGATTTTGCAACTTTTTCTTAACATAAAATATATGAACAGTGATCCTGCCTTACAGTCAATACGATTAATGTTGTACCTCTTACAATTATTTTGGAATACTCAAAAATACACATCATTAGGCCAAATGAGAAAATACAATGTGTGGGTTTCCAGTTTCCAAATGTACAGGTGTGGCCTTGTTGACCACAAAAATTCCTGACCCTAACTTTTTATTGTCTGTATGAATTGATCATGCTGAAAAGTGTTTCAATTCAAAGGGAAATGTTTTGCACTGAAGAAGCAAATTTGAAGCAATACAGGTATAATATTGCCTAGTTGCACATTTCTAATCATGTACAGCATTCACTCTTATTTCCGATATGTGCAGCCTATTAAGTACTTTACATGTAGTTGATTGTTGTGTTCAAAAAGAATTAGGAAACCCGCATATTTTTTGGTATTGCATGCACAACTGCTATTATTTGAACCCTGATTCAATGGAATGAATCTTCGAATGAATATTAGAATATCAATGCAAATATAAAAATGTATTGTCAGTACTACTATAGACATGCAGTTATAATATTGTTAGGAAGTGGATTCAGATACCTAACAAAACGATGCCATAACACTATTAACAAAATATTAAGGTTCTACATGTAAATATACCCCTTGCAACTGTGTGTCTTCAGTAACAGAACAAAAATATGAAAGTCAAGTATGTCATAACAAAATATACATTATTTAGGAATAGGAATCCCAAGCATCCAATTGAAGGAACCATGCAGAAATGGCAAGCTCATCTTCTGAAACATCTACACAAGTCCAAATCCAATATGAGCTTGTCTACAAGCCAAGATAAAGTATTCATCAAATTCCTCTTGTGTGTTGTGAACAGTTGGTAAAACCAACTTCAGTGCACACGTTTCTGCATTCAAGGTTTTGGATTCGTCCGATTTATACTTTAAACATATTTTCGTCTCGAGTCCAAGTGGTGATAATCGCTCTAACCCAGTGACAAACTGCAGGAAATGTTTCAGGTCTTCATTATCTAGAGGGAAAATGTTTAAGTACAGTAGTACCATGAAAATTGGCCCTGTTACATGTTCAAGAGAAAAATGTTGCCAAATGCATTTGAATTAAAATACCGGTAAAAAACTTGAAAAGTGAACAAAAACACAGAACAATACTTTGAATGTGTTGCCCAACCATACTGTATGTTATGTTAAACATAGTATGGTTTCACTTCGACAAGAATCCTTGAGTCTTATGTCGCAATCTCATGGAATTTCACAAAATAATTTACAATTTACGTGGTTTATAATATACCCATGCATTCCTGTCACCATTTCTCTTCTGAACATGTGTTACTGTATTTGGATACAGTACATCCCTTTTGATTAACCAGAATGTCATAAAAGGTGTTACATATTTGGTGTACAGTAAATCTACATTATGACAAACCTTTGCTATCCGCACCCTTCACTGCATTTACAAGGAACTGACGTGCTTTTTCATTTCGTTCTGTCAGCAGCATTACATGAACTTCTCTGATCTGATTTAGGATAATGTCAGCACTCAAATGGTTTCCATCCTCATAAACAAAGTAGGGTCTCATTTTTTCTCTGTTACAAACTAAAAGTACATGAAAATTCAACACTTTTAACCCAGAACAAAACTGATCAAGCGCTAACTTCCGTTTCAAGAGGACTTCATGAACCATCAGTTGCCACATTGCTAGCCCTTTGTTCTCTATGTTTAGAACATGCAACCAGCCTGCTGCATGCAATGCTTCAAATTGAGGATTTTCATTCAAAATTGTGGTCAATTGATCAGAAGTAGTAGCTGCATTCACCTTTGGTTAGAAGAAAAAAAGCAAAATTAATTTAGTCCTCTTGTAATAAAATTGCAATTGTCTAGAATTTATTGAACATGTACGGAGATTGTTCATACAGATATGCAGCATTCAGCATATGAACTGCATATTTGTGTTAACTTTTTCAAGCCCACCTTACCAGGAGCTCTCCCTTGATGAGTTAAACCATCTGGCAATTAGCCATTAGAGTAAAAATACTAAAGACACAGAAAATTCTGTATTTGGGAGTGAAAGGGTTCACATGTGATGCGGGAGAGTCATTTTGACATTTTTGCAGAAGTTAATTTATAGTTTCTCATACCTCTTCAATGAATCTTCGGATGTCATAGTCAGGAATGTCTTCAACTTCACAACTCTTTGCTGCTTCATCAATGTCTCCACCACTAACAATATAAGAATATGCAGCTGGACTCATAACAGGTAAGCTGAGATCCAAGTGAGAAATAAGATAGGCACAGATCTTTCCAACAGTTTCAAACAGGTTGGCATGTACTGCATCTGCATTATATATTGGAATCTTTCTTGTTTCCTCCCCTTCAAAAAGCTGAACTTTGGCTGAGAACATTGTTTTAAGGAGGAGTGAGCCATACTCTCGACTAGGCCCTCCAGCATCAAGCCCAGGCTCACCTAGGAATCGGACCCTCAAAGCATACTTTGGATTGAATTTCAGGCCTTTAAAGAAAACAAGACTATCTTGCCAAAGTTCTTCTCGGTCAATGGTGATTCGGTTATGCTCACAGTCAATAAGTCCTTCTCTAAACTTTCCCAGTACAGATTTAACATCATCACCTAATAAAACGAAAAAAATAACAAAATTATTGGATGTATTTGGCAAATGTGTGCATCAGGAAAGTTTCCCTCTCATTTTCCCCCTTTTGTAATAAGCATGTTACAGTATACAGTGGACCATAACTGAAAAGGGCAAGCTGGAAAAGTTTTCATTGTTTCCACCCAGAGCCCTTTGCTACCAAGCAAAATAACTACCGTATTTTCTGGGGGATTATCCACATGGCATAATTACCCGCACTTGCCAAATTTCGCTTCAAAAAGTATTTTTGTCCCCAGGTCTAATACATACTTTTGTTTTCAACAAAAATAAAAGCATTTTTTGCAATTTTTATTTGTTAGTACAACTCGCCTAGATACTTTGATAACTAATAATGGTTGAAATATAGCAGACATGTGTTAAAACAATTGAAAAGCTGAAATAACTTGGCAAAGAAGAGAGAAGCCTAGGAACTAGTCTGTTGCCATGGCAACCATTTTGGCACATCAATGTATTTTCTTGAGTGCAGTTAGTAACCTTGCCAAGTTTTAACTAATTTGGTCAACTCGCCCGTGAGAAATCTGACTTCTTGTTTTCTCTAACAAGCCTATTACAACCAGTGACGTCATAGCTCAAATTCTAAAAATCGTTATTACTTGGGAATTAAATGACATATTTAAGGCATACTATCAAACAAAACAATGATTGGGCAAAATTTCGTTTCATAAACACTTTAATAAAATTTTCAAATTCACTTTAAATACCTAGTGTAAAACGGGATATATGAGGATTATAGCTTTGTAAGGTAGTCCTACAGGCCTTTGCCAGCCGCCCGCCCGCCCACATCACAGCAGAACACCTGACCAGAAACTAAAGATTAATAACTTGTTGTGGCCTAACTACAATATTTGATATGAATGATTTTGTAGATAAAAGTTATCAGATTACCCTGCACCACTAGACGACCCCAATCATCACATTTTATGTCACAATTAACAGATAACCCCCCTGGTCGAAAATATGGGTAATGATAGTGTGTGCTAATAATGAAATGAGCTGTTACATCCATCTGATGCTTTACAGATCATATGTAGGCCCCATGTACTTCATGGAAATGACAGCTATGTACAAATTTTTTAAATTACCGTTTTCTGAAAAAATTCCATCTTCAGCTTGGTAGCAAATAAGACTATCCAATGCATCATCAAAATCAACACTGTTTTGAAACACTTGTTCTATATACGACCTTTCAATATTTGGGAACATTGTCACCAACTGGTCAACGTGCTGTACTGTACCAATTGCCCCAAGTGGCATTAATGGTTCTAAAAAGTCAATGGATAATAGTGCCTCAACCTGACTTTGATGCAATACACAGGTGACCCAAGGTTAATGCCTAGCAGGTGTCTTATGTTCTCCCCTAAATATTTTCCCTTTCAATCTCACATCTATAAATCATCTCCTGTGATTCTCTCTAAATATGCACAGTGACTTTACACCATGCAGCTACATTACAAATCTATACCACGTCATCACAATACCACCCCTAGCCCACATAAACTAAAGGTATGGTAAAATTATATTAACCCAAGCTTCCAAATACTTGAGCCTTTACATGTATATAATTTTAATAAATTTACCCGGTATTTAAACTTTTATTTAAAAAAGTCTGTACAAAACAAATATCTGAAAATAATTATTTGTATATTGAGTTGTGATGATGAGTAGCTATAGTAGGCTTTATATTAACAGTACCTTCATCTTCAACCTCAACTGGTTCTTGATGGGTTGGTGGCATGAATGCTGTGATACATTGCTGAAATGGTGGTAGATGATCAGATGCTCTGTAAAGATGAAAATTAAGATGGCCTTACTATACATTTGATGACACTCATAGTCACATAGTGTACTGTACAATAATCAACATTTATGTAACAAGGTAGTGGAACCAAAAAAATTATAATATCCTTGTAACATTATTTTTTAAAAGTTTAATGGATGATCTCTGCAACTGTATATAATATAAATATTATGTATATAATATTATATAACATATTATATAACTGCATTATTAGCAAACTTACTCTTTTGGTTGAATGTTTACCAGCTGTTCGCTCGCGACATCTAGATCCTGGTGAAAAAAATTATGGTAATCTTATTACTTGAATATTTTTTTTATAAATTGTGAAATTATTACTGAAAGCTAAATAAAATATACATTTGTACTATTTTTTCTAAGAACAACTTTATAAGAACTTGAATATAAAATTTAGCCAATGTCTGGCATTAGCCAGAGTAAAATATTCATATCTCATTCTGATCTCAACTTGTTTGATGTGTAAATTTATTGAACCTGTATGTCACATATGGTACTACACATGCTCTTTAGGGACCGTTCATTATTTATTACGGGGAGGGGATGGGTGATTTTCAGACATTTTATTTTGTTTTCCTATTTTACCCACTATTAGCCAAACTTAAAATTTCAGGTCCCCACTTTGGTTAGCAATACATTTTAAGGAACCCCTCCCTTATGATAAATACCTTAGTGAGCAGGAATGTAGTAGTGACTCATCGTGTAGTCAAGACAGTGACAATGAATAGAGTAAAAATGATAGCAAAACAAGAAAAAAATTTTATATCATAATAAAAAGACATAATATTCTCTTGTTAATAAATATTACTCAAGAAATGTTACTCAAGAAGGGTAACAATTGCTGTCTCTCATAAATTATTCATGAGTTTTGTAAAGCAACAAATATTTTCAGGTCCCCCACGTTTTGGTTTGAAAGAATTGCAGTCCCCCTTCTAATGTCCAGTCGGAAAAAATTTCAGGTCCCCCAATTTTTAACCCATTCCCCTCCCATAAATAATGAACGGTCCCTTATACTTGTAAAAAATAGTTTACTTTATTACAACAAACTCAGGCCTGTCAAGTCTAAAATTAACTGTGACTTTCAATTCCAGCTTTTCATCTATGTAGCATATTTTGAATTCCAACAAATTATTTGTGTTCTGTTACAACAAACGTTTCATATTCTATCCAAAGAGAAAGGCACAATATCTTATTTGTAGGAGTTATGGACCTGAGGATAGTTTGTTGCCATGACAACATAATTTTACAGACCGGCAATTGAATTTATAGGCCTCACCAGGGTGTGAAAGTTAAATTATTCCTTTAATTACAAGAGAACATGTGAACTCATAGGTTTGGATTTTGCATAATCAAAAACATAAAATATCTTGAGAATGAAAAAATAAGAAATTGTAAAGAAAGTTACTCAGCTGTTCTTTACAGAAACTAATGGTTCTTTCTTTGGTAATTATTATGGTGCAGTTAATTTGCAAGACACATAATTTTAAGTAAAAATGATTTTTCTTGACAAGAACCTAAAGCTATTATTTATTTGTACTATTAAAAAGTGTAATTAGTAAAATCATGGATTAATAATTTTGAGAGCTTACATTATCAATTTCTTGCAAGGAGCGAATATAAATGGGTGCCTGTCCTGATATGTGCTTGATTATTCTTGCATTTACTTCCTGGCCATTTGGTACAACAACAGGCACAATGCTTGAACCAGTACTTTTAACAAATTCAAACCTAGCAATGTTGAAGAAAAAAAATATTACTCCCTGATAGCATATCCAACAAAACCAGAGTTTGATATAGGTATACTGTGGTATCAGAAAGGTACCCGCGTCTATTATTTTAATATACTAGCTTCACTTACCCAATCTGACCATTATCAGGACTGTTCAAAACGTTTTCAAAAAGTGCCGTTATCCTATCTCTCAACTGAGCTTCACTCCACTGTTTGTCCATCTGAAACGCATCGATGAAAAATCCCTGTTGTACAAGAGAAGCCTTCGCTGTGCCTCTTGGCACTTTGGTATAGTCTGGCCCCGGCAAAAGACAAACATCTTTGTACACAAACTCTGGCTGTCGAGGTCGAGGGTTGCTTTTACAACTAGTGTCGTTGGCATGAGTTCTATTGGTCGACGTAGACTCTCCTCTTTGCCGCTTTCTTGAATGACGCCGATTGGGAAGTGGGCAGTAATTTCTCCTGGGGTTAAACTGCAACGGTGCTACCAAATCTACTCGATCTGGAAGGGAATTACTAGGAGTGTTTGTCGTCGGCACAGTAACAGTTGGCCTCCGTGGTATTTGAAATCTGGCATTGATTTCTTCGTCACTGTTGCGAAAACTACCGCTAGAATGCGGCACACCATTCCCATCATTGACGTTCGGAACCTGCCTTAAGTTTGTAACAGCATTTAAGACGTTCCTAACAAACTCTTGAACATTAATTTCACCACGTGCTGATCCTTCCCTATCATCTCTGGAAGCCATCTTTTGCATTGGTTATTTGGCGGCAGATGACTAATTTGGCGGTAAATCAGCAATTTTTGGCGGCAGGTGACTAATTTGGCGGCAAATGAGTTTGAACATCGATGAATGAGCTTTGAACATCGATGAATAGACATGAACATTGATGTAGATATTTTGAACATCGATGGATGCCTTGAACATCGATGGATGGATTTGAACATCGATGGATGGATTTGAACATCAATGTACATGTTTTGAACATCGATGAATGAGTTTGAACATCGATGAATGAGTTTGAACATCAATGAATGAGTTTGGACATCGATGGATGGATTTGAACATCAATGTACATCTTTTCAACAGCGATGGATGAGTTTGAACATCGATGAATGCATTTTGGTATTTTTGTCCGCAAAAAAGCGCCATAAATTGGTAACCCTTCTTCCTTCAGTTGTAGCCTCACAAAAGCTTTCAAGTTCTTCCAAAATCTTTCTTGTGACTGCATATCACACTGTACATACTATGTGCTGTAACATATTTATTTTACTGGTACATTACATTTTATTGAAATATGGAAATGACGAGTGTGATACAAAATAAAATAAATAATATTCATTCAGGATATACACATCACCAAAGTGTTTTTCAGTGGTGTCCTGTAAAGAGTGATGGTAATAATTAAAATCCCAGTATATAGTTATAATAAACAAATCAATTCATAGTAAATGTTTTCCATACAATTATCATAAAATACACTTGTGCATATCCCACTCATCATTTCCACATGCATTACTGTATAATGAAATGTAAATGTAAATATAAACGTAAAATGTAATGTAATGTTATCAAGTATTACACAGTCTAATCTTGGTAATCAACATTCTTGCCAGTGAAAGACATTACCTCAGCCATATAATATTTCTGTTGATCATCTAAAAAAATCATCAAAAGAGAAAAAGAAATGAAAACAATTTAACACTTAGAATCATGTATATGGAGTATTCTTTTTCAACATCATTCCTTGTGGTATTGAAACCATGTAAAAATATATTTTAGCCAGCTTATTCAATTCCCCCACAAAATGACAAAATTCATGGTCAGACATCGAAGAGTTAATATCAGTACAGTACAGTACAGTACAGTACAGTACAGTACAGTACAGTACAGTACAGTACAGTACAGTACAGTACAGTACAGTACAGTACAGTACAACGTATACTCAAAATCAGATATGTATGTAGTCTATTTATTGGGTATAGCCTCAACTGTTTAAATAAAATTTAAGTAAAATATAAGAAAATAAGAGTATAAAGTCAGGTATTCAGATCCTGGGAATATAGTGGTACCCATGATGTAGACGTGGTTGATGATGGATGGGCCGAAATGGAGTGAGGTCAACATGTAAACTTTGCTGCTGGTGGAATATGGACTATGCAGATGAACATGAGATGGAATGAATATGAGACTAAATGAAGTTATTGTAATAGTTTTCATCTGAAATGATTTCGGTGTAGAGATATTAAAATTCGAGAGTGGTGATTGGGGGAATGGGACCCACCCGAGTCTGGGGTTTAAGTTTACTAGTACATGTATGGGGTTGGAATAAAAATTGAATGAAATGAAATAACTTTGTTACAATTATTATTATTATTATTATATCTGATCGATTTAATTTGGTCTGACGATGTGGAAACTAGTGGGTGGTGATAGTTTGGATGAATAGGATTTGTCTGTGTGAAACCGTGGAACTACCAGAGAGAAAGAGACAAAAAGGGAAGGAAAGGAAAAACGAGGAAGTGGCTAGCATTTTTTATTGTAAATTGGAAAAAATACTAAAATATCGAAATAAAAATAGAAAACAATGTGAAAGGGAAAATAAAAGAAGTCTGGTATTCGGATCCTGTGAATAAATTTGTGGACCAGTCTATCTGTGTTGAATACCTGGGCTGACGGTGTTATAGGATAGTGGAGTGACATATCTGATAAAAGGGAAATTGAATGGTGTTTTTGAGTGAATAAAAGAGGACAAAGAAAGAAAGGGAAGGGACATGGAAGGTATGGGAGGAATTGCAAAACCTGGGTACGGTGAATGAAAATGTATGCCAAGGCCGACTGCCTCGTACCCAGGCGTCTCAATCCTTCCAAGGCGGAGGAGCGGCTAGACAGAAGAGCGGGGCGAGCGAGGCGCGGAGGGGCTGCTGGGAAGGCGGAGAGAGAAATTGAGACGCCTGGCAGATCTTGTTCGGTTTCTTGCAAGAAAGTTCGGTTTCTTGCAAGTCGTTCTATTTGACCGCTGTTTTTTCAAATTTCGCTATTTTTTCGACCCAGTTGTAATAAATAACACTTGATCCTTTGTCTGAGCCTTTATTCGGGGGTCTGAGGACCATTGACACTTGATGAATTCAAGATGTCTACACATCAAGATGTAAATAAAGCTGTGAAAAAGCTAAGTTTGCAAGGTATGTAAATAATGCTATTGTTTGGTTATCAGCATTATATGTAGTGTATTATAGACTCTCGATTCATTCTGTTTATTTCTGTCAAAAAACCACAACAAAACGTCCTCGACGCTATGGAAATTTTCTTGCGTGTAACTTTAGTCGATCGTTTGCGCCTTACTCGCATATGATGGTCAACTCCGCTCTCCGCTAAATTGTAGAATTATCTGTTGACAGTTGGTAAAAGGAGTCAAATAACGGAAAGTTCATCATATTATACAATTGCTTCGTTCTATTTTAAAACCCCGTTTAATTTTGATAACTATCAACAACGACAACAAGTACACACAATAGAAACCTTCGACATTATATTTAAAGAGATTTTAGAGCAACCTGGTTTGTATTTCTGCCTTTAAATGCGGTTTCAAAAGTGGATGGGTATTCTAAAATTGCTCCCAAGTGAGTAGGTCTTCTGGAATAATCGAAAGGATTTCTCGAGCTTTCCGGTTCGCTATTAAACGCAGTTGTCCGCCATAACACTTGCAAGATCTGCCAGGCGTTCCCCGCTCCTCCGCCTTCCCATCAGCCCCTCCGCGCCTCTCTCGCCCCGCTCTTCCGCCTAGTGGAAGGATTGAGACGCCTGGGTACGAGGCAGCAAGGCCGAGGTGAATGCCTGATGTCCGCCACCCCGACCTTGTCCCTGTTTTAAGAAAAACAAAGGTCATGAATCGTCAGGTTCCAAGCATGACCGGGAAAGCACGTTTCTAACCTACTAGCAGGTCTTGGAACGACGTGCCCGGAAGTGGAAGAGGAAAAATAAAGTAGGAGAGGAAAAAGTTTTTTGGTCGAAAACGAAAAGGCGCGAAAAAAGACGAGCGAAAAAATATGCAAAATTGTGGGCGAAAATCACCGGAAATTCCTGACTTGGGCGTGTTGGATTGTGTGACGGTGCAAAAACTGGATGATGTGAAAAAATGGCATATTGTACTTACGAATTCAGTTTAGAAACAGGTTTTTGGGCATACGCGATAATACTTGGGAAGTTGCTGTACAGATCGTAATGCAGAAAGACTATATAAACGTTGTTATGGAAACGTGTGGTGGTCAGAGGTTGTATGGGGTGGTTTAGGACCATGATGGATAATTGGTTGAAGGTGTCTTAAATGGTGAGATCTGTCATGAAGTATTTCATGCGTGATCGTTCTAAATGTGTTTGTGGATGAATGGTATTCGATTCGGTTGAATTTATCGTGATGGAAGCCCATGTGGGGAATGATGAGGCTGAGTGGCTATGTCGACGACGTATAATTCGAGGAGAGACGGAACGAATGCTCTGATGGACGACCGATGTTTCTAGAAGGTTTCCAGTAAGTTACTTACAGTTTCACTAACAGTTTAGTTTAAATGTTGGAATATATTTACAAAATATATTGCAGGAATTTTGGAGATCAAATTACAGCAAGTTGTGTTATCGTACTGTACAAGGGAAAGTATAATATAGCTAATGATTTGTGCACAGTGATAAATTGTGGTTGAGGTTAATTTGTGAAAATTGATTGCCGAAAAGGGGTTGTTATATTCATATTGTAGTGGAATTTACAGTAAGTCACTCCTGTTTTTAGATTTATATGTGGTCTTAAGTATTTTTAAACTCATTGGTATTCTCTTACTTCTCCTTTTCATATTGTATATGTACTTGGTTTGAGAATCAGACAGCTTTAATATTGGTTTTGGTGCCCTAAAGTGGACTGGTTCGCTGTGGGTTGTGATTTTTTGAATGTGTGTAATTATTTTGACCATACCAAGTTTTCCAATTGTCCCATGATAGTGAAATTAATTAGATATATAAATTGAAACCGAAATTGTCAGTATCTTGTATGTATTTAATTCCCCTAGAGCTTGCATGAACATAATATTGCAAATTGGCACATATTTATAGCATTTATGTTATTAATCATAGTTGGAGTTTCTTTCTTCTTAATTGGTACATGGCCAGAGGCCGAGTATATGTAGGCAGGACTTGGACCTTAGCAAGTAGTCTGAATTTAATCAGAGGGTCCCCAGGTCTTTGATCCATGTCATGCATATAGGTTAGTGCATGCACTGGTCATGTGGATAGCCGGCTTAATGCTGTTGCAACCCATAACAGGTGAATAATATACTCTGTTAAATTTTTTAAGAATGGACCTGTAGTATTTCATCAGGGGTCCACTTTGATATTAATTGTCAGCAGGTGGCTTTATTTGTGGATTGTAAGTACTGCTTGTAAAGGACAAGAGTTATTCAGCACCAATTCTGTGCAGCCATCTTAAGACAGGGTGAATGGTAGTTAGTTTATCGGTCGAGACAAATTACTTTGGTGCAGGTAATTGTGCCACTCCAGGTGTCATGGCCGCAGTTCAGATCCAGTCAATGAGAGTACTGTAGTTCTATACAGATAAAGGATGTTTTTGGAACCAACCAGCTCAGCTTTGTGGATGTGATGCAAACTCATTCCGTACTGTGCAACCTCACCCTATATAAATTCTAATTTATACGTGCACTGAGATTATGTATCTGTGGTATTCCACGTTATTTAACCTAATTATAGTTCCATTTTTCTTCGGTAGGTGAGCTGTGTGATCATCATATGTGGAGAAGGAACTTGGTAAGTGATTGATTTCAGGTTTCATAAATCTCCAAAATGTTCAAATTCCCAGCGTTGATAGAAGATCGTGCCACCAAACACCAGCCACACCGTATGCCCCTAAAGTCACCAACTGTAGATCATTGGCCACAATTTGTTAATTGGTTTGACTGCAGTGGGTTCATTGTTTTGAAGGTGATGGATTCAGCAGGTGGTTTTTGGTTTTGATTCATTGGTCATCCAAGATTGGTGAAGTTGTTGTCTAGATGAATTATTATTCCAGCCAAAACAAGTCCAGGTATGTGGAGGATACATTCTTGTTTAATGTTGCGGTAACAATGCCTTTATTCAGCAGAACTGGAGTAGACTGGGATTGGAGGTGGATGGTGATTATATAATATGTGGTGTGATATGATGACTGTTATGTGAATTTGGTACGTGCAAAATGCTCTTTGAGATTTTGGTGGCATTGAAATGCTATGAATGGATGAGGACCAAATCTGAGATAGTGCAGGATCATGGTCTATATATGACCAGTGCTCTCTCAGAATGGATGATAGCGGTGCGAGGTTTTGATGATATGGAATGACAAATGGTAATGTATGACTGGTGGTGGCGATCTTGGTACTGATGAGTAATTGGGCTTGATTATATGATGAGAGAATGTTAATGCATGGTAGGATATCACTGTCCTTGTACCCTCTGCCTATGAGTATGACTCTAAGGTTTTGGGCTTTGTTTTGGAATTCATCATCATTGGTGATAATCCTCCTGTATCTTAACATTTGGCTATATATAAGGCCCTTTTTACAGCTGTTTCGATGGTGTGATGTGCTATGGAGGAGTGGCATGCGCTCAGTGGGTTTGACATAGAGAGTTGATTCAATTGTTCGGTTAGGAGTGATGTAAATGTTGGTGTCGAGGAAGTTAACATTGGTGGGAGTACGAGATTGTGAATTTGATGGTTTGATGGAATGAGTTGAGGTGATTGGTGAAGTTGAGAAATGCTTTCTCCCCGTGTGTCCATATCAGAAAGATATCATCAATGAACCTTTTCCAAACAAAAGGGGTGAGATTATCTGGTGCTGATGATAGCACACATTTCTCCAATGAGCCCATGAAAATATTGGCATAAGAGGGAGCCATCTTGGTGCCCATGGCTGTACCATGTTTTTGAAGGTACAGTTGATTTTTGAAAGTGAAGTAGTTCTCTTTCAGTATGAAATGAAGAAATTGGTGAATGATTTTACGGAGGGGCCACATGTGTCCATGTTTGGATTGTAATGCTTCTAGAATGCATTCGATGCCCTCATTGTGAGGGATGTTGGTGTATAGAGATTTTACATCAATTGTGGCTAAGATGGTGTTGGGTGGAAGTGGAGTTGGTATGGTGAATATGGTTTGCAAGAAGTGGTTGGTGTCTTTGATGTAAGATGGCAGCTCTGACATAAGAGGTTTGAGGTGGAAATCGATGAATGAGGAGAGCTTGTCGGTGGGAGAGTTGCAGCCAGATATGATAGGTCGTCCAGGTCCTTTAGGTAGTTGGTTATCGTCGATGTTTGTGCTGTTATGACTGTATCTCCATGGCCATGGATTTTTTCATAGTATTTGGTATCATTAAGTTGGGAGTATGCTTCTTTTTCATAGTCCATGGAGGACCATATAACGATAGCACCTCCTTTGTCTGCTGGCTTAATGACATAATCCTGGTTGATGCGGTTGTAGTGTGCGAGGAATTGTAGTTCCTCTTGGTTGAGGTTGGAGGGAAAGTGATGTTGTGTATTGCTATTGAATGTATGTTGGATGGATTGTGCTACTAATGCAATGTAGGATAGGTTTGGGTTGTCTGGAAGTAGCGGTTCCCATGTGCCAGTTGTTCGAAAGGGATTTGGATGTGAGTCGGATGAGTTCCTGAAGTGATAGTGTGTTCCTTCTGAATTTTTTGAAGGAATTTACAATGGCTTGAATATGGGTTGGTGGAGGTGTAGGTACAAATTTTAGGCCTTTGGAGAGCATGGATTGGAGTGGTTTTGGTATTTGGTGGTCTGTGAGGTTGACTATGAGGTTCTCGTTGGTGTGGTTCTTTATGGCTTGCCGGTGGTAGTTTTTGCTGCAGGCTCTCCGGTGTGATGGCTCATGAAGGAAGGATTTTATTGCCTTCCTTTCATGAGCATGTTGTATATGATGGGAAACTTGTTCTTGTTTCCCATCAAATGCAACATGGGATTGTGGTGTGTTGGTGGTGTGGGATGGTGGAATGATGTTTGAGGTGCTTGGTGGCATTGGGGTGGTGCTTGTGGACGGTGGTGTGTGGTGTGGTTTTGGACAATGCGGCCGTTTCCGAAAATCCGTTGTGATGATGAGGCGACGTTGATGAGTGTGGTAGAGACCTCAAGTGATGAATGGCTTTGAAGAGCAGTAGAGATGTTTTGAATTTGTTGATGGATTTTCTCTATCTGCTAATTGTGGTGTGGTGAGGGTGGAGATGAATGTTTTGGTGCAGTCCCCAATTGCCGTGTCCCATCTTGCTTGGTGCTGTGGTGATAACTGGACATGGGACTGCACTGTGATACTGAGGGCCACTGGTGTTGTGTGGTTGTGGGTGTGTTTCTGGAGGATGTTGATGTGGTGGAGATGGCGTGATTTTTGCTTGTTGAGGGCTACAAGCTCCTCAAATGCAGATTGGGTGGTGGTGGATGTTGGTGGTGGGATGGTGCTGGAGGAGGTATTGGGATTAGCTGTGGTGATTCCAGTGGATGGGTGGGTGGTTGAAGTGGATGTGGGTGGATGTGCATTGTTGTGGGTGAGTATCACAACATGTGGGTGGATATGATGTTGTGCTTGTGGTTCGGTGTTCATGGTGGATGGTTTTGGTGATGACAGTGGTGGTGACGATGGTGCTGGTGTGGTGATTTGGACATCCTCAGAATTGAGGATCCGGTCTTCATCCTCCAGGACAAGATCTGGACCCAAGAAGGTCATTTGTGATGGTGGTATCGTTAATAACGACATCTCCATATCGGCATCGGCATCGACAAGATAGTTTTCCATCTGCAAATATAGTGTATATAGCTGAATGGGAATAGTTGATGGTGTAAATATGTTTCTATTGATGAATATTTTAAATATGTGGATTAGGTGAGTGTGGGAAATGGTTCAATGTACCGTAAGTGAATGCTAATTGATATGATAAATGGGATTGGTGGAGTCTTGAGTGAGATGTTGGAGTTGTGATGTGAGTCAGGAATGGATATGTGCAATTGTATGGGCGAGGTGAATCAGTGAATGATTGATGGTTAATTTCCTGGGGTGGTCATCTGTGTTTGTAAATAGTGGTTGCGCCTCATGGTTATGGATTTGTTGAGGCAGTATGTCGATTGGAGGCCAGTGTGATGTGAGGTGTGTTGTGAAATAAACGGTAATGGTTGGTGGCAATGCATGTATGTGATGGGATTAGTGGAATGGATGCAGATATGATTTATTGAGTGTGGGTGAAATGAGTGTATAATGAACATGATAGTGATGATCTGAGTTCATGATGTCTAGTGATATTTAATTAAAATGTTATAACATCATTATTGTTCATATGTTTGCATTTTCAGATGCCATAGATATGAATGATATGCTGTAACAGGAAATAATTATTTCTCTGTTTGCATTTATAGGTGGGTTTATTTCACCAGGAGATCACAATGATTCTTACCCTTTTCCTGAAATGTAGATCAACTGTTTAAATAAAATTTAAGTAAAATATAAGAAAATAAGAGTATAAAGTCAGGTATTCAGATCCTGGGAATATAGTGGTACCCATGATGTAGACGTGGTTGATGATGGATGGGCCGAAATGGAGTGAGGTCAACATGTAAACTTTGCTGCTGGTGGAATATGGACTATGCAGATGAACATGAGATGGAATGAATATGAGACTAAATGAAGTTATTGTAATAGTTTTCATCTGAAATGATTTGGGTGTAGAGATATTAAAATTCGAGAGCGGTGATTGGGGGAATGGGACCCACCCGAGTCTGGGGTTTAAGTTTACTAGTACATGTATGGGGTTGGAATAAAAATTGAATGAAATGAAATAACTTTGTTACAATTATTATTATTATATCTGATCGATTTCATTTGGTCTGACGATATGGAAACTAGTGGGTGGTGATAGTTTGGATGAATAGGATTTGTCTGTGTGAAACCGTGGAACTACCAGAGAGAAAGAGACAAAAAGGGAAGGAAAGGAAAAACGAGGAAGTGGCTAGCATTTTTTATTGTAAATTGGAAAAAATACTAAAATATCGAAATAAAAATAGAAAACAATGTGAAAGGGAAAATAAAAGAAGTCGGGTATTCGGATCCTGTGAATAAATTTGTGGACCAGTCTATCTGTGTTGAATACCTGGGCTGACTGTGTTATAGGATAGTGGAGTGACATATCTGATAAAAGGGAAATTGAATGGTGTTTTTGAGTGAATAAAAGAGAAAGAAAGAAGGGAAGGGACATGGAAGGAATTGCAAAACCCGGGTACGGTGAATGAAAATGTATGCCAAGGCCGAGGTGAATGCCTGATGTCTGCCACCCCGACCGTGTCCCTGTTTTAAGAAAAACCGGGAAAATACAAGGTGGCTGAATGATAATTGAACGGTTCTACGTTCATTTTCGATCAGTCCGTTATATTTCTAGCCGTCGCGTCCCGACGAAACGCTTTATCGTAATTGCACGGAACTGTTTTGCCCATTTGAAGTATAGAATAACTATAACAACCAATATACTATAACAACCAGAGGTTGCGAGCTCGGTGGGTATGGTGGGCGCAAAAAATACTCGCGTAGATGGAAAAGGCTTGTACCCAGCTTAAATATCAGTAATTTGCCTGTTTTTCCGAGGCCCCAGTTTGATGACCAACTGACCATCTAGCAAGGTGCATGTTGTCGGTTCTTCGTCAGTTGATTATTGAATAAGAATCTGAAGATCGATAAACTGCCCTGCCAAAATGGTCTGCACCAGTTTTGAAGGGATAGGGATAAAACCCGGACCAATGACAAAGGGCACAGTATTCGAGGCAGCTAGGTGGCCCAACACGGAATGTGGGGAGGTGGACCGAGGAGATGGTAAGAAGGAAGGTAGGATTTGCATGGTAGAGGTGGCACATGAAGGATACGAAGAAATAGCTGATGAATACACGGGCAACGCAAACTGCGGTATTGCAGGCGAAGGTGGAACAAAAGTTGGGAGGAAGGCCGGAGCCTGAGAAATAGGCATACCTGTAGACGTGTTGAATGGTGTTGAACAAGAATGACGAGGTTTTTGAAGAGAAGCTGCCAATACCTTATTCATGTATAACAAATAATCCTGGATTTCAAGCAGTTTGTTTAAATCGTTGGGTCTTACAAGCTGCTTGGTTTCAATATAAACAACAATATGGAACAGAGTCTTTGGAAGGACCAGAACATAAAATCAACCGTCATGTCGCCTATAGACACTTAGTGAGGTGGTGTTGGGGAGTTATTGGGAAAGAGGTACGAGTTGTCTTGCCATCTTGCACCGTGAGTTGTATCCGAGCCCATTTCCCCCTCCAGGCGAAGAAGATGACTTCGAGTTCGTTGGGTTTAAATTTGCAGATGAGTGATAATATACTACACTGGTAAGTGTCGATATTTATTTGTTCTTCATGTTTCTTTGTGAATGATTCTGTAAATATAGCATCATGCATGTCCACCAAATCTCTGCTGTGAGTGAGTGTGTAGTGTGTACACAAAAGTACTATTCTTGATTTGTGTCGGTCAATTACCTCTTGTTTAGGCGGTTTAGGAAATGGTGCTATACATTTTGCTTGAATAACTGGCTCATAGTCAATATTTTGTCCTCCCTTCACTAAAAGAACATCTTTCATCACATAATTAATATATTCGTATGACTTTGGCTCCTTGATTGGTTTTGCCACCCAATTTTCCGTTGCTTTGAGCAGACCACATTAAACCGCTTTTCCCCTTGCTTGTTCCTTTTTGTACAACTGCTTGTTTCCTGTTGACATGAGAGTTGTGATCTAGCATGGCAAGTTGCATGCGAGCCACCGTTTCATTGTAACTAAAATGCTCTCGCTTTGGAGCATACTTTAGCAAAACTGAATGGTATTGCTCCAACTCACCAGTATGATGGAACTCAGTGAGTTTTTCAAGATCTTTTAGCAACTTCTTGTTGTTGACAATTTCCTCTAGAGCAACATGGGAAGGAGAACCAGCTTTCAGCCATTTAATACTTTTCCTCTCACTTCTTGACATTGTAGGATGCCCACACTTCTTGAACAACTGATGACCACCCCATTGATGCATAGTCAACAATATGGTAAAGAACAGACATCCACTTCTCCCGGAGCATATTGGGGTCTCCACCACAGGTTGATGCACACCACCATAAATGATTGGATATCGCCTGGATCCATTGCATCGGCTCTGCAAATGATTTTTTCTTTGCCTTTTTATTGAGCTTCTTTGTTACCCATTTTGACAAATGCCAGACATCATATTGATGTTTGATCTTGGGGTACACACTCTTCATCTTGGCTTGAATTGTAGTGTGCCTGTCAGTGGTCAGGCATTAAACAGGAACTTTCTACTCAAGAAGGGAATTTAGTGTTCTTTTGCATCCCTCGTACTCCATTGCATTTGATAATGTGACTTCTGTTACTTAAACAACACTGAATTCAATCACTTTCTTGGTAGTCTCTTCCATTATGGTGTATGTGCCATATTTCGCAGAGTGGCCAGGGCTGTCACACCGTCCATCACCACGGCTGACTTGGGTTAGTTGAACAATTTCAGCTTGACTTGACTTCCATTTATTGTTAACGACCGGAAGTAAATGCTTTTTTGGATTCTGTAGTAATATGAGGAGCTCACAAACTGCACATTGAGAAATTTTGCAAAGTCATAGATATGTTGGTAAGTGTTACCACTAAACAGAATGGCTGCAGGGATTAACAGGTTACCAATTGCTGCTCCATTTATCAAAGGCTGTGATTGCCATGTATTTGAATGTCCGTGTAGGCAAGTAGTCTTAATTATTATCATACTACCTTTAAAATGTTTTGTTTTGGTTGTAGTAATGTTTCCACATTGTTTACAGAATTTGACAAGTTTGTCAAGCTCGCTTTCAAAAACAATCAATTTTTTTTCTTCAGTGGGATTACCATTATCATCTTCACTTTCGATATCTTCACTGCCACTTGAAGGACAATACATGGGAGAATCATCACCGGAACAATTACCATCCGAGTCTCTGTCACTGCCTTGGTTCTCAGCTGGTTCTGGATGTGGTGGTGAAGATTTTGGTGGTCCTGCAGAGTAACTGTAATCTTCCACATGGCCTACAAGATTTTTGTCTTCAGGATGTTTGCTTGATTCTGTTGCACATTCTGCACCATTTTTTTAAATGTTATTGTCAGTCTGAGTTTTTACTGATCTAAATGTCTTGATATTTAAAGTACATGTTTGTAAACCAATTTCCTTTTTGTTTATTATTGTGGGTGAAGCAATTGCTTTAATAAGATTATCTTCAGATGATACTTCTTCTTCCATGATAGAGGGAGGGTCTTCTGTGCATGTATCTTCCATTTTGTTCACTACATGGTTTTCGCTACATGCAACCTTCATAAGATTGCTTTCTTCAGATACATCCATGATAGAGCCCACCATAGAGGGAGTATCCTCTGTGCATGTAGCTTTCATTTCATATGGTACCGGTAGTTGTACCTCCATGTTGCATCTGGCCCCTTCCCTCAACTGAATAAAATTATCTGGCATTAGGAATGGGTTTATTTACAATAATTATTATTTATTTGGGTGGAAGCTAAAATTAAGTTATATTTTGGTGCATACAAGTCCTTTCAGCCCAGACAGAAACAGGCATTGTCAGGCCAAATCTATAAAAGGTGAAGTACTGTGTAGTTGTACCAAAGATTTTATATTTTCACATAGTAATTTACTTTGGTTTAATTTCATGCTAAATATCAATATTCACAGATCTACATCATATATTAAAGCCTTACTTTTGGTCACAGTGTACCTATTTATTTGAATTTGAATTTATTGAATTCGTCATACAATCGTTAAATAATAATAAATAAAGGAGTGTAATGACAGGAGAAAGAAACAGAACTTGCGTCCCAATTGAAATCCAACTCCTAAAATACGATAGTAATAAATATGGTTATAAATCTATAATCTAGCTAACATATAATTAAAGTATTTAAAAAGCTAACAACTGAGAAGAGGTACTAAGCAGCAATATGTTGACATATTAGCGTCGGCATAACTATGGAGGCTGATAGGAAGAAAGTTTATTTTTGTAAAAAGCATGCAAGATATTTCTAAAGCATTTTAAATTTGGAGCACATTTAAGGTTTTGAGGAAGATCCCAGTGGGCACACGACGTTGTAGCGACGTCGATTTTTGGTTGAAATCAGGTCGCGACGTCGCACAACGTGATATCGACGTTGTCCGGACGTCGTTTTGTCGACGTTGTGACAACGTCGGTAAAAGACGTTGTTTCGACGTCGAATTTCGGTTGCATTTCCGCTACCTACACTTCGCGGTCGAAATGCGACGTCAGTGCGACGTTGTCATTTCGACTCGAATTTCGGTAGCATTTCCGTTGTTAGCACAACGTGATATCGACGTTGTGACAACGTCGGTTAAAGACGTTGTTTCGAAGTCGTTTTGTCGACGTTGTGACAACGTCGGTTAAAGACGTTGTTTCGAAGTCGTTTTGTCGACGTTGTGACAACGTCGGTTAAAGACGTTGTTTCGATGTAATTGTGACAACGTCGATTAAAGACGTTGTTTCGACGTCAAATTTCGGTTGCATCTTCGATCGGTCGAAAAGCGACCATCAGTGCGGACGTCGTCATTTCGACTCGAATTTCGGTAGCATTCCCGTTATTAGCACAATTACGTCCTAATTTCGACGTCGATTTTCTGTCGAAATGTGGTAGCATAC
Organism: Chrysogorgia sp. JL179-B06; assembly: GCA_035772405.1. NCBI lineage: Eukaryota > Metazoa > Cnidaria > Anthozoa > Scleralcyonacea > Chrysogorgiidae > Chrysogorgia > Chrysogorgia sp. JL179-B06. Next base: position 380,379 of record JAYKKM010000272.1, read on the forward strand.
GTCGATCATTTCCGTTATAACTCATGGGCAAAACGCGGCGTCAGTGCGACGTTGTTTTGGACAATAGAGTTTTATAGCTAACCTATATGCCTGCTGTTTGGTTGCGTATTTTAATTATTATTACATTTATTTTCACAAATATGATCAGAACACTTCAGAATGAGAACATTTCAAAATCGACGCAGAACCGTTCTATATAACCAAAACAAAACAATATGGTATACTATTTCAGCAATAAAGCAGCTAAAAGAATTATATTGCGTTTACATTTCTTTCTAATTACGTTCTTTGTTTACATCATATATATTATTTTTATGATTATATATTCATATTAAAATGTTGCGGTTCTTTGCTGTATTCGATTTTATGCACGATTGGTTACTCGAAAGTCGCGTGGAGACTGGCACCAACGTTGTTCACGTGGTGGTGTGGCGTCAGGCACAGCGTGGCACGGCGTCATTTCGTCTCAGTTTTCATGTTGGCAACTGCAGCTGGTAGTTGTTATATTCGCGTCTTGGCATTGGAAGTTGTTGGAAGTGTATTGTGTATCGCGTTTTGGTGAACTTGAATATCGTTTTCTTATCGAGGGAATTACTATCTCATATACGAAAGTTCAGGTTAGTTTCGTTTAATTTTATTGACGTACTAAACGCAGTTTATTATAGCGTAATTTTAGCGATTAACGCTAGCGTGGTCGTTGCGCGAATTTGCGCTTTGAAGGAAGACATGCGGAGATGATATACATTATTTTAAACATTTTGTCTTCCAATAAGCAGGAAGATCAATTGTTTATGTCACTGGGAACTTATTTGTTATTCTGTATTAAACAAGCCACACTATGACAACTGAATTATATTATAATTTAGTATATAACAGAATAGGCAATGCCGCAATAGCCATTATCATTAGCTGGTTAATACGCTACAGATAAGTATAACCACGGTATAACAACTAGTCTATATGTCTAACCGACACAATATGATGTTGCGTTTGAAATTGGCCAGATGTTGTTCGGAGTAATTACACTCTGTTTTTGCTGTCGGAACTGTTGACAGTGAACTAGTGAAGACACGATTTTGGGGCTTGCACGTGTTCACCGAATAATTGTGAATAGACAAAGTGCTTCTTTCCATCGGGCATCGTCTTCGACCATGTAATGTACAGTATGTAAACGAATCTTACATAAGGACAAACGTTTTTGCTGATTAGACCCAACTCTTAGTTCAAGAGAATTTAAGTAGAATAACAGCTCGTTCTGATTGACAATTTGAAAATTGCGCCACAGCATGTAGTTGCCACATAGAAAATCTAAAAAATCGCTATAAAAATGGACCAATCACAAACTTAGCTTGATCACTCATTTGAATGCTCAGTATAAGAATAAGAATAAGAATATCATAGATATTTATCTAAGTTTTTGCAATACGATCAACTTTTGTCAATACAGTATTTTCATCACAAATTCCAAAGTTATTTCAACTTGGTTTAACATTGATGCAGTCAGCTACTGAGCTACATACATGTTTACCATAGAATGTTTACCCATAGCATTGTATTCTAGCCAACACACAACAATTTTGTTCAGCAAAGTGAGCTATCTGCCCTGAATTCATACACATTAGCTGAGTCAGTATCACTACTTATTTTTAGATAATACCATAAATACACACTCATGGCATACTGGAGATGCTATCGAAAAGTGAGTGCGAAAGTAAGAGCTCTTGCTAGGTCTAGTACCAGCAGTGATGAAGATATTATACATCATGCCCAACCTGATAACAGAAATAGCTATGGGAATCATGCAGCCCAAGAAACCCAGGATATCAGTGAAACCTTTTCTGATCATGATGGTGAAGATGGCTTTACATATAATTTATCACCAATCAGTTCTGACACAGATACTGAAAGTAGTCATTGCAGTACTGATGAAAATCCTGTGTCTTCTACTTCACCACCACCATTTTGTCAACAACTAGCTTCATGGGCCACAAAAAACCGGTGTCAGCGCAGTGCTGTTAATGAACTCCTTGAAATGCTGAGGGAACAGGGGCATACATCGCTCCCAAAAGATGCCAGAACACTTTTAGAAACACCTCGAGAAATTTCCCCATTGACCAAGTGTGATGCCCAATATTTATACTTTGGGATTGCATCGGGGATTAACCATGTTTTATCGAGGTATCCTTGTTTTGGAGAGAAGAATGCATGCATTGATTTGATAATTAATGTCGATGGCTTGCCTTTGTTTAAATCCTCAAGTTCACAGTTCTGGCCAATTTTAGGTTGTTTTAGTGGTTTAGATGTCTTTACCATTGCATTATTTTATGGGAATACAAAACCCAGCTCAACTGATGATTATTTACATGACTTTCTCGAAGAAGTGAGTCAGCTTAAAGATGTTGGTCTTACACATAACGGCAAAACCTACCGTGTTAATGTGAACTGTTTTTCATGTGATGTTCCAGCCCGAAGCTTTTTAAAATGCACGATAGGCCATTGTGGTTATTATTCCTGTGAACGGTGTATTGTAAAAGGTACATGGGAAGGTCGGGTTGTTTATAACTCTGATGAAAGCTTTTGTTCAAGAACTAAAGAGCAGTTTGCTAGCTTTCAATATCAGCACCACCAAGAGGCCATCACCACTGATAAATCATGTCGATTGTATTCATGATTTTTCACTTGATTACATGCATATGGTCTGTCTTGGTGTGACAAAGCGCATCCTGCATTTCCTAAGAAATGGCCCCCGAGTTTGTAAATTATCTTTACAACAGCTTACACAGATTTCCAACAACTTAGTCACATTGAAAGGAGCAATGCCAAGTGAATTTGCAAGACAACCTCGATCATTGAAAGAGCTAGATCGTTGGAAAGCCACAGAATTTCGCCAGTTTTTGCTGTACACTGGTCCAGTAGCTTTAAAAGGTGTTGTATCAGATAAACTGTACCAGCACTTCCTGTCATTATCTGTTGCTATATCCATAATGCTCGATTCCAATGATACAAAACGAAATGCATATTTGGAATATGCACATGATCTCCTCAAGTACTTTGTCAGTAACTGCAAAACTGTTTATGGTCCAACTTTCACTGTGCATAATGTGCATTGTCTTCTACATTTGCATGAAGACATTACCCATTTCAAATGTTCTTTAAATGACATATCATGTTTTCCGTTTGAAAACTACATGCAACAACTGAAGAAATTTGTCAGAAATGCCAACAACCCAGTTGTTCAAGTAGCAAAACGACTGGAAGAGCTAAAGCATTGCAGAAGGAAGGTGGCCATCAAATGCAGGTTTACCCATGTATCAATTAAGTCTAAAGACAGCTGTTTTGTGCTTAATGATAATAAGTTTGCATTTGTTAAAGAAATTAGAGATGATGGTAACCAGCTAGTTTGTGACATTGTACCTGAACACCGTGTGCACAAGTTCTTCGACTGCCCTGCTGATTCAAAATTGTTCAATATTGCATGTATTCAGAGCATTGAACGTCATGTAAAGCGATGCTTGGTTCAACGTGTAGACCTGCAATACAAAGCTGTATGTCTTCCATACCGTGCAGGCTATGTTATCTTCCCATTACACCATGAGGTTGAGAAACAATGACTGTTGCAAATGAAAACAGTGGTTTTCTACACGTACTTCGGGACATTTACATTTCAGGTGATTATACAAAGAAGTTAACATGTTAGAGCTAAGCATGCCATGTCCTTGTTCATCATTGATGAAACTTGTTCAGTAAAAAATATTATATTCTCAGTGGTCTCACTAGTCTCCTCGCCATGCAATAGGCTACCCTGCAGCAGGGAATAAATCTTGGGAATTTCGAATTCCACACCTTCGCCGAAAAGCCCATGTCAGTGAATACTTATACTGTTTATTATTGAATAAATTACTCAATTTGTTTATTTTTTAATATATTTTTAGACATGTGGGTTAGAGCAGTATGGCAGGAAGGTTAGAGCAGTATCAACAAGAAGAAGGAGTGATTCCAGAAATCTGGATTGAAGACAAGAATGTGCGATGGCCCAGAGGCCTAAATGTTACTAGAGCAGTAAAGGAAAAAAAGAAGCCCTCTGATACTTGGTATTCTTTTCCTCTTGTTAAAGTCAAATGCAGATCAGGTAGGAGAAAGATAATAAATGGATATTGTGATAATTTCATATGCCAAATTGCATTGAAATGTGGGCCAAATAGATAGTGCAGGAACACGCAGTTCCACGAGTGATCACAAACATACCGAACATAGGCTGTGACACAGGCTACCATGGTTATAGCCTGTGTCACAGCCTCTGTTCAGTTCGTTTGTGATCACACGTGGAACTGTGTTCCTGCACTATCAATTTGGCCCACATTTCAATGTAGTTTTGCATGTGTGGTCTTTCAACCACTAAAATGATAAAAGCTAATGTTTTTCATTCTTATCTATACTTTATAATTATTATACAATAAAAGTCCTTGTATATACAGCACTGTCAATCAAAGGTTGCCCATGCAGGGTCTTCACACTGTTACAGGAAGGGGATGGTGTGCAAAAATTGCCAAATTACTGAAAGGTTTATCTGCGGTAAATATGGCAGTCTAATATATGGTAGGTGTGCACCGGATATTGCCTTTTACTATCTGGCAGTCTGGCTGGATACCGGGTTTACCAGACAGTTGGAAAAAATCAGACTGGATTATCCGGCATGATACCGGATATTTTCATATATAAGGCTCAGTCCTTTTTTCAGGTATAGAATAGTTGAATTGCCATATTTTGACTAAATTCAGGGCTATAAGTATAACCTGCATTGTTTTGAGATCATCCTACTCGTGTTTGAGATCATCTGCCCGAAATCTGCTAATTGAGCCAAAATCCAAAACGGTGATTCGTGGAGACAGAACATTCTCGGTTGTGGCACAAAAACTGTGGAATTCATTACCACAGGAAATTAGAAGCTTTGATATGTTAAGTAGTTGTTGTTCATAGTGGTACCGGTAATTATATGTAGTAGGCTTTATCTTATAATGAAACTGTAATTAGTTTTATAAGAAAAATTAAGAATATATTGTTGTAAGAGCATTGAGACTATTGTATAATGCTCCGAATACGTCTTTTATTTTATTATTATTGTGACCGAGATTTGAGTTGATGCATTCATTGAAAATCACTAACCCACTAATAACAATGTTATAACTTCAGTCTCAAATAGTATTGTAGTTTGCAAGTTATTAAACTATGAAAAATTGAAAATGAAATGATTAATCCAACTTGGTCTAATAGACTCTAAACATGTGTAAAAGTTAAAAAACATATATATGAAATTATAAGTTAAAGTTATTACAGTAAGCTACGATCGTATGAAATAGATTAATAGATCTTAATTTATAAATGTAAACAAACTGAACCGGTATTACTGTATGGAAACATTTTAAGCTTAGGCTGATCAGTGATGCGGTATATCGATATTTCTGTAATTAAATCCGGTGCACCCCTAGTCTAACATTATTTTTGTGTTTTATAGATAATCGCCAAATTTGTGAGGAATTCAACATCACAACAACAGAAGAACTTTCAAGTGATGAAAAGACAACCAACACACCTTCTCAAGGTATTTCACTTAAATACTGTTACTGTATGTCTAATGAATACATTTTTAGCATTGGCATGGAAAGTGAATTCAACTTAAAAGTAGAGTGGGATTGTACAGTAGTAATACTGTAATACTGATGGGTTTAATATTATATAACCATACTTGGAAATATGACTGCCCCAACCCGGGAATCGAACCCTGGTCTCCAAATCAACGTTTCGGTGCTCTAACCTTTGAGCTATTGAGACACGGTCAGAACAGCCAGCGATTTCTACATATACATATTAAATTCACCGCTTTCACTCGACACAAACAAGCAGACATCTCATCTAATCACAACGTGGAGCAAGGCCTCTCGAGTGCAGTTCCCAAAGTAGCGAAGCGATACACAACTTCTTGTATACAGAGGGCTTTAAGTATAATAATTAATCGAGAACATTTCATCTCATCATCATATTACCGAGTGACAATATCATATCATTCTTTTGATATGCTCACTTTGATGGACACTTGGGTTTACAGAATGTTAAAGTGAAAATAATTGATGTCACTGATATTAGAGATCAAACACAAAGAGAAGGATTTTGCACAGAAAAACTAAACTGTTATAGTCCATTGGGATTAATGCTACAGACCTTTAGTTTATTATATTATGTTAATTTATTCATTATGATATTTAAGACTCTGCTTGTCATTTGCATTGTTAATCTGAATTAAGAGTGTATATAATGGTGGTATATATAATGTATATATAATGTATATATTTATTTATTTATTTCGTTTCACCACAAATATTGGAATGTGTAGTGATTCTAAGATTCTATGGATTAATTAATAAGTTATTTGCTAAGGTTGTATTATAAGTATAGTACGTGTGGCAGGGTGGCCGCAACAGCAATCGCCAGCTAATACAAATATATAATGGTGGTAATGACGGGATAAGATTATGGGTATATTACAGGTAATATTTGGTATTTCACTCGATCAAACTACATGTTCTCAGGATTTATGGTGAAGGAAAACCTAGAGTGTTGGAATATATACATTTTAAGACCAAACTGGGACCAGTTGCGAAAAATGCAACTTCAAAGCCTTCTGGCTGGAATTGAACCTGCGAACCCTGCGATGCTAGTACAGTGCTCTGACCACTGAGCTACGGAAGCTGTTGCCGAGAGCCTGGTCACGAGTTCTGTATATATAATTGTGGTAATGCCGGGATAAGATTCTGGGTATATTACAGGTAATATTTGGTATTTCACTCGATTAAACTACATGTTCTCAGGGTTTATGGTGAAGGAAAACCTCGAGTGTTGGAATATATACATTTTAAGACCAAACCGGGACCAGTTGCGAAAAATGCAACTTCAAAGCCTTCTGGCTGGAATTGAACCCGTGAACACTGAGTTATGCTAGTGCAGTGCTCTGACCACTGAGCTACGGAAGCCATTGCCGAGTTATGTATATATATAATGGTGGTGTTGCCGGCATTACCACCATTATATATACAGAACTCTTGACTAAACCTGCACTAGCATCGTCGCAGGTTCAATTCCAGCCTGAAGGCCTTGAAGTTGCATTTTTTGCAACTGGTCCCGGTTTGGTCTTAAAATGTATGTGGGTTCAATTCCAGGTTTGAATTGATCTGGTCCAGGTTTGGTCTTAAAATGTATATATTCCAACACTCGAGGTTTTCCTTCATCATAAATCCTGAGAATATATGACTATATTAAATCCTCTCTAATATTTTTTATAACCATACTTGTAGTACATGTACTGTATGTGTTGGATACTAAACATATAATGTGGGTTTTAAGGTATTCAAAGACTGCCAGAACCTCCTGTGAAATATACAGGTACTACTCAACGTCAGCACTCTACATCTTCAGAACAGAACAGAACAGAATAATATCTGGTTCAACATCACCCAAACAAAGAGAACATTCCAGATCACCACAAAGGTTGACATCTTCACAACATTCGAGATCTCATAGCTCCCATACAAGATCTCGTCACACACATTCTACATCTAGCTCACGATCAAGATCCCATCGCTCACGATCAAGATCACATCACTCACAATCAAGATCCCATCACTCACAATCAAGATCCCATCGCTCACAATCATGGTCCCGTCACTCACAATCAAGATCCCATCGCTCACGATCAAATTCCACCAGCCTAGTTGATTCGATACAAGTAAATTCAGCAACTGGTTCATCTTCATCAGAAGCACAAAGACAAAAATCACCCAGTTCATTTCCTTTGACTGAAGAAAGTAAGTTTACAACACAGTGAATATTTGCATCACAGTGAATATTTGCATCACAGTGAATATTTGCATTGATTTAGTTACAGGTACGATATACAGTGTAATGTGCAAGCTTCGGGTACAGTTAGTGCAGAAGAACGTGTATGGTGCCAGAGGATACACAACATGCAGTACCAGTGGATGGAAAAGGAATTGTGATAATTCAATTCTTCTTTCATCTATTGTGGATTGACATAACATGTACCGGTTACTCATATATGAGTTAATAGCATATGAGCTTCAGAGCTTGCATATTTATACGATGGCAACAGATGGTATAATTGTTTTGTGATATAGACACTTGTGATAATAGTCCATATAATAATTTCCTTTCTTTTTAAATCTACTTTACAAGAATTCCAAAAGAGAGTCCTGCACTTACTTTTGGAAATAAGAGACAATTTACAGAGTGTTGGAAAGAGATATGAGCCAGAAGCATCAGATTTCCATGTCCAGAAAATAGATACCATTGATAAATTACACGAGAGGGAAAACTCACTCATGGATGAAGCCAAAAAAAACTTACTGGTAAAGTAGACTATTCTTGCATTTGCTCGCTAAAGTATTGTCAATGCAAGCGTGTAAAATAGAGTACAAATAACTTACATTATGAATACTATTGTAAGAATAAGACTGAATGCTGTGATTACTTACGTTTTCGAAGTATAAAGTCATTCTTAGATGCCTTTTAACCACCATAAAATCATGTAAAATGATGCACATATTGTCCGGTTCCCATGGCTTTGCTCACCAAATTTTAGAATTCTTAGCGTGCCATCAAATTTCCTTAGTTTTCCCAAAAATTCCTTAGATTTCTAGTTTGTCCCATTCGTCGTGTATATTACCTCTTGGGCCCCCCTAACATGAAGTGGTAAAACTTCATGTTATATTAAATAGACACCCTATGACCCTTAATCCAACCCGTAATCCTTACCCTAACCCCCGGCTTAAGTGTTTTCCTAACCCTAACCCCCCGCCTTCAATTGGTGTGCGAAACATTAACGATATAATACATGAAGTCAAGGGTGGCGGAACAGTTTAAACATAGAGGTGGGGGCGAGGGCCGAGAAATCTAGGGGGTCCGGCGACATGCGCATCCCATCATTATGACCAATCTGAAAATGAAGCATGTCTTCAAAACTACTAAATAAAATTGCTTGAAACTTTGCACAGGCAGACTGTTCACTAAATTGAATATCCCATGTCAACTTTATCGTTGCCATAGTGACAGATTAGTTCCCAGATTCCTTTCTTCCTGAACCAAAAAATTCTATGTTTTAGCATGCGCTGCAAATATGATTTGAAGTTGCTTTGATTTATTGGCAATGCTATTGAAAATACACTTCATCAGTCCACTTAATTTTCGAGTTATATGCCCTGTAAGGCGAAAGGAGAGTTCATTCCAAAGGTTACATTTTCACGTGATTTTTTTCATTATTGACAACATATTATTGCCCTCTCAGAGCTGTTGCGGGGGAAACGGCTAATTTCGTCAATTTTACGTGATACACTCTCGAACAATGAAATACTTGAAAAAGGGAACTTTGACACTTGGTATATAATAATTAACAATTAGACAACGAGCCCGCGTTTTCTATGAGCAGATAGTCAACGAGGCGGAGCCGAGTTGACTATCTGCTCATAGAAAACAAGGGCGAGTTGTCCAATTGTTTTAGTATAAATTTACAACTTTCTAACCCAAGAAATAACTTTTATTTCGCATTTTTCATGGACAAAAGTAAATATTCTTTCGAAATCAGGATATCATATAATATATCAATCAGGAAAATATATCAGCGGATAGTACCTCCTGCGATAGCCAATCAAAATTGAGGATTTGTGATATAAACTTGTCAATTTATACTAATTTCATATATCGACTGCAATAAAAATAACCCTAAGACGTTTTATTTGTTATTAAACTGCGCTGAAGGACGTCATATCAGCTTGACAGATGAAGACAAATATTGGCCAAATTAAAATGTTAATGAACAAGTACTTCATTTAGTATTCTTATAATGATTTGGAATTCATTATTTTATTTTTCACTTCTCACCTGTCGATCGATTTGTCAATAAACCTTGCCAACAAAAATTAGTAATTAATAAAAACTATATATTTGAATACATTTTAATTGGTGTATTGTTTATCATATATGATTTAATAGGTCTCTAGACTGGGGACTGTTGGTGGATCTTCACTGAAGGAGAATGTCAGAAATGTCATGCGAAGGTAACATTAAAATTAACATGTATTTTTCTTGTGATAAGTCTAGAATAAAAAAACCTCATGGCTAACTGTATCTGGGTAAATTTTCTTTGAAGGAGTATCTATATATTTTTCATTTACTGTATATAAATACTATCCCTCCTCTATAAAAGGATTCTGACTGCATCAAATTAATAATTAAGAATTTTAATCACATTTATTTTAAACCTTTGATGCAGGCTGTTTAGTAATGATGTCATGTCGACTATGAATATGAGAGGCAATGGTGGAAAGATTGCGTTTAAAAAGACAAAGTGTTTCCAAGTCGTCACAGGTAAAAAATATCCCAGCTAACCCAGTCATAATGTTTATAACTTTGTAATTTTGATCTGTATATTTTTAGCAAGTGTATTGAAGAGCAGTGCAGGGACGGAGGCTGATGTTGCCCAAGCAGTATGTTCCATGCTGAAATATGCTCCTGACAGGAAAGGTGGTGGTGGACGAAACCAGGACAATTAATTGTTTTCTTGAACAATATTTTTTTCCGGCAAACTTAAACAATTACTGTAGCTAGCTGTTCTGTAACCCTTAACTGTATATTTAACTTGTATTTATAAATATCTTGTATTTATCTTCGTTATATGTTTTATAACTACTGTGCCAGTTCCTACTGCACTCCTTTGGAGTTGTTTAGATCAAAATGCATAATATTAATTATATGAAATCAGTAGATATTAAGATTACAAATAGACAACAAAAATATATCATAAACAAACGCTGCATATGTAACGTGCATGCACAGTTTGGGGCATTATGACTTGTGCCTACTTCCAAGCCTGGATCAAATATCCCATTTCTGGAGATTTGACAGTTACAATATTAATTGTTACGTCTGTCATTTTGTCCGATGTTCATCTTGTCCGATGATTATGCACTAGGTTACGAGACGTTACGTAAGTTTGACTAAGCCTGGAGGCATTGCGCTAAGTTGTGAGACGTTACGCTAGGTTTTGAGACGTTGCGCTAAGTTTTGAGATGTTACAATTAGAGACGTTACGCTAAGTTGTACCGTGACAGGTACAATCTTTTGTGTGTCAGTTACAGGCAAATTCATTTGTGCTGGTCATTCTGACAGGTACAGCAAAAATAATTATTTCCAGTATTATGGGCAGTATTTTGTTGTCTGTGTATGCCCGCACTCCCCCGTTGGATGAAGACATCAGTGGTGGATCCAGCAAGGTTGTTTTAGGTTGTTTTAGGGGGTTTTAGGGGGTTGCTGGGCGAGATAACTCAATAATATTGGTACTTGATAAATTTGAATGTTTGTTTGCTTTTCTAATTTCAATTTTCATTATCGAATACTTATAAATAATGTTAGACATTTACAGCAAAATTAAGAATTTGCTTTTTTCAATCAATTTATCAAATTTAGGACCTCTCTGAAAGCCACGTAATGTGATGAGAGCTTCTTCATTAAATATCATTACTCAAACTGAATTAATTATTAATATTGGGTATTTTGAACTAGTGCTGCATTGCCAAAACTTAAGTTAGTCTAAGCACAGCTGATAACAAGTTTTGAATACCTCAAACATTTAATTTTTTGCACCCCCCTTGAACCTCTGTTGACCAAAGCCAACAGGGTGCACAACCCTGTCCACCCCTCCCCCCTTGAGACATTGATAGGTGCATTATAATTACTATTCATATCAGTCAAACTTTCACCAAAATCCCTTGACCGCATACTTGTGACATTCGATATTTCAAACTTTCCTATTAAACTTCCAGTATCTGGTGTCTTTCAAACTTATTTACTTCACATTACTGTAAATATACTCCAATATGAACATTTTTATAGCAACTAGAATGCACCCATGGCAACAACTGAGCAGTGAGCACACAGCTATATTGACTATATAACGTCGTCAACTCTATACCATTATCTCAGTTCCTCAAAAATCTATCTCGATCAAACACACCCTGCCAAGGTAAAATGCAAGTCCAATTAATGTGCACCTTCCCCCCGGCAGCACTTTCCTTGCGATAGTAAGTTCTAGTACATAACTATATTTTAAAAACTATTTAGACTTCTGCGACACACAAACCGAAATGTAAAATTATTATAACATCAACCAAAGACAGTCAGTTTTAGGGTTTGGGTTAGGGTAATAGGGTTAGGATTTGGGTTAGGGATTGGTTTGTATTTCGGTTGTTCATGGCAAAGGTAAACAATAACAATTGATAATATCTGAAACTATATTATCTGCACTTGCGGAGTATTGAAAGAGATGCATTCGCAATACAGTATATAGATTTCGTTCGGTTTCAAAGTTATATATATTTTCGACAAAGGCGGAAGGCCCCCCCCCGCAAGAAACGTTAGACTTAAATAATTTAAACCAAATAGTTTGAACGTTTTCTTGAGAAATAATCCACTGTACAGGCTCTAAGATACAATAAAATTACATATAATTTGTCTGACTACAATGTACGTCGAGATATACGTACAGCTTTAATAATAGCTTATAAGCTTATTGAGCTAGCTGGTTTTTTTTTAAAAAGCGGAAATCGAAACTGAACGCGGACCTATTCAACCGAACGCGCTTTGGCTTAGGTAAGTTGCCTAAAGCTGCAGAGAATGTATTCTTCAATTCAAACGCTCGACTTCATTCAGACAAAAGTGAGAATAGCGAACGAACGCGAATATTTCTCGCCGACGAAGGCCAACACTAGAAACGTCAAACTTAAGTTATTTATAAAGCCGAATACTTCGATCGGTGAAGCTCTACGATACAACAGAAGAAAGATAATTTATCTGACTACAATATACGTACAGCTTATTGACCTAGCTTACACAGTTTTTTTATAAAAAAGGAAATCGAACATGCAGAGTTCCTATTGACTCCACACTGAACGGACCGGTTCAGTGTTTGTTTATATTCAACGTGCGTTGGCTTACCGCATTTATATATTCTTGTTCATATATTCCTAGTCAGGATTTTAGAGGTAAGTTTTCCTGCAGAGAGTGTATTCTTCGATCCAAACGCTCAAATTCATTCAGACAAGAGCGAGAATAGCGTACGAAGGTGAATATTTCTTAGGAAGGCCAACACTAGAAACGTCAGACTTAAGTTATTTAAGCCGAATACTTAGAAATTGTCGATTGGAGAAGCTCTATGATACAACAGAAGAAAGATAATTTATTTGGCTACAACATACATACAGTTCATTGTGCTAGCTACAGTTTTTAAAAAAAGTGGAAATGGAACATGCTGATTGCTTAGTGAACTATGTCAACACTTATATTCCGCCGCCAATTAACACCGCAGATAAGCCTTTTTAATTAGTTTAGCTATTTGTCTACAAAGCCTATATTTACTGGAGAATATATTAATTGGCTTCAATAGAAAGCCAATGTTCGCAAAAAAGCCGTATTCGCAAAAATATTGTTGATTAAAAAAGTGGAAATAGAACATGCTGATTGCTTAGTGAACTTTGTCAACACTTATATTCTGCCACCAATTAACACCGCATATAAGCCTTTTTAATTAGTTTAGCTATTTGTCTACAAAGCCTATATTTACTGGAATATATTAATTGGCTTCAATAGAAAGCCAATGTTCGAAAAAAGTCGTATTCGCAAAAATATTGTTGATTAAAAAAGTGGAAATAGAACATGCTGATTGCTTAGTGAACTTTGTCAACACTTATATTCTGCCGCCAATTAACACCGCATATAAGCCTTTTTAATTAGTTTAGCTCTTTGTCTACAAAGCCTATATTTACTGGAATATATTAATTGGCTTCAATAGAAAGCCAATGTTCGAAAAAAGCCGTATTCGCAAAAATATTGTTGATTGCTCATCTGTGTATGAAAGTTCTCACAATAATTACATCCGGCAGTCCCCGTACTACGGTTTGCAGCTGTTCTTTACACATGGGCCGCGCATGCACGTGTATGTGTATATATGTATATATGTGTATGTGTGTATATATATATGTATATATTTATATATATTTGAGTGCTCTGGCATGGTTTTTGATGTCCCACATTTTGTGACTGTAAATAGCAGTCATCTTCATCCTGCTCATCAGCACTACACTGATGAGGCCCAAAAGGCTGAAACGGTACCGTCTGTAGTTAGCTTTGATAGCAAGAGAGGTGGTATTGATTTCTCTAAAAAAATTACTTATAGACAATGAAAGAAGGAAATAAGACGAAAAACATACACACATTTGACCGGGAATCTGTCCACTTGACCGGATATGCGGTAACCCATATTTTTGGGAAAGGCCTTGCAAAGAAGGAAATAAGAAATATTAGTATCTGTATTGTCTGTTGGTAATATTGTGATTTATTATATCGTAATTGGCAGTTTATGTTATGGAAACATGATTTCTGTTTTAAACTGACCATAAATTGCATTATTATTGTAAATAATTAAATATTAAATTAATTATTTCTGTAATATGCTAATTTTGAAACTGATTAAATTCAAAAGCATGGGTAAGTGTGTTGTACTGAAGAAACACCTAATGGTTTCCGTGTTTGGATTGTGTGATCCAAACACGCGGGAAGTTGCAAGATTGGAGAAAAGCGTAAAGTTGCAAGATTGGAGAAAAGCGTAAAGTTGCAAAGATTGGCGAATGGCTTTTCGAAAGTCGAGCAACTTCCCAAGTATTTGGATCACAGTATCCAAACACGGAAAAACCATTTGGTATTTCTTTTATAAAATAATACAAGAGAACGAGCCGAAAAAACTGAAGGAAATTTTTGGCAGCAAATTTCCGTGCTTGGATGGCTTGATCCAAACACGGGTATTGACAAATCAGAGCCTGCGTAGGATACATGTTATTTTATAAATTGTTACTCTTTATATAGCTAGAAGTGAAAGGTAATTCTGACTTTTTATATTATGTAGTTTTCGACGAGCGTATAGTTCAGCTTTTGGCTGTAAGGGCTGCAACCCCATTATAGTATATTATGCACGGGCTTGCAATTTCATTATTTTCAATTCCATGTGTGTCTTACAAGTGATAACCTAGCCAATATTAAATTTTCGCTTATTTTCCCCTTTTTATTTAGTTCCACTGAGAATATGGTCAATTACCTCGCTAGGTCATGCCACACCCGGCATGTTTTCCATGTTTTCTTACATTAATATCCTGAAAAAGTACTTAATTTACACCCAAATTTATTTTCAAATGCCGCCCAGCCAACTGTCTGACTATTTTCAAACGTATCTTCTTTTTATTGTTGTGCGCGAGAGTAAGAAAAAGACAATACTCATGCGTGCAATTCAAACAAATGGTGTTGTGGGGAAATCTAGTTATTATACTCTCTCTTACTCTTGGAGTGCCTTTGCCAGATTCTGCGGCCGCCATGTTTGCGCGCGAAATCAGCATTTGTGTGTTTGGGGCGGGGGGTCTGCTCTAGCGTATTTTGATGCTTTTCTGCATAAGATCGCAGCGAAATTCGAGCAAACTCGAAACCACAGCGATTTGCTACGATTTCAAAATAACAAATCGCAGAGAAATCGCCGGCTGTTCAAATGCGTTCAAAGTCACAGCTAAAATGGCAATCTAATCGCAGCAAAAATCGCCCGTGTGAATAGGGATGGCGCCAGAGGTTTGGAGGAGCCAAATCTCCCTCATCCAGGACCCTGTTTGTGAAAAATTGACAATATGTCGGGGAAATTAGTCAAGAAAACTTGTATTTTTAACGTATGCAAAATTTAAAATGTAGTCTATATTTTCTAAAATATAAAATGTATTCTACGTTAAAGTAATGTTAAAGTTGCCTTTCCATTTTTTTTAATTGTTAAAAAAATTTCTTAACAAATTTCCCCGATGAATGTAAAATTTCCTATACGAATTGTCAGCCTAAATCAATCTGTTTTAATGCAAGGCACCATTTTAGACCTTCAAATTCTGAATTTTTCAGGGGAGCATGTCCCCAGCCCCCCGCTAGTCTCTAAATATAAATACTGATCTCTAAATAAAGACTGGATTGAGTTTGAAAGATTGTTCAGAAAATGAAGCCGGAAGTCTGCCATTACTAAGGGACCAACTGAGAATCCTATGAGGTTTTTTGATGGTTTATGTGCTCTTACCATCGACAAAATTTAATAATATTACTATAAAGAGGACCAGAAAACATTTTTCAAATTACTGGGTAAAACGATTCATCGCCTAGCAATGGCCGCCGTTGGCTCTAATTATCCAGTGAGAAGCCTGATATGAGATGTCAAATTAGGTTGAAGATGTTATGCATTAATGTCAAGACACTAATGGCCAGACACTAAACCTATTTTGCTAGCGTCACAGTTTTGATTTGCTTGCAATCTCGGAGTTTCTAATGATCTCTCGTTAATTTACATTATGCAAATATGTAGGCTTCAAAATCAGCTCATCAGATACAATAGAAAGCTCAATCCAGTCTTTATTTAGAGATCAGTGGATTTTCGCCCATGTCGGGGAATTTCTGGACTTAGACCTGTTATCTAACGTGTAGTGCTACTTATCCATAGATCTAGATGCGATGGAAATTGGTGTGTTACCAATTTCTATCGCCTCTAGATATTTGGAGAAGTAGCACTGTAGTATCAGTGAGCTTTAAAGTGGCTATGAAGCGAAACATTTGGATTTTATATTTTTAAACAAAAATGAATATTGTCATGTAGATAATCATTTTCCAAGAAATGAGTGTGGTACGTACTTTTCGAGATATCGAGGTCCAAAGTTGGCCCTTTGGGGATATACTTCATGGTAACAATACATATAGTCTCCCACCATATTTTACGGTTATTGTTAGGATTTGGGTTACGGTTGGGGTTAGGGGTATAAAAAACAGATGGAAATCCGGTCTAGTGTTACCATGAAGTATATACCGCCCTTTATTATAGGTTAATGTTACAAAATCTGACAGAAGAATGGGATCGAATATACGGTGAAGATGACGTATACACCTACTACGTCACCAGCCACTATACCTCGACCACTATCTACCAGATTCACTTGAAATTTTCAGTGAATGCTCCAGCTATGCTTAACTGTTGATTAAAAGAAGAAAACTGGCAACGATTTTTTACTTCATAGACACTTTAAAGTACGTCTCGTTACAATTTCTTGGCAAATGTTGTTTACCGATTTAACTATTATTAAGTTTTTTTTCTGCTTAGTTCTATGGAATACGCATGATAAATTTTATATTAACTTGTTATAAATGTAAAATTATATATATACTTATAAAATAACCGGAAGTGAATGATCGAGAACACGCTCTCTATATAGAGAATAATACATGGATGTGCGGAAATATGAAATTTATTTCGAGTGTTTACCAGGATATCGAATATTTCCCAATAAGTCTTCAAAGTTCCGAAGATTATGGTTTAATAGAGCGGATAAAGAATAACAGATGTTTTTCTACGAAAGCCAACGAGGGACTTCAGAGTTCAAACTTCAGACAATTCATACGCACACAAAGTATACCACGCTGTAAAGACAGAAAACCAGCAATTTCAGAATTTGTGAAACCATGTAGAAAGTAATTACTAATCATATCATCTCTATCCTGTCTCCCGTCTTTGATCAATGCAGATGTATAAACTGGTGGAACTACGATCAGACTTCAGACTTTCCGTGCGTATGAATTGTATGAATTGTCTGAAGTCTTAACTCTGAAGTCCCTCGTCGGCTTTTGTAGTTTTTCCATGCAGGATACTGGAAACATGCTGGATATTGCAAGACTGGAGAAAACGTAAAAAATACGAACCGCTAGGCGAGTGCTTTTTAGCTTTTCGAATGCTTTTTAGCTTTTCGAAAGCTTTAACTTTTCGAGTTTGAAAAATAAAATTTCAATAATTTTCTTAGAACACAACCCTATTTGTTTCTAGGGTTATTACTCTATACGAGTTAGTGACGTCATCATGGAAGCGGTCTATTGGCTTTTTCGTAATTCAGAAATTTAGCATGGTGCTATGCCTCTGGGACCATCTCATACTCATACAAAATCAATTCTTTGACGGTATCATAATGTGAAGATTGATCTGAAAACTGATCATGAGTATAAATCTCATGAGTTTTCCGAACAAAACACTTTGCAACAGCAAAATCCAATTGAACTCTGAAGAGATATGAAGAGGGTTGTGGGGAACACCTGTATTCTCACTTTTGGGAAGAAAGGGTTTAGGGGGTGTTTACATGGAGGCGAGCCAGCCCGGGTATCCGGGCTAGCCCGCTTAGCCGAGATCCAACGTCTGCTATTAATTCATACTAATATTCATCTCGCGTTTACATGGAGACCGGGCTAGCCCGCCTAGCCGAGATCTCGCTTTGCGAAGCCGAGATCTCGGCTACCCGGGCTGGGAATTTTCCCATGTAAACGCATAGACCGGGCTGGCCCGGACAACCGGGATGGAAAATTACGATTTGCGTGTTCAGTTCCACGTGTTTGTTTACAAGATGGCGGAGTTAAACAGTCCTGTCAATATACCTGTCGTTTCGGCGAAAAAAACGCAAGAAAAAACGAAACCAAAACAATTTCGTTGGGACCCACAGATGGTAGAAAACTTAATTACATGCCTTTCAAATTATAAGAGCGAAATGGAATACGAAAACGTAGATTTTGACGGCGATCGTCCAGCTCAGTATTCTCGGTTACGAGACGAAATGTCTAAATTATACGAAGAGGATATCTTGTTATTTGGTCCTGTTTTCGAGACCCCAGCAAATACTTCATTGTCCGCCATGGATAAGAAAGAAATCAACGCTTATAGAAAGAAAAACAAGGTCGAAAATGATTTGGTGAAGAAGGGTTATGCACGAATAAGAGAAAAAGTAAAAGAGATCAGGCAATCGTTTTCTCAGGCAGTAATAAATGGGAGAAGTGGCAGCGGCAAAATAGTATATGAATTTTATGACAAATTACTTACAATCTGGGGTGGTGCAGCTGCTACACAGCCTCTTCCATTTGGTGTAGGAAATGATACTTTCAACCAACCTGATTCTACCCAGATCCAACATGAAAAATCCGATGAAGACAATGATGATGGTTTATCTACACTTGAGGATGAAACTGGACAAGCTGAGGATGAAGAATTATTGGATAATCGCAAGCGAAAACATATTAATCAGGTCCCCAAGTTAATTGACAATAAACGTAAACATCTAGAAAAAACACTATCTGCTGCCCAGCGTGATACTCTTTTGTTAAACGAAGCAAAAGAAGATTCAAAATTCAGGAAGGATCTGGCTGATGCCACTCGAAACTCAACATCATTCTCTAGTGCATTGAAAGATGTAAGCAGTTGCATGACACAACTGGGAAATGGACTTTCAGGCTCAATCGAGCTGATGGCCCAGGCAGTCATGGCTCAGGCAATGCCCAACTCCCAGCCTCAACCAATGCCTCTTAATCAAAATCTATTTTATCAGAATGGTCCAAATCCCCTTCAATTCCATGGTATGCAAAATGGTACACACTCTGACCAAGTCCAACATAACTTCTCATCCAATGCAGCACGTCGTGATGATGAGAATGTGTATCATTCACTTTGATTTTATATGGGAGAAGAAGCAGAGTACAAAGTTTATGCAACCATTGGTTCATGTGTTGTGGTAATGTATTAACTATTAGTATGGTTTTGCACTCAATTTGGATAAAAATAATATGCAAGAGTATCAAACTAGCACAAGTCCAAAGGACTATTTGAGGTGTTTAATAAAAAACCTACAAATACATGTTTTATCCAATTTGTACAAGAAACCATGTTAATACTGATTCACAATGCACAAGAAAATGTCTGAGATAGATATATGGTTTTGAAGTTACAATCTTTGACAAACAGTTCACTGCTATTATAGATTTCTGCAATGTTGTTTGTGATAAATTGCACTGAAGCATTTTCTTGTGTATTATAACATGTTGTAAAAAACATCAATTTATATTGTTGTGTTTACAATTGTTTTGGAATTTTATGCTATTTGAAATTATGTTTTGAAATTGATGATCCTGCTTAAAGAAGTCAATATGTAATGCCAACATTGTTACAACGTACTATTTATATTTACATATAGTTGGTATTATGATGTTTTGGTTGTAATATGTTATGGTGGTTCTAGAAAAAATCCACACCTCAATATATCACAGGAAATCCTGTCTTGGGGGGGGGGGGGGGGGCAGGGGGTGATTTAAGTTGTCCAAAAGGGAAGGCTAAATGTGAAATGATTATTTTCTATTTCCTCGGTGAGAGGGGTCGCATCTTTTCTGGAATGAACCACTTTTATACTTAATAGTTATTACTAATATTTTTAATATAAAGTCAACTTAAATAAACTATAAAAAACTGTTACTTTCTATAATAACTTATAGTAATTGTTTAGTTGTATAATGCTACTTTCTGAAAATGTCGAGTATTTATCTCAGGCGACCAGATTGTCAGGCAGGTTATCTCGAATATTGCCTGTTATTATTCTTCTAACCACTTCACCCTCACCAGAATTACAGGAGAAAATGGGGTCCAAAATGTTTTGGTTTTGCTCCTCATTTCTTTTGGATAACTCAATTTGCTTTCTCACAAGATCTTCATCAACATATGATTGATTTGTTTTTCTCACAGAAGTTATTTAAGACAAAGCATGCATATACAACTACTGGAACTGTTTCTAACTTCAGATCCACTTTCTTTGAAAGAAATCCCCATCGTGCTTTTAACCTACCAAATGCACACTCAATTGGGTTTCTAGCTGTTCGCAAGAGACCATTGAAAACAACTTCCTCATTTGTTGCACAAGTTGCATATTCTTTCATGCAAAATGGGGTCAAGGGATATGCCGGATCACCAATTAAGTAATTTGGTATTTTTTCAGTGCCTAGTGTAATTGACTGAAATGTGCCTGGGGCAGTGTTGCACTTTTCAATTTGTTATTTATTGATGAGTTTGCAAACACTTTTGCATCATGGACACTCCCTGGCCACCTACATTCAACATCCATAAACATACCTCTGTAATCACACACAGCCTACCTATCCTTCGTCCACTAAAAGATCCCCAAGATTATTTTTGTTACAAAGGTTATGGGTCCCATCGATACAACCAAATGCTTGTACCATTCCAAATTTGGCTTCACAAATTTGGCTTCAAATTCGGATACTTTCTTCCTCATTTCATCAATATCCACAGGTAAGTGCAAATATTTTGGTCCAACTACATTCGAAATTATATCAGATACTTCTGTTACAACCCTAGAGACAGTACATACAGCAACACCAAATACATTAGCTGTCATGATGAGGGATCCAGTGTCTTTTAAATAGTATAAAGTTATTGCAAGTTTCTTTGTACAACTGAGTGATCTGAAATTAGGTGAATTCGGATCAGGTGCGATATAAGGTCACAGCTCTCTTTCTAGCTCCATGAATGGGTTCCGTGACATTCGGAAATTTTTGTGCCAGCATTCCTCGGGTGCAGTGCCATTAATTATATTTATCCACCATTGGTCTGTTCTTCCAGGTTGTATCCAACAACGTCGCTTTCTTCGTCTGAGTCTTCGCTCTCTTGCCAACTTCATTTTTCGCAAATTATAATTTCGCTTACTTTGAATCCATGCATTTATCGTATGATTCCTTTTCTCCTCGTAAATCTCCCACAAAGTAATAAGTCCATGCAGCTGCATCACCAATATTATAAAAACTGCAATTTCCATAGTTATCAAACCAAACATCGGTATTAATATATTCATTTTACGCGTTATTTTGAATTCAAACTTTCCCGCGATGAACCAGCCCGGGTACCCGGGCCAAGATATTTCCTTGAGGCGTAGACATTATCACGAACATTTTTTTCGGTGGAGAAATTTCACAATTATTGCTGGATCATTCCTTGATGAATGCGATAGATTTAAAGCACCAGCTTGCCTATTTTAATTACCAGGAAGGCGATGACTCACTGAGATATCCTGATCTTTGATTTCAACACCAATAAGATGACCAACCTTTTTGACTAGATCATTACAGACCTCATCTCTTTGAAGAGGTATACCTCGTATTTCGAGACAATCTCGACGTGAGTATTGTTCAGCGTTGGATAGGTACTTATAGTACGTATTCCATATAAGGTCATAACGGACGGGACTGGGAAGAGCAAATACGTTGCCCTAACGAGCATATACGTTGCCCTGACGAGCAAATACATTGCCCTCGTACCAGCCTCCAAGTTAATTAGATTGTAATCGACCCCAAAACAACAAAGGTCCTAACCCTCCCACAAAGCTATAGAATATTATTATTTTAAAGTTAAATGATCTATTTACAACATAGATACAGCTTATCCTGGTAGCTAACTTAGTTCTCTTTGAAAGCGGGTAATCGAACATGCCGAAAAATATAATTTTCGTATTGCGGATACCATCTTGTAAACGAACTTTCGGCTGTCTTCGACGAACGTTTTCTTGAGAAATAATCATCTCCCAAAGCTACAATATATATTAAAACAAAGGTAAATTATCTGTTTACAATATGCGTACAGCTTATCCGGCGAGCGAACGTAATTTTCTTAGAAAGAGCGGATAATCGAACATATCGTAACGTGTTACGTATCCGCATCCAGTAGGCTGGTACGAGGGCAATGTATTTGCTCGTTAGGACAACGTATATGCTCGTTAGGGCAACGTATTTGCTCTTCCCAGTCCCGTCCGTTATGACCTTATATGGAATACGTACTATAAGTCCATATGCAGCGTTGTTCAAATCTTGTTTCATCATCTTCAAGTTGTTCGTTGCATTTTGTAGTTCTGCTTTCAGGCAAATAGTTTCTTCTGTAAGACGAGTATACTTATCTTCTAAACACATTATTTTCGGAATAAAGTCGTCGTATTGATGACACAGGAAAGTAACAGCATCTTCTAGCTTGTCGATCATGTCCATTTTAGACTTCAGATTTTCTAAAGTTTTAAGGACTGGATTCAACTTTTTATCGAGAAGGTTACTTATCATCTGTTCCGTTTACTGCTGTAAACAAAACCACTTGGTTAGAACAATTCTCTTCTATGACTGTAGAAAAACGGTTCACATTCGTGACTATGTTTAGATCTAGCGAACGTCAGTCAAGTCCGTCGCCATGGCGAAGTCAGACGATCTAGTGAAATTTGACACTTGACCTTTATATTTTTGTTGACATAGTCGAAGTCTTTTGTGTGTGTGCGTGAGAATGTAAAAATCGAAGAAAGAGTTGATGTAAATATTGTAAATAAATCTACGAAACTACAAGGAGAGTTGTCTGGTGTCACAGGGAATTTAAAAGCGGCGAGGCTGATCAAGTGAGAGACCGAAGATTCCCCACACTAGAAGTGGCGACCCCGGCAGGATTTCGAGTTAAATCCCAGCGAAAATTGGTGAGGAAGAAACTGACAAGTAAACTACAGGTACTTGATTAAAACGTTTTCATGAAGTGATTACACGTTTAATATTCCTGAACAAGAAATTATTTTGGATCTGTTGACGGTTCGGATCGTGTACGCATTGTTTAATATTAAAGAAACTGAACAATAATTGTTAAAACTATACGAACGAAAGCAACTTTTGACAGTAATAATATAAACTATGGCGACAGAGGAAAAGCTCAACAAACAGCTCGCCTTCGCAGAACTTCGACTCAAGGAGATAATGGAAGATGCCGCCACCGAAGACACGGGTGACGCGGCGTTTGGATGCGAACAGCTCGGAGATTTGATTAAGCGACTAGAAAAAGCAAAGGATGCGACAGCAGACTATTTGATGGAGTTAGAAAATGACTTTGAATATATTAAGCAGTGGACAGCGAAGTATAAGGAATTTATTCAGCCGTTCAAAGAGGCGCGCGCACAGCTAAAGAAACAGATAGAAAAGATTACAGAGATGGAAACTCAAGATAAACTGAAAAAGGAGTTACATATTCAACAAATAATGAACGAAGAGCAGATGAAACACAAATTACAGCAACAGAAGGAGATCGAAGAGGCATCTGTTAGACAACAACAAAGAGAAGAGGAGTGGTACAAACGAAAACTTGACTTTGAGAAACAGATAAAGGAGAAACCCACTTCGTCCTCATCGCCAATAGTCAAACTCCAGAAGTACACCATAACTCCGTTTTCCGGTGACTACAAAGACTGGTTGCGCTTTTGGAATCAGTTCACCGTAGAAGTGGATGGATCAAACATCGCAGAAATAAGTAAATTCAATTACTTATTAGAACTGGTTAAAGGAAAGCCAAGAGAAGATATCCTAGGACTACCACATACGGTGGATGGATATAAAGAGGCGAAAAGAATTCTTGAACAGTCTTATGGTAAAGATACCAAGGTACATAAGTCTTTGATAAAAGAACTGGAGGAACTACCTTCGATTACAAGTATTCATAAGCTGAGTAGTATCCATGAATTCTACAACAAGCTGGCCAGAATAGTTCGAACCCTGGTCACCATGAAGAAGCTGGTCACCGCCCAAAGCTCTGTTTATACATTAATGGATAAGCTTGGTCCTGTTCGCGAAGTACTTGTACAGAAAGATGACAAATGGGAGGAATGGGGCTTAGAAGAGTTAGTTGAGAATTTGCGACGATATGTAGAGAGGAACCCTTTGAGAAGTGAAGATGAGAAGCTGAACACTGGAAAGAAGGATGACTTTTGGAGGCAATCACCACGAAGAAAAGAGAGTTTGCTTTTCGGGAAAACAGATGAATGGAAAAACCGACGCAACACCTGTGTCTATTGCAACTCGAACGACCACTTGAGCAGCAACTGTAAAAGAGTGTTAGATGTTGCAGCAAGGAGATCCGTACTACGACGAAACAGAATGTGCTTCAATTGTACGGGAGTAGGACACATGGCATCAGAGTGCAGATCAAGGGGATGTAAGAAATGCCAAGGAAAACACCACACATCTCTATGTGATAAGGAGGACTCGACAGTCGATCCAATCCAGAGCTCAAAAACAGAAAAGGGTTTGAGCTCAAACTTTGAACAAACTGACACACTGCATGGAACACTCTTAGCAAAGGTGGGAACACAAACCATTCGAGTGATGCTTGACACAGGAGCAGGGAGCTCATACCTATGTACGGATGTAATCACTAAGCAGAAACTCAAGCCTTTGAGGAAGGAAAGACGGTGCATCGAACAGATGTTTGGAACAATGCGAAAGGATGTGGAGATTTACAACATCACACTCCAGTCAGTGGCAATAGAGGACTTTTCGTTTGACGTCAATTGCATTAACGCCGAGAAAGATGTGTTGACCTACTTGCTAAATCCAAACATAAGCAACCTGAAGAAGAAAAACACTCGACTCAGAAGACTCCCATTCAGCGAGGAAGGAACGAAGGGCGATTTGATGCCAGTACACGTAATTCTCGGAGCGGCGGATTACCAACGGATTCGGACAACAGAGCCTCTAGTTTTGGGGAACAACGCAGACCAAGATCCAGGAGCAGAGTTCACAATGCTCGGGTGGACGATCAACGGCCGACAGTTGGCATCAGGGAGTCATCCGGAAAAGCAGTTCTTCCTTCAATCGAGTCAAGATGAGTTCGAGAAATTATGTTCCCTGGATGTTCTCGGAATTGTGGACAGTAGTTCGGACAACGCACTGGTTCACAAGGATTTCCTGCAGCAATTGAACAAGACCGGGGAAGGATACTACGAAACCAAGTTGCCTTGGAAAGAAGATCACGTCCCGCTTCCCGAAAACCGGAACCAAACCAAAGCACGGCTGCACAGCACTACGAAGAAACTAGAGCGTATGGGAAGATTGCAAGAGTACGACCAAATCATGCGCAATCAGATCGCAGAGGGGATTATCGAGCCAGTGCCAAGCCAGCCAACGGGGGAGGTCGTCCATTATGTACCACATCAAGCGGTCATTCGGGACAAGGCAGAGACTACGAAAATGCGAATAGTGTACGATTGTTCGGCAAGAGAAAACACACAGAGTCCATCCCTCAACGACTGCCTGAAAACTGGACCACCGCTCCAACCACTTTTGTTCGATATCATGGTGCGGAATCGAATGCGAAGGTTCTGTATTACTGGGGATATTCAGAAAGCGTTCTTGCAAGTCAGGGTACACGAACAGGACAAGGATGCACAGCGCATTTTATGGTATAACAACTTGCAAGACCGAAGTGTAGCAGATTATCGTTTCACACGAGTGATATTTGGAGCCACATCGAGCCCCTATATCTTGGGGGCTACACTTCAAAAACACGTCACCGAATATGAGAGCAAATATCCCACCACAACCAAGTCGTTGCTCGAGGATACATATGTCGACGACATACAAGGAGGAGGAGACACGGAAGAAGAAGTTGCCATCTTCAAGGAAGAGGCCACTAAAATCCTGTCAGAAGCGAGTTTTCCCCTGCACAAGTGGCACAGCAATGTGGAATCCTTGGACACAGCAGAGAGAGGCAACAAGGGAGAGGAAACGTACGCAAAAACCTCAGTCGGAAATAGGCAGAGCAACGAAACCAGTGGAACAAGAAAGAGGACACTTTAGCTATCAGTCTACAATCCAGTATTAACGTGGTTGGGCCATTGACGAAGAGGAAGATGATATCGGCGATCAACAGAATCTACGATATTCTTGCATGGAGTGCCCCTGTCACCATCAAAGCGAAGATCATTTTCAGTGAAGTTTGTCTCCTCAAACTACACTGGGACGAAGAAGTACCAGCTGAGATTCAGAAGAAATGGAAAGCATGGGCAAACGGATTGGAAAAAACGTTAACTATAAGCGTCCCACGTTGCGTGTTACCGGTCCATCGGAGTCATTTCGAAGTACACGGTTTCGCAGATGCAAGCAAGGTTGCTGTTTGTGCCGTGATTTACATTGTTGCGTACAACGATGGGAACCCAATCGAGCAGAATCTACTCGTAGCAAAATCAAGGGTGGCACCAAGAAACATGAGTATCCCAAGACTGGAATTGGTAGCGGCACACACTCTAGCGAAGCTCCAGAGCAACGTCAGCAAAGCCTTGAAGTCCTACCCGATCGCAAGTTACAACAACTGGGGTGATAGCATTACTGTCCTGTACTGGTTAGCAAACCACAGGGAATGGTCGACTTTCGTTCGAAACCGAGTTAAAAAGATCCGAGAGCTGACGAATTCGATATGGAGATATGTTCCATCAGCGGAGAATCCAAGTGATCTTGGAACAAGAGGGACAGTGCCCGACAAACTTGGGTCTTTGTGGTTCAAGGGGCCAAGCTGGCTTTCAAACGAATCGAGTAAACCACTTCAACCTGAGATTTCAGAAACAAACGAAGTCCAGTCTGAGAAAAGGGAAACGAAAAGTCAGGAAACGATGCTCTTGGCAGGAGACGTAGCCAATAACGAAACTAGAAGAGGCTGGGCTGAGGAACTCTTGAATGCTTCTAAATATTGGAGAATTCTACGAATAACAGCTTATCTGAAGCGGTTTATTGACGGTTGTCGTGGAAACCGAAGGGATGGTTCGCTCACAAGGACAGAGATTTCCGAAGCCGAGAAGAAGTGGATCCAAATCACCCAAGAAACAAACGAGATGGAAACGAATATGACGCTTGGGAAGGACAAGGACGGAGTGATTAAATGCTTCGGAAGGATCAAAGGATACCATCCGGCATTCATCCCCAGAAAAACTGCGTTAGCAAGGCGCATCATCGAGCACTGCCATCTACAAACCTTACATGGGGGAGTTGCTGCTACCATGTGCAAGGTCAGAGAAAGATTTTGGATCCCAAAGCTGAGATCAATGGTTAAAAGTGTACGACACACATGCAACCACTGTAAGAGGTATCGAGCCAAAATGTTACATGCTCCAACTACAGCAGCCCTACCAAACTTCCGGACGGAGTTCACAGAGCCATTCAGTGCAACAGGGGTGGATTTCGCTGGTCCGCTCCTCTACAAAACAGGGAAGAGAAAAACAAGCAAAGCCTATGTAGCGCTCTTCACGTGTGCTAGTACAAGAGCAGTCCATCTGAGCCTTTGTAAGGACATGACAGTTGATGAGTTTAAGAAGGTGTTGAAGCAATTTGTGGCGAGAAGAGGTTCACCGAGTTTGATAGTGAGTGACAATGCTTTGACATTTAAAGCAACTAAAAAATGGTTGGCAACGCTGCGTAAAGACGACGACCTGTTCAACTACCTCGCGGTGAAGGATATCGAGTGGAGATTCAATATGTCGCGATCACCGTGGTGGGGTGGGTTCTTCGAAAGACTGATTGGCATCATGAAAACAAGCCTCTCGAAAGCAATAGGGAAAGCTCTACTGAACTTCGGAGAACTCGAGGAAGCATTGTTGGATGTGGAAACATTCATGAACAACCGTCCATTATGTTACATGGGAGAGGAGTATGAAGCTCCAGTCATCACACCGAACTTTCTGTTACGGGGGCAGGCAACGTGGTTCGTGGAAGACCAAGTTGAAGACATAGGTGACGAACGAGAGGAGATGACAAAAAGACTACGGTACCTCAAAACTTGTCGACAGAACGTTCGCAAGCGGTGGGTTAATGAGTACCTTCATGCCTTACAAGAACGATTTGATACAAGGTTAATCGCAAAGAAACAAACGATTCCAAAAAGGAACTCAGTAGTGATACTAAAGGACGCGACCAAACACCGAGCAAAATGGAGAATCGGTAAAATCGTGGACACGATTGTGGGAAACGACGGAATTGCGCGGGGTTTCAAGATAAAAACGGGCAACGGGTACATCATCGAGCGACCTCTTCAATTGATATGTGATCTTGAGATTGCAGGAACTGACGTAAAGGAACAAGGAACCGAGGTCCGAAGTGAGACGCATGATCCAGCAGGGAACAACCAACGTCGAAACGGGGCAGCAGTCGAAGAGGAAGGTTCGAAACGACCTACTCGACGTGCCAAGATTACTGCAGCAAATCGTTTGGTGGGAGTGATAGCCAACGAAAATGAAGAAAGTTAAAAACGTTATATTTAAGTCGGGGATTACTTAAATAGGGGGAGGGTGTAGAAAACGGTTCACATTCGTGACTATATTTAGATCTAGCGAACGTCAGTCAAGTCCGTCGCCATGGCGAAGTCAGACGATCTAGTGAAATTTGACACTTGACCTTGATATATTTATATTTTGTTGACATAGTCGAAGTCTTTTGTGTGTGTGCGTGAGAATGTAAAATCGAAGAAAGAGTTGATGTAAATATTGTAAATAAATCTACGAAATTACAAGGAGAGTTGTCTGGTGTCTCAGGGAATGAATATCAAAGCGGCGAGGCTGATCAAGTGAGAGACCGAAGATTCCCCACACAGTGGTCCTCTTCGTTCTCTGCAATAGAGGTATCATAGATACTTGAGGTGCTTTCATAGTCAATGGATGGTATTGTTGTTGTTTTGCTCGAGGTCAAAGAACTAGCTTATCGAGCTTTTGCTGCCACTGAAGGGAAATCTTGAAATGAAACTTTCTTTGCCTTTGGTAAAAACTCGTGTTCCTTTGCACCGGTAACGTAGAATCCGAAGTTGTATTGTCTGCATGGCTTAGGGATCTTCTTTTCGATTTTATTGTCATCATGTAGTGATTGGAAAGGATTGGGCGAACGTGACGGTCGTGACCCGCCTTTAGAAGCTTCATAGGGCATAACCCACCCATATTTAACAGCACTTGCATAACTCGTAATTGGAGTGTATGTACAAGAGGGACAAAATGGTTGGGTCGCAAGACATAAGTGGAAATTGCTGTATTCTTGTCCACATGGCAACCAAGTCGCTTGTCTGGCATGAACAACTGACATCACTGAGTAGGGCTTCTTTTGGATAGAGCACACCATGTAAAGTGTTTTTTTATCGAAAGAGACGATGGTACATGGAGTGGATAGGTTTTTCGAGCAGAGAAGCAAGAACATAGATTGGCTCGAGGTAAGCGAATAGCTTAGCTGTTTCCTTTACCAAAACTTCTATTGCGCGAGCAACATTGCTTTCGTTTCCGTTGTACATATCTTGGGCTTTTTGATCACTGAAGAAAATGTTCAAAATCGCGGGAATGGAATAACCGGAAGCTCGTGCGTTGTCTGCTACCTCAACAAAACCGGTTCGGTCACCTCGTTCAAAGAAATTTAATTTATAGTGAAAAACACTCATCTTGTGTGTGTGATTAGGTTGATTATAGAAGTCAACACTTGATATCCACGTACTTCTTCCATCCAACTTCAAAGATTTTATACCTTTTGAGTCTACTGGCTATGGTAATTGCCTTTTTTTATCCGGTTTCATGCCATTGCCACCATTGGCAAGGACTCAGCCAGGCGCTGTATAGATTCATTTCCTGCAGCGGTAGCTCGTAATTCACGCCATGTTGGACTTGTAAAAACTGCTAGAAGAAAATAGAAAGATATGCCGAAGAGAGCGACAAATCATGAGCAATAATAAATTGTTAATGCTTGACAGAAGCCGAGAGGCTGGAGCCTATTCCCCTTTTTATACCCACCGGTGAAGACCATCATGCACCACGGCTTTGATGGATTCCGACAAGAGCATATTTTCCCCCAAAAATTATGAAGGTTAGTATTATGGGCTTTACACAACATTGTGGAACAGAGTTGTATATGTTGGACGCTACACTTCACCTTGTGGGCGTGACAATTTACCAGGGGTGCGGTGGGGACATTTTGCTCTATATTTTTGTTTGGCGGGGTGTGCTTGGTAAAATCAGAAATAAGTAAATTTTAAAGCAATGATGGCTGAACGAGGTGAAACTCAATGTGAGTCTGATACCTGTAAATTTCGATCAAAGATACCATGTTATGTTATACGGAAATAATAATAATTAACTTTAATAAATACTCATGGCAGCAAGTGCTGAATAACGAGAATTTTACGGTAAGGAGTATAACTAGTTATGTAAACACTAATACAATATTATAATTAACTAAATAAGCTATTGGTAATTATTCGTAACAAAGTTCGAGAACCTGAGGGTCTTGGGGATATATAAGCAATCGGATGTGTCACCGGATCTAAGATTATAGCCATGTTTTATGGTATTATTTACATTTAAAATTGACTTCAGTGGTCCAGTTATTTTGTTCCTTCTTATAAAGCTAGAGCAGATATCAGTCCTTCGCTGGTGGAGGGTGCAGGTTCGATTCTCTCAGACATGATTCATAAGATGTTATGCATGGTTTGAATATAATCCACATGGCTCTTTTCTGAACAAATAGGAAGGAAGCGCAGCCGAAACAGGAATGGTGTATTCCACAATAAGTCTAACTAGACTACAGTATAGGGTGACAAGATCGCCGGTACTATTAATAGCCAGCTTTACGCAATTGCCGGATGATATATAGTCGTTTGTAAGCCTAATTTTTAACAATGTAATCACAATGGGTGGACCATGTAAGATCGCTACTGAAACACACGCCTAGTAGTAGTGTAAAGCATAGAGCAGAGTCTACAGGGCTATGCCAATAAATAGAGGAGTCTGTATGGGAAGGCGACATTGCAAGCTGTTAGAGAACATTTCCTTACACTTCTTAGGGTTGAGATGCATGGCTCTTGCACTACCAAACTGGTGAATGTCATCCACAAGAAATGGCATTACACTAGGCCAGCATTGAGGAACTATTTCAATTACAGATAGATCATATACATATTTGATTCTGAGATTCCAACCATCAATCAGAGAATTAACTAAAATGGCAAAAGTATTGGACCTAACTTAGTTCCCTGTGGAATGCCTCCATTTATCATTTTAAACGCAGACATTGTGTTGTTTATTCTGACGCATTGGGAACGCTGTGTTAAGAAAGATCTAACCCAGCTAGCTATGACCGGGTGTATATTAAGGCGTATCATCTGCGCACAGGACATTATGATCAACCAGATCAAACCCTTTGGACTCGATTGATCTTGGCGTTGGACATTTCGGTATTGGAGAAATAACAGATTGCTTAAGCGGTAGGGGAACAACACCTTGTAAGATTGATGTGTTGTAATTTACTTCCACGTGAACTTTCCAGTGAAAATGGTCCATATGTACCTCTAGTACGTATTCCATATAAGGAAGTGGCCTATGAACTAATATAAGGTATTGAAATTGCCAGTGACACAAAAACAACAGAAACGACCACGACTATTGGATGCATCTGAATCAAACGAACAAACTGGCAAACGTCTTCATATTGACTCAGACCTAGCGACGACGTGGCGGATTTAATAATTTTAATCGGCGGGGAAGATGCGAACAAACAAGACAAGGCTGATGGTCTCAACTCTGTGGACAATACCTACTTCAACAACTGGAAGCCCAGTTTAACGAAGATGACCGAACGGGCCCTAACGTAGGGGAAAATTGGCGAACATTGCTACTAAGCGATGGGCTCAAAAATTATCTCCAGAAAAAATGAAATTAATAAGTGATCAAACAACTGCAAAACTGTGAGGCTATGCACGTGAGTCACATTAATCCAGAAATATGGTCCCCAAATTAGCCAACATAAAAAGAAAACCGATCTTAGATTGTTAAAGATCCAACAGCATGTTCAAAACGCTATCTTTGCCGCACTTCATACAACCGAGACACTTAGTGCGAAAAAGCAATCACCAGACATATCCAAAGAACGAGATGCATTAACTCGCACCTCGGTGGATTTGATTGCAATTTTGGGACATGTAAACGTGGATGTAATGACAATGAGACAGGAATCGATAAGACCTGCATTGAGACCAGAATTTCAAAACAAATTGTAATATGCCTACCCTACCAACATCAGAATTCCTATTTGGGGATGACCTTGCCAAAACGGTTTGCAACTCCAAAGAAACAAGCAACATTGCAAATGCTTTGACATTGTCATTTACTAAACAGTCCACTCGAAACAACCTGCCAAACACAGGCGGCTTTAAACCGTACTCGCAAAATCGAAATAATAATACATATGAGCGACAAAACCGTTGTCAACAATAACACGAAGTATTTTTGATGGAGCGGCCAAAAAATAAACTTCAAAGGATCAACAACAATGTCAACGAAGGAAATAATCACAGCGAAAATACACGAATTAAAAGCTAAAGTAAGTCATAATGACTCTTACGTTTCATTATTGACAGAATGCCTTGACATTAAATGTTCTCAATTCAAAGCTGGTAACAGATCACTTCAGAAAAACAATAGGAATCGATTAGATGTATCAAAATACTACTTGAAGACTTACCAACTCAACAAATAAATACTTGTCCCAATGCTAAATTTGATGAGCCTGAGGAAATAGTGTTAAACACTGAGATTGAGCAGTTGCTCAGCAAAGAAGTAATCGAGCTAACATCACATAGATGGTCGTTAGACTTATTTTAAATCTCAAACAGTTTAACAAATTTGTATCTTACCAACACTTTAAAATGGATATACTGTATACAATTACTAATCTCATGGCAAAAAATTGTTTTATGGCCTCAGTAGACTTGAAGGATGCATATTATTGAGGAAATTTTTTAAATTCTTATGGAAAGGGTCACCATACCAATTTACTTGCATTGGCTATTGTGTTGCCCGCGTTTGTGCACCAAAATTTTGAAACCAGCCATGTCAGCTCTTCATAAACAAGGCCATATTTCATGCAATTACAGATGATCTTTATCTCCAAGGTCAAACATTTGAATAATGCCAAAAAAAAAACAATGTACTTGATACTGTGGAGAAATTTGACTCTTTAGGCTTTACCAGCCATTCCAAAAAGTCTGTGTTTAAACCAGCACAACAATTGATCATATTGGGTTTCTTACTGGACTCAGTTACAATGACTATCAAAAGCAATAAATTTAGTCTTGACCTACAAAAATATGATTGTGCTCCCTTGGATCAGAATTCGGGAGGAAGCTCGAATATTGGGAAAAATATTTTCTAGTCTACCTGCGGTGATGTTTGGAGCCCTATACTATAGAAGCATTGAAAAAGACAAAACTGAAGCATTGAAGAAAAATGCTGGTAGCTTTGATACATACATGACACTGTCTGATAATGCAAAAACAGAACTAACCTGGTGGGTTACCCACCATACTTATAATATTTCACATGGCAACCATAATTGGCATATAACTACAGATGCATCACTCACAGGGTGGGGTGTAGTATGTCAGGACAGCTCCACAGGGGGTTTGTAGATGAGCACTGAAAAACAAAACAACATCGCCTCACGAATAAATAAACAATTTCTGCGATATGCCTCATATAGGCCAGATCCAGAAATAAGTGATGCTTTCACTATCTTTTGGGGCTCCCAGCAGTTTTACGGAAAATCTTAGAAGGCAATGCACATGTGCAGTGGGGAACCAATACTGCTGAAACCAAAAAAGGATACAAAAACCTCAGACTCCTGATGTCTCTTATCAGGTCGAAACTGGAACAACAAAATATCTCAACAACTGCAAAGACAGTTATTATGGCATCACGGCGAAACAGTACAATAAAACAATATCACACATACTTTGCAAAGTGGGAAACATTCTGTTTAGAAAGAAACGTGATAAACTGCCTTGAGGCTACAATGGAAGAAGGGGTAGATTTCCTATCATATCTTTTTGAACAGGGACTAGGCTACAGTGCGATAAACACTGCATATTCAGCCTTGTCTACGATTCTTAAGACCGCAGTCAGCATATCGTTTGGAGAAAACAACTTGTAAAGAGATTTCTGAAAGTTTTTTTTTGAGATAAAACAGGTGTCCCAGGAAATTCGTCCCGCCGTAATATCGCCCCCGTGGGGGCGATATTCCTAGGAAATCCGCCCTTCCGGGGGAAACATTTCCTAGGAATATCGCCCCCTTTATAGTTGCAAGATATAAATCGGAATCCACTTGCCGTCAATACTGTATGTGGTAACAACACGTCTTCTGTCATTCGAAATAAAACTATTTCCACTTGTCAGTAACCAAAACGGCAATGTCGAAGCGAGCCAATTGTCAGTTGTGACTCAGCGATTGGAAAACATCTTTCTCCTAATGTGCATGGATTTTGTTTTTAGTATGTTGTTAAATATAGCATCACTTCATTAATGGGGGGGTGACATTATTCAACATTTATCGTATAAATACCCGCTCTGTTTTGTTGATAAATTGTCTGCAGAAATGCATTATCTTATCCTTCTTTTTTAAGCAAATGAGAGGAGAACCAGTTGTGGTACTGCGACAAGCATTCACTGATGTTTTTGGTGAGATTTCAACTGGAAATTCCTGTCTACGTTTATTTAGAGGTTCCAATGGAAGGCTTACTCCCATTCAATACAATACAATACAATACAATACAAATTTATTTGACCAAAAAAAGCAAATTACAAAAGGTAGGTTATTGGTAATACATAATAATAATGGTATGATTGATAGCAGATTTGGACATGGTATACCTAGAAAAACCATATGGGCTTATCAAAGCTAGGATACCAAATATATAACTTTATTAAAAATTTAAATCAATAGCCAAAAATGGTCGGACACAATACGAAACAACACGTGACAGAGAAGCTACAGTATCTATCTCTGCCAAGCCAGTTCCATCTAATAAGAACTGCTTTGGACGAAGTTATAATATTTCTAGATGAATATCTATATTTTAATAACTATCAATATATAATTTTTTAAACTATTTTTTTAATACAGCTAGGGATGAGGTCTTAGCATAATATCAAAGGAATTCCAAATTTTTGGACTTGAAACCTAATATTATATTTTCCATAATTTGTTCGTGATTTTGAAAGACTGTATGATAGCAGAGAGTTATGAAACTTAAACATAAAATTTGCAGTAGTAAGTTTCACCAAATCATTAAGTTCAATCAATTTCAGGGATTTAAATAATGGACTGCTATATTCGGTATAACAAGAAAAAGTAATGATGCGTAGAGTACGATTTTGTTGCAAAAAGAGAGGATTAATAATCGATTCATAGGTATGACCCCATGCAATTAAGGAATAAAAAACATTTCCAAACCAACATTTCTTTTAATTTTTTTCATTAAGTAATTAACATGAGCTTTCCATTTAAGGTTACCATCTAACATTACACCAAGATACTGAATAAATGTTTCCTCTTTAAGAGGCTTATTGGAAATATTAAGCTGTAAGGAAAACGGTATCTTTTTCTGAGTTGGATGAAATATCACAAAACTAGATTTGTCAATGTTTACTGAAAGTTTATTAGCACAAAGCCACCGATTTACTAGCTTAAGTTGTTCGTTAATTAAATATTCAAGATCCTTTAAACTCTTGTTAGCATAAAAAAGGTTTGAATCATCAGCAAATAGATGAAAATCAAACAATTTGGAACATTGATAAAAATCATTTATATATAGAAATAACAGTGGTCCAAGAACCGATCCTTGTGGAACTCCACAAGGATTAATGAGGTGGTTTGAACATGTCTGATCAATCCTAACAAATTGCTTACGGTCTTTTAAATAAGAAGTAAACCAGTCCTTAGCAACCCCACAGATACCATAATTATCTAATTTTCTTAAAATAATTGTATGATTCACAGTATCAAACGCTTTACTTAAACCCAAGAAAATGCCACAGGAAAAGTATCCATCCTCAATAGCCTTTTGAATTTTATCAATGATACATAATATGGCATGCTCAGTGGAGTGACATGATGTAAATCCAAACTGTTTGTTGTACAAAATGTTGTTCTTATTAATATATTTAATAAGTCTTTTGTACATAAGTTTTTCCAAGAATCTATTAAAAATGCTTAAGTGAAATCGGGCGGTAATTATCACACACTACATGTGAACCCTTCTTGTACAGTAGTGAACATGTTCTGACAGGAGTATTTGAAAGATGATAGCTCACAGCTTAATACAAGGTGGACCTGGTTTCCCATTCCTTGCTCCTGGGATTTACTGGTACATAGCAACAGGAGATTTGTCAGAAGCAGTTGCAAGATCCTCTTTTGTGGATATTGCTGATGCAGAACTGTCTTGTTTTGTTGAAAGGGTAAGGTTTTATATTAATTTGAGGAATTAACCTATAAATCTAACAGATATATAAAGAATTTTAGAAATTTAAAATTATTAAAACAACAAGGACAAGGGTATTTTGAGCCAAGAAAGAGATTGGTAGAGATTATCATCATCTATATTAATTATAGATTAAAGATGGTACTGCTGATGACATCAGAGGAATCTCTCAGGATGACAGCTTTTTAAGATTCATGCAAGAATGTGGAGAAAGTAGAAACCTTACAGTAAGTGGATTTAACTCTTATTCATGCGTGCTTTCCAATTTCATTTGTTATTAATTGATGGATATAGTTTCCTATTAACAATTTCTGGTGTTCACAGAATCCCAGCGAGTTAATCGAATCAAGATTACTCATCTACAACATATTTCTGAAGTGATAGGTAACATAGTCTGTGATAGTAAATTCTCCTAAATTTAAGGTCTCACCAGACCATCTGAAACCTATTGAGTTTAAAAGTCCAACACTTTAAATGATGAAAGTACATTCTGCAGGTGCACCAAAAGCCTGATTTTTCTTGAAAATATCTCTTAGAGTTACTGCACATGACATGTAATTGTAGTCTACTAATTGGGGACTTTTTCTGTACGCTTAACATTTCTTTGTGTAAAATGTTTGTTACTGTTTGTCTTTTTTCTTGAACACAAGAACACAACAAAGAGGAAATTGTACAATGCCATCCTTGATCAGCTTAGGAAGGGTTTATCAATCCTTGGGTTCCAAAAAGAACTAGAGAAAGCACCTGCTCAGTTGCAGCAGGCTACAGGTTTGTTGGATGGTTGTTGGCTCCTAAGAGCTCATCCGCCCTTTGACAAGTCTTGTTTTTAGTCTTGCTGGATGTCCAACCATCATGACTATATATATAATTACGTCAGAAATATTTCTTCTACTGTACTACTCAGTACAGTAAATGGTTTGAACCCAGGAGTATAGTTGATTAGGTCATATCAAGTCGCTCTGTCGTCCAAAAGATCGTAGTAAAATAAATGGATTGAACCCAGGAGTATCATTATAGATGTGTGAAGTTGATCATCCAGGTTGTTATAGTCTTGA
This sequence comes from Chrysogorgia sp. JL179-B06, assembly GCA_035772405.1. Lineage (NCBI taxonomy): Eukaryota > Metazoa > Cnidaria > Anthozoa > Scleralcyonacea > Chrysogorgiidae > Chrysogorgia > Chrysogorgia sp. JL179-B06. Next base: position 418,536 of record JAYKKM010000272.1, read on the forward strand.
GAAATACTATTGTTATAGTGACCGACGTTTTGACGGCCTCAGCGGAGGTCATATTAATGTAGAGTCAAGTCGCTCTGTCGTCCAAAAGATCGTAGTAAAATAAATGGATTGAACCCAGTATCATTATAGATGTGTGAAGTTGATCGTCCAGGTTGTTGTTGAGAAAGACTATTGTTGGTGACCGATGTTTCGACAGCCTCAGCGGAGCTGATGGAATACAATCATCTACTGTACGTATAAAGTTTGAGCTTTTTTCTTGTTTCGTTCAAATATCGGCGAGCATCATTCTTCGCGGATGCATTATTGCAAAACGGTTTATAACCAATTCAATGTCCAATTTAATATCCCTATGAACATTAAGCAAAGCAAGCCCGTTTAAACGGCTCTCTGTCATCGAGTTTCTCAAATAGGTTTTTAGTCGTCGTAAGGAAGAAATTGAACGTTCGCAGGTACAAGTAGTAACTGGAATTGTTCCAAATATTCTAAAGGCTGTTAAAATATTTGGGAAAGATAGATTGTCGATAAAAGGTAGTAGATCTTGTAGAGTGGCTGGTAAAGTACCCTCAATCTGATGACATCGTTCGCTCACATCTCCAGCTCTGTATCGAGATAACTAGGCTCCGGCAACTCCTCCTCGTACTTTTCAAGAAAGCGTGTGAATCCAGCTTTCCAATCTGGGTTGGAAACCACATTATTTGGCATACCGTAGAGTGCATCCATGACATCGAGATTTGATTCGGAGAAACGAGAATGTATTTGTCCAATAATATGGTCAAGCAACGGGACTGATAATGCTCTTCGATAGTACACTTCGGGTGATTCTGCTTGGACATTCTCTTGATGGATCTGGCGATTAACTGTTCTTGGCATGGATGGGATCGTTCCGATACTTTCTGCTAGCTTAACTGCTTTCTCGTACCATCTTTGATGCCTACCATCAATATCAGACCACATCTTCTCAAGCATAACATACAGGAGTGACACTTTCTCACGGGCCGCCCCAGCGTCAAACGAAGCTGACTGCAGTTGCTTAGTTAAGGGTCTGGTAACCTCAAGACAACTGGATACAACACTAAACAGACCACAAACTGAAAAGATACTAGAGTATGACAAATGCCACTAGCCCTTTGCTTTGATTAATTATTCCAAGTACCCTCGCTATTACGCTCTATCTCCTCCAAAGAATCCACAATTGCCGAGAAAATTTCAATAAAGACACCAAGACCATCAATTCTTTCAACCCATCTGGTACGACAAACATCAATAACATGACTATGGCGAACCTGCGGCAACATCTCTTTGATTTTCTTTTGAAGCAAATCAAACCGCTTTGGAGAAACACTGAAAAACGCAGAAGTAACTCTCACATGATCCATCATATTCCTAACTAACTGCAATTGACAACATGAGGCAACACACAAATTTAATTTATGGGAATTGCAATGGACGTATATTGCGTTGCTGTGGGCGGCCTGAATTCTCGCTGCAGCCCCAGAAATTCTACCAGCCATATTACCTGCCCAGTCATAACCCTGACCTCGACAAAATGTCATCGACAAACCAAGTTTCCCAATAACACTCACAATGCTATCTGAAATTGTCTCTCCAGACAACCCTAGCTTACAAGGTACAAACCCGAGAAACTCTTCCCTGACTAATAGTTTCTTGTCAATAAATCTAATAACAAGAGACATTTGCTCGATGTTAGAGCAGTCGGTGGCTTCATCTGCCAATACAGAAAATAATTTTGCATCTTCAATCTCTCTCACTATGCTTTTGGTAAGCATTTCGCCGCAAATATCAATGACATTGTTCTGCGTAGTTTTAGATACATATGTAGCATTGCGAGGAGCACTATTGAGGTAGTCATCCAATGTAGTGTTTGCGCACCTGGCTCCATACTTGAGTATTTCCAGAAAATTACCCGGATTTGCCTTCTCATCAGTCAGATGTTTGGCGTCATCGCGATGACCTCGTAATGGTATATTTTGTCGTCCACAAAGGATAACAGCATCAATGATCGGTCGCAGTTTTCTGTTTTTCTCAATTTGTTCAGCTTTCAGATTGTCTATCTGAACGTCAATGGGTGTTGCCTTGTTTTCCATGTGCAGTTTAAACTGAGATGAGCGTATTGTAGCAGTGCAATGTACTTGAGATTGCTCTGCATGACAAGCAAATTTCTGCAATGCTGATGTCCAAGCCGTGAGCGGAGTCTTGAATAACTTGTGCAGTTTGCTCGCATTATGAGTGCTTTCACCGGCAAATGGCACAGAATGAATACAAAACGCCCCATCAACGGCTGCTGAATATGCCAACCAAGGAAATTTGGTTAACCACTTATTCTGAAATCTTCTGCTGTTGCTATTAATGGAAACTTATAACCTGGATCAGGTCTCCAAACTTTACAAAGGAGGTTGTATTTCTGTTGGTTGGTAATGGGGGTGGCAGGATTTACAAAGTTTCCAACATCAAAGGGGAAGCACGTTTTTTCGTGATCGTGCGGAATCTCGACTCTAAGATTGCTATCGAGCCTCTCAGTGGACAGTCTCATCCACTATTATAATTTCAGAAGTAGTTGCTGGTTGATTTTCGATTGGCATTACATTGCTTTGATTGGTGCTGTTTCCAGAATCTCTTTTAAAATATTGGTGTCAACAGTACGGGCTTGCTTTTTCTTTTTTCCCTCTACTGGATGACCACGTCGTTTTGCGAGTATTCTAGGCGGTAAGTAACTTCGCGTAACAGCTTCCAAACTCTTATCTGTGGACACTATCTCTTCATCCTCTTGCTCCGTTTCATCCATAAAGTCGAAACTTGGAAGCAGTGGTGTGAAGTGGCTATGGTCTGGAGAACTTGAAACGGGTTCACAAAGAGGTACATAATGGTTTTTTCTTTCCGGTATGTTTGGAGTTTGAAGATAGTGCAGTGGCATATAGGCGCAACAGAAGATGTGGATTTTCTCTGAACCTACTGACAATTCTCTTGGATAAATCATGCAATTGTACATGGTTGACAAACAATTTCTTTTGGCCACAACATCTTTTCCAGCTGCATTAGGGACGGGGTAATATGACTCAATGGGGCATTTTATAACACTTGATAACGACATCATGCACAAAAATGAATGATAGGCATGATTTTTTGCAATGTTTTCTGCCTCAGCGAGAACTGCAGAATTTGGATTTTGCACCTCAAAAGAATTAAGTGCTACATTTGATAAGCACATGGCAAATGCATTTTCCTTGCAAAAAAATGCTCCAAGTTTATATTGTTCTTCAATTAGTGGATGGGAAGAGTAGAAGGAGGCATTAGTATAGAGCTCAATACTGGTAAGGCAGCGAAGGTGTACAGCAAGGTTATCATTACCAATTAGTGCAAGAGAACAAGCATTGTACAGACAGTTACCATTAGCCACAGTTCTAAAGGGAGGATTAAACATTTACATGTATGCTCATAAAAATAACTAGTACTAGTGTAGGAAATTGTAAAATTATTTATTATCTCCCCTCTATACAAGTGAAAGCCAATGCTACAGTATATTTATAGGACTACACACTAACGCTATATTTATATCTGCACACCAGATACAGTAATTTCAAACATACAGTAGTTAGATTCTGGAGTTTCCTGTCAGTGTTTTCAGCAGGTTAACTATAGCACTTGTTGCCAGAAATTGTGGACATAATGGCTCCTGCTTACATGTGGGCTAATTTACATACAGTGTATCTGTTGTTATATACGGCTTCCTCTGTAAACACTTGAATCACACAGGAGTGTTTTAAATTGAATATTCTGATACCCAAGTGGGTATATGTGACTTGACAAATTTGCTAGCTTAAGAAGAAAGAATGTCAAATTATTTTCTTTCATATTCACTTACATCAGGTAATTTGTACAGCCTGCAAAATCAATAAGTGTACAATGTACATCTCGATTTATGCTTATTTGGCTTATAGAATAGATAAGGCCTTTCTACACAATACACTTTGTTGTAACGATAGTCATCTTGGTGTATGTGATCAAAATGTACATGCGTGTCAACATTCACCATCAAATCATAAACAAGAATTATGTCTTGTGCAAACATTGCATATGCCAGTATGACAATAATATACAACAATGTAAAAGTACGCCAGAATGACAATCATACAATGAATCGTATTGTGTAGATTGCCCTTTAAAGAAATTCTTTGAGCTATACAAATGCTATTTTAAATGAATATCTAAGAAAATAATTTCATAATCATTATTCTTAGGCTATGGAATTCAGCAAGTTGCAATTGACCCACTTAAACATCAGGGTACAAATCACTGCTCTATGTAATTATTAATCTAAATATTACATGTATATCCATGATTTCTGTCCATGATATAGTAAAAATAGAACATACATATATAATCCAAAAGATAGATATTAAATGATCAGTTGGAATGTTTTCATGATGCCAAAACGAGTCACATCCCAATACCGTTATGCTACAGTACATAACACTAGTGAGTATGGAATATACTGCAGTTCTTTGCAGAATGAGTCCATACAGATTCTCTTTCAAGTATTTAATGTCATTCTGGTACAACATTTATGTGAGTATCAATAATATATACAATGGGATAAAATTGGCATGTCTATTTTAATTCATCAGGATTATATGGTTACGGTTTCCCAGTCAGTCCCATCTCTCTCTCTGTACCAGAATCACAATTTCTAGTATGTAATTGTAAACACAACATTCATACCCCCATGAAAATTGTCTCAGTATCATATAAACATCCCTACAGTATGTTGTGGCACATACTTGGCAAAAAATATATCTACAGCATGTAAATAAACCATATATATACATGTGTTTAGTATAAACCATAAAATGTTTTAGACCTGCAAGTTCACAAGGGAATCAGAGGACACTGGAAAGGATACTCTAAATATTATTGTACCTAAATATACATGTTAAGACTGAGAGCACTTAAACTACTAATTCATTATATTTCACAAATGACTTCAAATGAGAAATTTGTTTTAAAGTTTATGCCGTTAACCAAAGCCTCTGTGACCAAAGACAAAGTATGGAGTCTGCTCAGTCTGGAGTTTGTGGACGCCAAAAGTCGTCTTCTTCGAAGGACATTATGTAAATTCATACTTAAACGCAGTGACCATATCATCCTCGGTTCATGCATATTTCATATCAACTAGACAATTAGCTCATTTCCATGTAAATTGATCATGATTTATAAAAGGACTAGAACTGACCTCACTGGAATACGATTTAAGGACCGTATTTTATGACAATGAGGGAACTGTCTCGCCGAAAAGTCGCACACGGACAGCCGTGGACCGGGAAGTAAAGCGGCCATTATTTTTGCTTCGGCTGAAATCTGGGTATAGCAATGTTGTTTTAATAAGAGCAAATTATTCACTTGTTGCGGATCACCAAGGAATTGGGCTAACTGTTGAAGAACACCATCACTCTTTGTCTTTACAGCAGCCATTGCACTCACACGAATGAAATCTCTGGTCGCGTTATTATCTGGTCATTAGTGAAAATAGGAAGCTTGGGCTCTACGAAGTCCCCCATTTTCGCCCATTGATTGGTCTGTTTCAATTTTCAAAAATAGAGCCACTTTCAGAGTTGCTTTCTGTGACTCCCTCAAACAAATACTGGCCATCGATTGGTCAATTCCATTTGGCTGAAATAGGCAAATTTTGTGGCTTCCGCGAGCGCTTCGCGCTGCCGCGAAACACCGCGCGCATTAAGAGAGGTCTGGGTACGAGTTCGGTAAAATGTCGCGGAATCGGAGAAAGTTGCTGAGGTTTTTTGCGAAATTAATTCGAATAAACAGTATTGCGTTTTTAATATTTTATAGATGAAGCGGGCAACTTACAGATACTTTCACAATGCAAAACAAAACCAGAATAAAGTTATAATTTATTTTCCCCGTCGAATTCTGACCGTGTCTTGAGTCATGCTAACCACCGTCTAGATCCGCGCCTGCTCACTGCTGCTCATACACATATATCATGAGTCCAGGTCTCCAAAGAGTGGCACATAGCCCTGAAGTCTGTTTTTTTTGGACCTTGGTTCAGTAGCAGGTGTAGTACTTGATGACCCTCTTGATGCTGAAGGAATCACTGGATTTCTCACAACATTTCTTGAGCATAAGCCTGGAAATGCTTTTCTGTAGGGAAGGAAGTCAGAATAATATTACCATACATACTGTAGTTATACATGGAAGAATTTTCAATATCTAGACCAGAAGCTGGTGGGAACACTTCCCCCTTTTAATTTGTAGAAACATTTTTAACATTTTAAAATATTCAAGTAATCATAATCTTTGAAGTAATCATAATCATGTTGTTTTTCAATTACAGTACACTATTATTAATTTAAACACTGTTATTTATACAATCCCTATTTAGACCTTACATTTTAAATTCTGCTCTCCAAAATGCAAGAAATGGCATTTCAGAGCTAGGTCTCAGTGTTCCAGAATTTTCAGGGGGATAAGCTGCCACATCACATTCACAACTTGATATCATTTGATTCAAACAAGTGCATTGCTAAGCACTAAATATAAATAGTAATACAGATATTTATGCGATTTACCTTGGAATATGTATTTTCTGAGACTATTCCAACTAAATATAAATTGAGCCTTTAAAATGTTCTGCAACTGCATCTACCTATTTTATTTGTAAATATATCTGTATATTTATATCTATATATTTCTAATACAGTATCTAGTTTCTGATCTCTGAAAGTTGGTGTTTGAAATATTTGGCTTTTTCTTTATTAATTGTTACTATCAACAGCAACGAGTGTCATTACATTGTGTCAAAAGATTATGTAGATTTATGTTAAATAGTGATATTTAGGACCATGATATTTTAGATATTTACATACCTGAAGTTTTCTGATGCCCGTTCGCGTGGTTCGCGTGTAGATTGCAAGGAAGTGGAGGACGACGATTGTCCACTTGACCTGCCATTCACAGAACTTGACGTACCATTCATAGAATTCTCTAGTTCGCGTATAGCATTCTTCAGAATATGCGTTGTTTTCTCGACAAGATCTTTCTCCGACATATTGAGCAGATGGGAAGTAAGATGCACATTTCGCACCGGCGCCAAAAGATATTAGTAATGGGAAAACCGCTGACCAGGTATCACATTGCATCACCGGGTACGATATATTGCATCACCGGGTACGACACAATGAGACAATATAGTACGATGCAATGCACAATCGCATACGATCGGTGTCACAATTTTGTCCACAATCCCCCTCCATACCAAATGAGGAATATGTATTTCTTTTCCAACAATATCTCCAGCTCGATTTTCGATAGAAGTATACTTGGCAAGTTGTGTTCTTGATAATAACAGTTTAATCATCCCACTGTACGTTATTATTGGGAGTATCATCATTTGGAATATCTTGAATGCAGCTTCAGACGTTACATGTTCATGTAGTTTGGATAACAGTCGTAGACGATTAGTTGCCTTTTTGTAAGCTGCATTGAAATTTTCATGAATCTACTATATATCCAATATATTTATATGAATTTGTTAGATTTAGAGCCTGTCCTCTGTATTTTACTTCCAAACCACGTGGTTGTGTTGACAGCTTCTTTCCTGTACCGAACAGCATTATTTCGGTTTTACCCTTCTTAAGATTTATCACTGACTCGTTTTGATCGAAATACTCTGCTATTGATTCTATATCCTGTGACAGTGCTCTTTCTATGACTTCTACATCTTTTTCAGAAAAATAAATTACAGTGTCATCAGCATATTTTAAAACACTCGAATTAGTCAGTTGATCTGCAAAATCATTGTAAAATACAACGAATAACAAAGGTCCCAATATAGAGCCTTGAGGCTGGATGACGTATTTACACCTAGTTGAACATACTGTTGTCGACCAAACAGGTAATCAGTAAACCAAAGTAACTCATTATCTTTCACACCATACGCTTGTAATTTACTAAGAAGGCCACTATGACTTAAGGTATCGAAGGCCTTGCTTAGATCTATAAAAACAGCTCCAACAAGGTTCCCCCGATCGACTTCTCTTCTTATATCATCTAAGGTGGCAGCTAAATTTGTAGATCTCTTAGACCGATAACCAAACTGATATTTCGATATTAAGTTTTCTTCCTCGAGAAAATGTATAAACTGTCTATGAATAGCTTTCTCCAATAATTTCGACAAAACCGGCAGCACTGATATAGGTCGATAATTTTCTGGCTGATCATATGATCCAGATTTATGTATCGGTATTATCTTGGCTGTTTTCCAAATTACTGGTACCTGGCACAACGGATGACAAATATATTCTCGACTGTCTTTCAGCAAACCCGGTGGTAGTTCATCTATTCCAGTAGCTTTATTTCTTTTAAATTGTTTCAGTTCATTGAGAATGAATACGTTTGATATATATTGCATTTTAAAAACTTGTCGTGTTCGCAATACCATTTCTACTGGTCGTTTCCATATAAAATCCACAAGTGGTATTGAATTTTCTTTAAGGCACTGAACAGCGTAGGCAAAATAATTACTGAAAATACTCGGTTGATTTTGATCATTATAAATATTTGCACTTCCTGACATTCCTTTAGTTTTATTTGGGAAGATGTCCTTAATTGTGTTCCAAAATTTCCTAGGATTGGTCGCATTCTCTTCAATTAACTCTTTCTGATATACATTTTTTGCATACCTCAGCTTATTATTACACGCATTTCTCAACTTCTTGTATACGTTCCAATGCTCATCCTTCTTAGTTTTACGAGCTTTTCTTAACATTCGGTCACGGCTGATCATACTTTTTCTTATGTCAGAATTCAACCAAGGACATGGTTTTCCCTTCACTTTCTTAACTATTTGCGGAGCATGGTTGTCGAAAATAGCTTTCACAGATTCATTAAAATACTGTAACGCCACATTTACATTACTCGTATCATAAATTGGCTGCCAATTCACACTTTTCAAATCCTCTTTCATGGCATTTGGATCATATCTGGAATAATTCCGGCACGTAATAACCTTTGGGGCATACTTAATGTGATGTATTTTACGTATGCAACCAACCATATCATGATCGCTCAGACTAGTTGGAAATACACTACACTTTGATATTGCCGATGGCATGCGTTGTTAGTTGCTATTAAATCAATCAATGTAGACGATTCTCTCGCGATACGAGTAGGTTTCTTGACCATTTGACGAAAACCATAAAGTCGAAATAACGCCTTAAAGTCCTTATGCTCATTTGCTTTTAAATAGTTCACGTTAAAGTCTCCCAAGATAATTTAATTAGAAAGTGCATACAATCTATATGCCTTGATGTTAAGGGCTGTGGAAATAATTGGTTTTTGATGTGCTTGCTACCGATCGCCAAATAAGTGCAAGATTGCAGAGTTTATTCCCTCGTGTATGACTGCAGCTGAGAAGATGTATGCTAAATGTAAAGAAATTTTGTTTTTTGGCGACTTTAATATCGATATGTTAATAAAAGATAATCCACATGGGCCTAATCAAGACCTTTCCAGTTTTTTGCGAACAGTTTTGTTTAACAAATGTTATACACAAACCTACTAGTCAACCAAATCGAATCAACCAAAAGCCTACTTGATGTTATTTTAGTTTCTCATCCTGAAAGGTTTGCTACAAGTGGTAATTTACATTTGGGAATTACCCTTACAAAACCAAACACTATTTTAAAAGTAGTTTAATCCTATTTTAAAAATATATTTTAAACCTAGTTTAAATTACTATTTTAACTCTTTCATTATACAATTGTCAACCCTGATTTTTTCCTGTTTTTAATATAGTTTTTATATGTATCTTGATCCTGTTTTTACCCTGTTTTTAATTTGATTTTAAACCTATTTCAAAAACGACTCTTTTAAAATAGGTTTTAAATAGTTTTAAACTAGATTTAAAATATTGTGTGAAAAGCTGTTAGGTTAGTATTTTAAAGGTATTTTAAAATAGTATTTTTCCAAACAGTTTTCAAATAGATTTAAACTAGATTTAAAATATTGAATGCAGCTCTTTGAAATATATTTTAAAGCTATTTTTAAAAAAATAGCTTTATAAAAACTAGATATTCAAAATATGAAATTATCATTGTATGCAATAAAACTGTTAATTTGTATTTTAAAACTATTTATATAAGATATAAACAATATATTGGTATTAAAACAGTGCATCCTTGCTGTTTTAAAACAGCTTTAAACTATGCTTAGTAAATGAGATAATGCAGCATAACCACATGCACTACAGGTATACATACGTACAAATTATCATATATCACTTTAACTACATCTCCCATGCAAACACCTGTGAGCACATAATAATGATAAATTTGCAACCTCAATGGTTAGAATGTCTAACCGGTAATTAGTAGGTTGCAGGTTCAACCCCTGTCTAACCTGCTAAGCAGACGTTACTTTTCTACCCGCGTAAACTGGCCCCGCCAGTTTACGCGGGTAGAAAAGTAACGTCTGCTTAGCAGGCTAACCCCTGTCTGGAACTCATAAATATTTTCTGAGTAATTGGGCTTGACAAATGTGTCTAATAAACATCTGTTACATTACACCGTATCAATGCATAAAACATATTTAGTTCAAAGGATATATTCAAAAGTAAAACCTTTACAGTTTACAGTATTGGTACTAGTATTGATATCAGTAGCATACAATTAAATAAAATAATAGAATTACAGAAAATTATAAAGTATTGTATATACACTAAAACAAATAAAATGTTTAAAAGAGACACAGTGCTCAGTCTCTCTGCATACTAGATAATTTACAGTATCAGGTTAGGCAAAATTGCATGTTGTAACTTAAAGTTTGTAAAGTTCATAACGTTGAATTCTTCACTTTTATTCGAGCATAATTATCTATATAAAAGAACAAACGTTCCTTAATTAATGATAAATATTGTTCACAATATAATTTTAAAGCAAAATATGCCCAGTATGTCAAAAAATGAGAATATTGTAGTACAGAAAATATGTAATGTAAACCAAGATAAAGAAAGCCTATAGTTAGTAGACTGTATACATACCTTTGTGATAGTTTGGGCGTTGTCGTTTAAAAACAAGTTGATTGCACTTTGTACGTAGAGCTTGTTTAATTATGCCTGCAGTACATGGTTTTCGTTCTCTGTCAAGCTTTGCCACAAGTGAGAAGTCTAAACAATAACACCAGATGTCCTATCAGTGTAAGTCATACACTAATTTATTATAAGACACTAAATGAATTTTCTACACATTGTATTTCTTACCTACAACAGCTGAAACTAGCACAGAGTCAAGGTCGACAAGTCTCTTGCCTGAGAGCTTTTCCTTGGGATAAAATATGGCTAGAATAGCACAAGCTATAGCTGTTCTGCTTTTGGAACTTGCTATCGCTGCCTTTGCTTTTACCGGGCAACACCACACCCCATAAGCAAGTTCTGGCAACTATTAAAAACAAATAGTATAGCATGTTAGACTCAGTCTGTTACATTATGCTACAGCTCACTGCATTCCACAAATCCAAAAAATGACTGATCAATGTGCTTATTTCTAGGCAACAACTTCACTTAGTCTAGTAGCCTTACTGTATGGCTTTGACAATTCTGAGCAGCATAATCATATCATGTAAACACTGCAAAATAATAATTAATATACATTTACTTACTCCTTTAGAAATGGCACTCTCTTGTGTGATGTTACCAAATGGGGTGATTACACATTCAGTTGGGGTACTGCTAGGCACTTGAATGTTTTCATATTTTTCTTCCACTATAACACATAATAAAATATATTTATCATTTATAGACCCAGAGCAAGGGGAATTTGACAATAATATTACCCCTTCGTGCCCGGGATACATGTATATCATCCCAAGGGGTATTTGGTTTTATTTCGACAAATTCCCCGAGTGGATGGTCCATACATTACTGTATATATTATACCGAAACAATCTTGAATGCTGTCTTGAAACATCTAGAAATGTATTGTTTTTCCTCATTGTTTCTGGCTCATCTAATCTTGGTTTTCGCACGTAGTATTTGGTTTTGGGCATGGATTTGGTTTCACGCATGACACTTGAGTCAAATACCCCTCCACAGTGGGGAATTCACATTATACCCTGCCACAGCAGGGAATTCAAGTTGCCTATAACGTCTGTGGGGATTTAACATATTTGTAATCTATGGTTATCCTGAGATAAATTGTAATATATCTTGTTAGCTGAAAATTTCATCTTTATAGACTTTTTGCTGTCAAAGTTGACGGAAGTGATGTCATAGCGGGCATCTTTAAAGACGTTTTCATGTTGACTGTGCCCGCTATGACATCACTTCCGTCAACTTTAACAGCAAAAAAGTCTAAGATGAAATTTTCAGCTGACAAGATATATTACAATTTATCTCAGGATAATCCATAGATTACAAATATGTTAAATCGCCACAGACGTTATAGGCACTTTAAATTGACTGGTCATGTGATACAAATCTAGCTCTTTGATTTGAAAAATTATAGTTGAGGACTTGAGGTATGAACCTAGGAGTATCATTAGATGTGTGAAGTTGATCGTCCAGGTTGTTGTAGTCTTGAGAAAGACTATTGTTGGTGACTGACGTTTCGACGGCCTCAGCAGCAATCATCTTCAGAGTCAAATAAAGTGTGTTTGTCAGGTTTGTGTATATTATTATATAGGTCAGTCACCAACAGTCTTTCTCAAGACTACAACAACCTGGACGAACAACTTCACACATCTAATAGATCCTGTTGTTACTGAAGTATAAGCCAGGCAACCAATACATACATTTATTGTATTTCTTTTTCAATTCCTCCAGTTCTTTCTTCAAATTTTCTTTCACTTCAATGCACTTTTCGTTAGTGCACTTTGGGCTCTTTGCTCCAAATCTTGGATGTACTGGTAATGGTGTGCTTGTCAGTGGTGATGGTACTCGAAAACAGTCATCATCATCATCACATGAGCTGCTGCCACTATCAGTAATGCTGACGCTTGTTACCTTATGAGGTTTTAAAATTGTTGCTAAATTAAATCCTCACTTGCTTTTTTTGCAGATATTTTATCCAGACAAGTAAAAATAACAATTGAATCAACGGAATAGAGTTGTTATATATGTTATATTCAATTTTATTGGCAAAATATACAGAACTTGTGACTAGGCTCTCAGCAACGGCCTCCGTAGCTCAGAGCACTGCAGTAAGCATGGCAAGATCAATTCCAGCCGGAATGCCTTGAAGTTGCATTTTTCGCAACTGGTCCCGGTTTGGTTTTAAAATGTATATATTTCTACACTCGAAATGTTCCTTCACCATAAATCCTTAGAACATGTAGTTTGATCAAGTGAAATGCCAAATATTTGCCCAGGGTATATTACAGGTAATATTTGATATTTCACTCAATCAAACTATATATTAATATATTAATTTAAAATAGGTTTAAAATACTTCAAACCTTTAATCTTTTTAAACTAGATTCAAAATAATATAGTTTAAAACATTTACATGTAATTGATATACCCAAGAAGTTTAAAATATATTTTAAATAGACATATGCTGCACGTATATAAATATTAGATTTAAAACTATAATTAAAATTTACTATTTATGTAAAATACATTTAAAATAGTACTATTTTTAACTAGTTTATACTAAAATAGTTTCAAAACAGGACTGTTTTAATACTATTTTCTGTCTAATTTTCTTAAAACAGATTTAAAATCTGATTGAAATATATTTAAAACAACAACTATTTTAACATTTTCCAAAAAATAGAGTTAAAACAGGCAATATGCATTAAAAATAGGGTTAAAATACATCAACTAGAATTAAAATAGATTTAAACTACCTTCAAAATAGTGTTTGGTTTTGTAAGGGTTACCACCATTTCTACTAAATATTTTTGCATAAATTCCAAAAGACAATTTTCTTATGGCTTTAATCCTGTTATTGATTTTTCTCTGTAGTCTACACTGGTTTCTTGGTGTTATTTCACATTGGTTAGTATTATTAAAGGCAATGTTCTGTCGATATAACTTGTAAAGATGCAGTAATAACAATGTTACAGGAATAAATTTACATTTTATTTAAAAATAACAGCTGTTAAATGTGTTTCATAAATGCATCATGCACTGTTTAATAAACGAGCATCAGATTTGAAACACAAGGGCGTAGCCCAAGTGTTTTATATCTGAAAAAACACGTGGTGCGAGTTTATTGAACGGCTTGAAAAAAACACCCATTTGATAAGTTCATTGGCGTAGTAATTTTGAAAATCAATGTTGTCTAAGCCAAGAAAATCAAAATAAAGTTATGTAAATTAGGATGAAATTTTATCACAAAATCTATGACACAGTAGTGATTTCCTTTGTATTTTTTTAAGTAGCTATAGTACTTTATTATATGGCTCTGAATAGCGACAGTGTTGCATTTATAAATGCACACCACGTAGCTATAGTAAGGCGTTGAAGAGAGAAGCTCCAGTGTATGGAACTTTAATCTCAAACACTTCAACCTCAAACATAATGAAAAAAAGCGCAACTGTACTGCAGAAAAATAATCAGGTTTACTCCCACAATATTTAGCACGAGAACTTCTCTTTAACTAGGGGTCATTAAATGTGTGTTTCATAAATGCATTACGTAGCTTTAGTACTTGCATTATACGGCCACGGCACTGAATAGCCACGGTTGCATTTATAAATGCACACAACGTAGCTATCGTAAGTGCTGAGGAGAGAAGCTCCAGCATACGAAACTTTAATCTCAAACACTTCAACCTCAAGGCTCAAACAAAATGAAAAAAGTGTAATAATACTGTAAATAAATTTATCATCCTAAACAGCTTGGAAAAATTATTTAAAATTTATATTGTCAATTATATTTTCTTTCTTCATTTCTTTCACTTTCCACGCTCTAAGATTTCTTCCTTGCTTCCGCACACTCGAACCCACAGGTATGATTTCGCCACCGACGTTAGCGATGAAGACTCTCGGCTAATTGCTCAATTTCCTCCTTTAAGAATAAAATTTAAAATATACTGAACATTATAAGACAAGCAGTGATTAACAAGAGAACATTACAGTAAAAATGACAGGAAATGCAGCGTTTAAAGACTTTTATCGGATTTTATAGAGTAATATATAGACATAGTTAAGCAGTGAGATCAAACATGTGTGGTGGGATCATGGTGAGGTCACCAAGCTCGGAGACGCCAATATTGGAGAAGCTTCGAATCCCACAACTGATTTTTTGGTAAATTATGGCTATAAAAGGAATCTAAGACGTCTAGAAAGCTGAAACCGAAGTTTTGAAGAGCCAGACGACAATATGGCGACAGAATCTTCGAAGATTGCAAACATAAAAAAACCATGATTTTACTGGCAATAGAAGACAGCGATATAATATCTCAACTAATCTGTAAGTAAAGTATCTCAATTGGGAAACATTTGAAACCTCTTAATGTTTAAACAAAATTTTATGAAATTCCAAATTTCACCCAGACTAAATTTGCAACATGTTGTCTGAGCTAATTAATTATTCTAATTCATGTTCTTGCAGTGATCTGTTAACCTTGCTTCATTTATTTATTTATTAGTTTAAAAACATTATTCTGTTAAAATAAGTCAATTATATTATAATAAATAAACTCTGTTACAATAAATAAATTCAGTTGAAATATTTTAAGCAATAAATTGTTAAAATCAATAAATTCTGTTATAATAAATTTAGTTAAAAATTTAAACCTGGATATTTTGATGTCATATTGAAATCAAACTTAAATCTTATGTTTCACTCTTTATTTCTCACCCTGTGATGAAGGGCCTTAGCTCAAAACCTCTTACACATTATTTCGGCAGTACACCGACCTTTTAAGGTATTATATTTATTAAATCTTACTGCAGAAATCACCTGAGTCATGGTAGCTCAGTGGTTGGAGTATCTGGGTAGCAATTGGAAGGTTATAGGTTCGATCCTTGCTCGGTGCTCAAGATTTTTCCTGAGTTTTTTAAAACTTATACAGCAACAGCTTAACAAGTTACAAAATATCAAGCTGAAATTTAACATGAACTAGTTGTTACTTTGTTTAACTTGTTTGTTTTCAAATCCTTGTTTGTTGAATGGTTGTGGGTATGGCAGTGATTCAAAATGTTCTCGCCTTTCCATAGTATGCATTTAACAGCTGTTATTTTTAACTAAGGCACATTCTGATCTTGGACTCATTAACCTGGGATATTGAAACACAAGAAACAGAATTGGACAACATTGTAACTGGTGAACTAAGCATACTGTGTATCCCATAATGCATACCACTTTTACATGTAAACATAAATTATTAATTATTGTGCTTTTGTAGATATGTTAGGCGTTTGCAGAGTCACATTCAGTTTATTTGTTTATAAATATATATGCATCAACGGCCGTCTGCGCGACATCGGAAAACTTGGTGTTGGTAACTAGATACTCAGCGTTTGAATTAATATTGAAATTGAAACAGTCACATGATTGCGAATGCAAAAATTGAAACGTCAAAAAGAGACAGTTTTTTGAGGAAATAGAAATACGAATCCGAATATGTATTTTGACCTGCTAATTCGAAATCTGTTTTCAGAATTGAAAACGGTTATATATTGATCGAGAAAACATTCTATAGCCAACTAAGTACATAAACCGTTTTTACGAAGGGTACTCACGTTCTCGTAATATAGTAAAAACGTATGTTATGTATGTTGATTCGCTAATTCCAAATCTGTTTTCAGAGTTTAAATCGGTTAAATATTGGCCGAGATAACGTTCAAACATTTCTTCAACAAAACGGGCTTTTGCAAATTGTGTATTTTTGCAAAACACAAATACACGGCCACGGCTTGCGAGGTCTGGGCACCATGGATGGGGAAATTCCCGTAAAAGGGTAGAAAAGGCAGGCGAGGGGATTATTGCGGATTCGTATTTCTAGTTATCTGACAGAAGTTGATGTTACATCACCAAGAAAAGAACGACTCCACCGTGTTCTTGAGGTGAATATATAACACGTTCCAGAGCTAAGTGTGATATTCTATTTACAGATATGTTGGACAATTAGCATTGTATATTGCATTTTTACCCAGAAAACCAGCATTGTCCTGGAGATACATTACAAAATATTTAAATTTGTGCAAGGCAATGAAATCTACTACAACAAAATCTTAAATTCTTAGCGAATTTTGCAACTAAATATATTTAAGACCCCAAAACGACAAGATAAAGTTAATGAAATATGAATGAAAATAGCCAGGAAAAAATCCTTTGGTAAATATCATGAAAAATGCTTGCTTTTAGCCAAAATCTGATAATGTACCATGGACAGATAATCTGAAAAAATGCGAAATCTGAATAACGTAGTAATAACATGGATAAAAAGTGTTAAAACACCGTTTTTTTAAATTAAGAAACAACCCAAAAAATGTTGCTATATTTATATAATGAAGCCATAAACGTCATAACATTTTAAAATAATTTCTGTAGCTATTAATGTAGCTATATATGCCATTTTAATGCATATTACAGTTTAAGCTCTTAAGGATATCTATACAGATCTCATACAACTACAAATAACTTCCAAAAGCATTCTTGATAACAGTCACCAAATGGTAAAATGTTTGACATATTCAGGAAATATTCATTTTTTGGGCATCGACAGGTCGACAACCAGTTCAGACTACAGCAAATACACTGCAAGATTATTCAGCAAATTATATAACATTAATTTTTTTGGTCATCGACAAGTCGAGACCAAGTCAGATTATATGGTTGCAAGAATATTCACCACATATTCAATTTTTTGGCATGTCAACAACCCTCAGTGAAAAAATTACAAGATAATTCAGGAAATATTCAATTTTTGATCATCGAAATGTGGACAAGCAGTTCAGACTTCCAATCTATAACGTCAATAAACATAATGGGGAAAAATTAATTTACCCTCTGTCCAATGAGTCTTGCCTTTAACACTGACTTTTCACATAGAAGCTAGGCCACACGAACCAGCACCACTTAGTGTCACTTGGAACATGTTTAAAATTGTTTCATACAATTCGATGGTTTTTTCCTTTTGTGGATGGTGCCGCTACACTTTTCCGCTTTGATGTTGGTTTATTTATTTATTTATTTACCATGTAAGTCTTCATTCAATGCTGTATATTATAGACTGAATAAAAAAACAAAACAAAAAAACTAATAAATAAACTAATAAATCATAGAAATTACTTCCTTGAAAGATTCAAGTGATTTGCCTAAAGCTACTTGACTGGGCAGTTTGTTCCACTCCAGTAAGGTCCTTGGAAAGAAAGAATACTTAAAATAATCACACTTAATAACAGGTATTTTATATGCATGTCCAGATGAACGAGTGGAACTATAGGTGACTGGTTGGAGCTCACTATTATCTATATAAGCTAAGTTATTTCTGAATTTATAAAGCATTTTCAAGCGAGCGATTGTTCTTCGAGATTGTAATGTCTTCCAACCCAGGCATCATATCAGTGACACTGTCCTGACGATTATAACGCGAGAGGACCCAACGAGCTGCCCTCCTTTGAACCATTTCCACTTGTTTGATGTTCTTGGCTGTGAAGGGATCCCACACAGAAGAGCAGTATTCAACTGTTGGCTGGACAAGGGCTTTATATGCCCTCTCCTTCGTAATTTTAGAGCAGTGTCTTAGGTTTCGCTTTAGAAAGCCCAGTGTCTTATTTGCTTTATTTGAGATGTTTCTCACATGTTCATTCCATCTAAGATCTTTGGAAAGATGTACTCCAAGATACTTGGCAGTGTCTAATACTTCAAGGCAGCGACCGTGAAGTTTATAATTGAAAATAATGGGCTCATGTCGTCTCGTAATTCTGAGGACATTGCATTTGGCAATATTAAATGACATTTTCCAATCTTTCTCCCATTTTTCCAGACTATATAAATCCTGCTGCAGTTGTACACAGTCATCCACAGATTTTACAACAAGGTAAATGACTGTGTCATCAGCAAAAAGGCGTACCCTTGACTTTATACAGCTTGGTAAGTCGTTTATGAAGGCCAAGAATAAAATTGGTCCCAATACAGAGCCTTGTGGGACCCCTGATGTGACATGGATGTAGTTCGATTTCTCCCCTTCTAAAACGACGCACTGTTGCCTGTTCTTAAGAAAGTCCTGTATCCATCTCAATGTATGCATATCAATGCCATAATTTGACAATTTGAATACCAGTTCTTTATGCGGTACTTTGTCAAATGCTTTCGAAAAGTCCATGACAATGACGTCACTCTGCCCTCCTTTCTGCATGACCTTTGCAACATCATTGATAAAACCAATCAACTGGGTCTAACAAGAATGAAATCGGCGAAAACCATATTGAAAGTCATTTAGTATATGATGCTTATCAAAGTGACCAATAATATTTGACACTAAAATATGTTCCATGATCTTGCTACAAATACATGTAAGTGAGACTGGCCTGTAATTCTCAGGCAATTGCTTAGATCCCTTCTTATAAATAGGTGTCACAAATGCCAGTTTCCAATCTGATGGAACTATGCCAGACTGCATAGAGGCTCTGAAGATGTTACACAATGCTGGAGCAATCACTGTACTTAGCTCTTTTAGAACGCGTGGGTGTAAGTCAGGGCCTTTTTTAACTATTAAGCTGGGGGGGCAAATGCCCCCCCCCCAGTCCCCCTTGTGCCCCCCCACTAATAAATTTTTCCCCCCAGGAAAAGTCCCTTTTTCTTAAATTTAATCAACCAATAAGCAAGGAATAAAAATTAAACACATGGAAAGTAAGTTTTAGCCCTTAATTAACAACTTATAGACTTACTGAAATTATTATGTTGACCTACGTGGCGCGCTTCCCCCATTTAAAATCCCGCAAACAAGTGTTTTCTGTTTTTTACCATAATATGATAAACGCAATATTATATGACCGATTATAAGCACAATGTTTTGGTAGCTTATGAAGATGCCTAAAGGCTAAAGTGTTTATATTGGTTCCGTACTACTTCTGAGTTTATATATTAAAGTGTTTCATAATCTTGATGCCCTATGTAATCGTGCATTTTTAGCAATGGCGTGGTGCCTTAATTTCGCAAAAATTCTTATCAGAAATCGCCGTAAAAGCACTTCTGGGCTTTGCAAAATTAAAAATGTTCCTGAGGGGGCATGCCCCCAACCCCCCTACTAGATTACCGTTACCCCTTTCGAACAACCCTGGATCCGCCACTGATCATGAACTGTAGAAAAAATATTTTTAAATAAAATGGCAGACAAATATATATATATATAAACGAAAAAGCCTACCTCAGAAACAGTAAACATATATTTTGGCTACGAAGGTCCCTTTTAGGAAAATGCCCCCCCACAGGAAAATCCTTAAAAAGGCCCTGGTGTAAGTTGTCAGGGCCAGTAGCCTTATAAGGGTTTAGACTTGACAATAGTTTTCTGACCCCTTCCACTGTGATGTCAATTGGAAACATGTTTGGGTAGCAACACTGGCCTGGCATTTGATGCTTTAATACTGACTTTGAAATATGTGTAAGCTTCATTGGACCAGATTGTGAAAAAGCACTCTTAAATTGTTCATTTAACACTTCTGCTTTGATGTACGAGTCAGTCATCACTGAGTCCCCTGATTTCAGAGAAGCAATACCTACTTTGTCAGAAGCAATACCTACTTTGTCGAATGATCAGTGCGTTTCTCCGCACGGTCGAAGGATCCAACTGGAGAGGAATTCAGTGTTCACGGCTGACTGTTGTTGGCATAACTGAACTATTTATTTCAGGTTCTTCATCTTTCGGCAGCAACTCTTTCTCTTCAGTCCCTTCAATACATCATCAAAGTGTTCGGCGAATTCTGTTGTTAATATCACATACTGTAGGGTTCAAAACTCCTTGAAAACTCGTTAGCTTTGAAATCAAACGAACGGCGTATATTGAATGGCATGGGTTTTCTCTTTCTTGAAATAACATCTATATAACAAAATAAAAATTGATATCGGTCAATTTCAAGAAGCAAATTAAACATAACAGTATATTCCCTTTCAGTGAAATAAGTTGTTTGCACTGCATTTATCTTGAGTATATCGGGTCAGTTTCCCATCGCAATTTGCATGACCATTAGTTTTCTCTATGTTCTCTTGGAATAACTTTTGCCATACCTTTTCTACTATTCTTCATATTGAATTCATTCACTTAGTAGCATTTAGAACCAATCTTCCCCAAGGACGCACAATAATGAATCACTTAATTGTTTTTCAAGTTTCAACTGACAAGCTGCAACAGACTGTCACGTCCAGGTGTGATACATCCTGTTTAACCGCTTGCTTGCTGTTCTGCGGAAATAGTTATAGCATAGTTATAGCCGATGCCTGATCTTTTCTGATATTATTTCAATTTTGTATTCAGAGTTATTGCAATATCAGAACCACGATGCATCATTTCTATTTTTTTTAAACTGGTAAGAGGCAGCGGCCTGACAAAAAATGTCAGATACACTGCATTTGCTTTTAACAGCTTGAACTGAATGTTTTTCAGTCATTGCTATAATCCTAGTGTTCTTACGTATTATTGACGTTTTCAAGATATAGAACGTGACTTACTAATATCACATTGTTATTTCAACAAGTAGTTTTAACTCCAAAATCGGGGTTTAAATTTTGAGTCCAAAACAATCCGATTTTTGGAGTTAAATGTTACTCTTCTTTTCGGAGTTAAAAATAACTCGGCAATGAAGAGTTATTACTCCAGAAATTTGGGTTAAATAATAATTATGTATTCTAATGCTGCTCATACATGCAAGCATGAGCGATTGCCAAAAATATGAAATTCAAAATCATATCAACAAATTTATTTTAACTTAATACGGTTGATTGGAGCCAATTTTGTCCATCACCCTCGAACGTCGTCCTTTTGCTTGAAGCTAGTGTGAAGTTTAAGCATCTCTTCACTTGTCTTTATAAACAGGCCCTATAAATAGTAAAGGCCCGTTTACACAGGCATTGAACGTCATACATCTGCCCAAATGGTTCAATACATTCGTTAGACAATTCATTCGATCGCATGTGTTGAAAAGAGAAAAATCGCAGCAAAAATCGTCTGTGTAAACGGGCCTTGATGATGAAAGCTAGTCCCGAAATTAACATAATTGTTATTGACAACTGCATCTGTAAACCTTTCCGGGGGGAGATGGAAGTCGTCGTCAAAGTTGTCACTAGTTATCCAGCTCTTGCAAGAGTTTGTTTACGACCAGACGTTTCTTTGCTTCGTTACATCGGTCCATCAACACTGCTTCCAAAAACGTAAAGAAACTTTTGCCTTCTCTTGGATATTCCACGTTGAATACGTAGTACGTTGCCAGTTGTGCTGTACGTTGCATTCTAGGAGGTATAGACAAAACAACCTCTCCTTCGGCCACAATGTACAGCAGACTTACGCATTCGCAGCTTCCACTACCTATTAGCCTTGGGGCAATGGTTCTGTGATGGCTTGGTCAATGGATTCATCATCCTATATATATATATAAACAAACGTTCAATGAACGATGTAAACGTGAATTGGATGATAAGTACGGACAGTTATACTTTAGAGATTACATCTAATTGATCTAATACTGTAATTACCGAGCAAATTTTTACAAGTGCCTCTCTTCGATGTGCAACGTTCTTGCAATAGTTTCTGTAGGAACCGCAAAGTTTCCCCAATTTCTAATAAAAAAAGACAAAAAATAAATTACATGTATGCATGTGCTATGTACTACATGACTGTAGTGCATATATAAAAAGATCTTCATGCATCTGTATATAATTCTGACCTGATTGTCGTGTTTCATCCTCCTGGAGAGCTTCATCCATTTCTTTTACCAAATCTTTTAATTGCTTTTTAGTCCTTGCCAGTCATTCTTAAAAGTGTCCACGTACTGTCAGATCGTACTGTCTTTGTGTTTCTTGTGTTCTTTCCAAATTCTGCTCTCAACTATAAATGGAATTAATAAACATGGTACAGTACTGATGTTATTTGTTATAATAATAGCATGTTCAGGCTCTCAAAATTATATTTTATTTGAAATTCACAAATTGTCCACTTTTGAAATAAAATGCCCTGTTTATGAGATACTTGTACACTCTGCAAAAATAATGCAGCCCCCTTTTTGCAGAGGGGCAGGGGTCTGCATTGTTATCACAACATTTACATGCTCAGTTTTTACTGAGTGTTGTGTACAAGTATCTTTAAACAGAGCATGAGCCTGTGTTGCCTGCAATCAGGAATATGGCCATTGAACATGTTTTCATGAAACTTGTATCTATACTGTATATTATGAAGTTTGTTAACTTCGATCTACATGTCTAAAAAAGCTAAACATATGCTTGAATTATATTGAAATAGACAAAATACACGTACCTTGGTTGTTCTAGAGTAGCAATTTTACAAAGCCCGAAAGTGACAACCGTGCTTACCTTATATAAAATAATTGATGGTTTGCAATAAATCCCTTGAGATTTAGGAAACATGGATACGGTGGTCTTGTTGGAGGAAAATACAATAGCTGTTAATGAATTATTTTGTTAAAGTTCCTCCAACATGGCCACTGTGATGTCAAGTGCAAACCTGCAAGGCTGGTCACTCCAGATTAACCAAATTTCACACAGCTAGTAATATTATTGCAACTAGTAATATTGCAACTCTTGATCAACCAAGGTGCTGTATATAAGTGTGTTTTGTTTATTTCCATATATTCCAAGCAATAGCTTTTTATACATGCAGAAGTTCTCAATCTTCATATTATATAGATATACACTTTATGAAAACATTTTCAATGGCCATATTCCCAATTGCAGACAACATTGCCTCTCACAGGCCATATTGTTTGAGCAGTCTACTATGTTGCAATTGCAGCAGCCACTTTGGAAATTGCCCAATTATTGCAGCAGTTCATTTACTTTTTATTTTTCTTCATTTAAGATCATACAGTATTTTAAAGTTTTATTAATAATGTATTTTTCTTACCTCAGATACCATCTTTAATGCTGGATACATATCCAGGCTCAATTTTATGGAGGTAGGGTTTGTCACTATGTTATCAATTCTTTAATGAAAATTAGATTCTTATTGGTTGACTTGGCCAGTTCCTTTTTCATCTTTGCAATGTGTTCATTTATTGTTGCATCTGTTTCCCCTAGTTTTGCTATGTTCGTTGTTGTTTCTACAGGTAGTTGTTTACTGTTACTTGGCAGTTTCGACTGACTAGCAGACGTACATGTGCTTGTAGCAGGTCTCTTCCCCTTTCTCATGTTTTTGAATCGGTACTTGCTCCCATGATGTAAAATATATAGTGAGTGGTCTATGACGTCTGGAAGAGTGCTCAATATCGTAAGGGATAGAGCAGATATAGTTGTAAAAACTTAAATGTTTGTTGTTGCTCGGAGTTTCACGCCGTTGGATGATCTTCAGACAACTGATTAAGATTCGGTGCGACTATATCCATTTATATGGTGCATGATGTTGTGTCATTGGCACATGAAATGATACAATTCAGGCGGTTTATTTGAAATTTCATCTTGTGTCGGCACTTAGAAAAGATCTGTTCTTTTGTTGAGTAGGTGTTCTTTATCTGCTTTCATGATGCACAACTTTTCAAGACAAAGGTTGCAGCGTTTGGCTCCACTTTCATGCACGTCTTAAGACTGACCATTTCACGGTAAAACCGACACTATGAAATTGCAAATTTACCATATGAAATGGTGACAGTCTTAAGCAAGGGTGGGTTGCATTACTACAAATTTTTGTTGTTCACTACAACTATAGCTACTTTAAAAAATTGTAGTCAGCTACAACTACTGCTGCTACTCGAAAATGTAGTGAATTATTTCGCTACTTCGCTACTGCAAATTGAAGTCTCCTACTATTATTGACAGTTATAGACATGGAGCGAGGGGTATCGCAATCCTGAATTGGCGAATCCATGACCAGTCCACCAGGATAGACTTGGATGACTGTGAAAAACAGTCTAATTAATTATATCTCATTTGTTCTATTTAGTATAAGTTCACGTGTCTTAATAAGGTGTGACGTCATTGACCTTCTATGGTTGTTCACGTGCACAGTAATTTTACTGTGCCTTCGAATTATTACTTGTTATTCAAGAGTCGTTCAAGATAGATGATGTTTTTATGTTTCTTTATATTTTGTTTCTATATTAAATAATCTTCAAAGGTAAAAGCTAGTCTGTGTCCATATTCGATTCGAAAGTTTATTACATGGCGCCCAACGTGGGGCACAGACACACAAAGTCATAAAAACATTAAAAGGAGCAAATATTGAACCGATACGATTACACGATGTCAGAGAAGGATTTGAAAGAAAAACTCTATCGATTAAGAGCTATCCGTGCAGCGAACCGTGGAGTTATTACGAAGGGTGAACGATGTCAACGAAATCTTACAAGCAGTTGAAGCCGATGAAACATTAAACGAAGAACAAGCGAAAAGGTTAGACGTAATAAATCGTTTGCTTGAGGGGAAACTAAAAGCATTACAAGATATTGACCAGAACATTTTATCTCTATGTGAGATCGAAGTTAGGTAGCAAGGATTGTTGAATGCCAAAAGCTTATAGACGATGCAATACTCAAACGAAACTCCGAAGCAATTACACAAGAAAGTCAAGCGATGCCAATGCAATCGAACTCTTCTACTCCGATTCAAGTTAAAGCGAAACTACCTAAGCTCACCATGCCCAAGTTCAGAGGAGATGTAACGAAATGGACGGGATTTTGGGACTCGTTCAAATCACCTATTCATGAAAATCAGGGGATGTCAAAAGTTGATAAGTTTAATTATTTAAATTCACTGCTAGAAGCCTCAGCGGCTCGAGCGATTCAAGGGTTGTCTTTAACCGACACTAACTACGATTCAGCGATTGAACTTCTCTATATGGATGAGCTCTTGAAACTTCCTAGTTGTGCAAGTGGTGATCGTTGTAGCTCTTTACGATTTGTTTTGGATAAACTCAGAGTTACATGTACGTGGTTTGTCTTCTCTTTGTGTTGCTTCTGATCAATACGGAGGGCTGTTGATTCCAGTCATCATGGCAAAACTTCCCAACGGCATTCGGTTACGAGTAGCAAGAGAATCGAAAGGCAGTGTCTGGAAAATTGACGAGTTGTTGGAAGTCATTAAACAGGAAGTGGAAGCGAGAGGGTTGAGTGAAGGCGTAAAGGCAAGCGACGAAAGAAATTTGAAATCGGGTAAAGACAATTCAGCGAAGAATTCAAGATATCTAACTTCAAACTCGTTAGTGTCCAACGAAGATCAAGGAAAAAGAAATACGAATATACAATGTGCTTATTGTAAAGATTTCCATTATTCTGTATTGTGCGAAAAGGTCACCAAACCAAGCGAGAGAAAGAGTATATTAAGCAAGTCAAGTCGTTGTTTCAAGTGTCTCAGAACTGGCCAAGTAATGGAATGCAAATACCCCAAGAACTGTCGACATTGCAGGGGTCACCACCATCAATCGATCTGTTTAAGATTCAAAGAAAACCAAGATTCGGAAGAAAAGAGTCCAGCGAATACGAAAGAAGATAAGGAAGAGAGCAAAGCTATGGGGAGCACAGTTACAGCGACTTCAGCCATCAAAAGCAAAGGGAATATTGTCCTGCAGACCGCCACAGCTGTAGCGACTAACGAAGGGAACTCAAGGTCAATGAAGGTCAGAATCTTGTTCGATAGTGGTAGTCAGCGTAGTCACGTCACCGACAGTCTCAAAATCAAAGCTGGGTTTGAAGACACCTTCGTCTGAGACTTTGCATCTTAACACGTTTGGAGAAAAGGTCTACCGAAAGCAAAAATGTCAAGTAGTAAAACGAGCGAGAATAAACGAGTAAATATTTCTGCACTCAGCTTCCCAGCTATCTGTACGCCACTCCCACAGAAAATCGACGTTGACGAATATCCCCATTTGCAAGGTTTGCAATTTGGCGACAGCTTTGAAGACCAGGATTCCATCGACATTCTTATTGGCTCGGATTACTATTGGGACATTGTTACTGGCGAATCTATTCGTGGAGAGAATGGTCCCACCACCGTAAATAGCAAGTTTGGTGGATACTCTCTGGACCAACTGGCACATCTTCATGCGAAAAGAAGTTTGTGTTGAATCTCGTCATCTCCGATGAAACAGCACCCTTTAATTTAAAGAAAGAAAACGACGAGGTTGTGGATATGCTAAAGAAACTCTGGGAGGTCGAAAGTGTTCAAAGAGAAGATATTACAATCGAAGATCAACTGCCGATGAAGCACATTTGGAATCCGTAGATGGTCAGTAGCATCTTGGGACTTTTTTTTACGCGCGCCTATTTTTTGATAATATTCTAAACCAAACCCTAAAACTAACCTAACCTTAATCCTAACCCTATTAAAAAGAAAAAAGTAAAGTAAAAATTTTAAAAAATGGAAAAATTATATACTCACCCAACATTCGAACCCGGCTCTCACAACTAAAAATCAATAACACAGACCACTGGGCTATGCAAGCGAACATGAAAATTTTGGTTGATAATCAATATTTATGTAATCCCATTGTAAGCAAACTATATATATATATAATAAAAAGATGCTACCGACCACTAAAGATGCTACCGACAGTCTACGGATTCCAAATTAGCACCGACGAAAGCCATGCAAATCGAAGAAACTTCCTTCAATGGTCGCTTTTATGAGGTTGGACGCGCGGGCGGAAAAAATTGCGGGCGCACGAAATTTGAGAAGAGACGAAGAAACGCCTGCCAACTAATGTTGGATCTTCGGGTTTGTAGTGTCGATCTTCGGGTTATCCATAAATATCTGCTGAAATATGACCCATCGAAACTTGAAACGCCTCGTAAAGTCTTATCGGGCCATATTCTGGTTATATCTGGATAGTTATGGCGGATAGCAGCGAGGAAGAGATTCAGAAATTCGAAGATTTCATGCACAGCAGTGATAGACAGTGATGTTGACATAGTCGAAGCAATTACAGAATACCCGTCCATTTTCGAAACCGCATTTAAAGGCAGAAATACAAACCGAGGTTGCTCTAAAATCTCTTTAAATATAATGTCGAAGGTTTATATTTGTGTGTACTTGTACATTTATCAAATTAAATGGTTTAAAATATAGAACGAAGGAATTGTGTATGATGAACTTTGCGTAATTTGACCCTTTTAATTTATCACTTTTCTAACCGTACTTTTACTAACTGTCAACAAATACAAATAGCGAAAGTGCTGGACGGGTATTCTACGATTTAGCGCAAAATGTAGACCAGCTGCCCATTGTAAACTTGAACGTGTTTAATTGAACCCAATGTATAGATTAAAACAAGATATTATTAGCATCTCAAGTACAATATTTTATATACTAATAAAGGTTGTGTTTTGCATTGTTTGTGTTTGTTTGTATGTATGTATAACTGAATATACTTTAATAGACATGCTGCATGTATTTTAAATAATATATATGCTAATGATTCATTATTTAGTTGATATGCTTGCCTTCATGCTTTGTGTTTAGTAGCAAATTACCAGTTGTCGCTTCGTTTTTAAGAAATGGGCCATAGTTTTTCAATATTTTAGCGCTTTGGTGGTAAAAAGCAGTTGTTTTTACTATTTACTGCCCAACAGTTTCCTCGATAAATTGCTTTTCAATACGCCTATAAATATGTACGATCTCGAGCACAATCACGTCAATGCTTCGCCATCTTGAAATCATTAGTCGTAACCAAACGACGTATTCGTCTCCCTCAGGTCCATCTTCTCTTCGGAGCTGAAGATCTTTCATTTGTACTCGGTGATGTTCATCACGAGCCCTCCAACCAAAGTGCAAGGTGTTGTTAAACCAAACCGTTTTGAGCAAAGCGTGTGGAGAATGGTCCCCCAACTGTTTGCTACTCCATAGTCCATAGCAGCTTGATTTGCTCCGACGTCAGGCCAAGGGCTTTGTTAGGTTTTTGGCCTTTTCCGCTGCGGCGAAGTTGCTTTCTTTTACTGGCTAAAGTCTCTCTGGTTTTTGCGAACTGTCTGTCTGTCAAAATACTATATGTACATCCTTGTTCTCGCAAAAAACGGTCAAAACTACGAACAAAAGAGGTAAGTGTGTCAGGTTCGTACTCGTCGCCGTTTTGTTTACGTATTTTAATAAAAAAATGGGCAAGAATGTTGTCAAGTTGGTTCGGTGGTATTATGTCAATAGTTCTGTTTTCGTTTATAGTATTTGCCCAGTTGTTAAAGATGTTTAAACTGCTTATTGTTCGTTTTACTCTATTGACGTTTCTGTTTTCGTCCACAAATGTTTTTACGTCGTCCTCGTTCAATTCCTCGTTTGTTTGTGATACGTTGTCAGACGTTGTTTCTGTTAAACTGTCCATTGCTTTGAGAAATTCATCGTCAAAGTCGTCAGAGTTTAACGAAAATAATAAGGTGTCGTTCATGTCTGTACTTACATTTTCAAAATTAAAAAGACAGTTCGCATCCGCCATTTTAGGCTTTGGTTTAAAGCTGCAAAAAAATCCGTATTTTTGTTCTGTTCGAACCGGTTTAACTGGTATAGAAGAGGAGAAATACGGATTTTACCATGCAATACGGTTCTGTTCTCATGCCCTTATATGGAAGAATTACGTCATTGTCATATAATAAAAAGAAATACTCCAGCAGTAGTATTTTCTGAAAAATTAAAATCAATGTTTACATTTCCTGAGGGTCGTGAGGGTAATACACTAAGATGAGAATCTTTATTGCTTGTTAAATCAAATCCAAGCATTGCATATCCATTTTTAAAATCATATGTTTATATTCAAAACAGTCTGTAGATTTGAATAAGCTTCTTCAGGAGATGTAATTTTCATAACAGTGTTATTATTTACCGAAACACTAATATTCAAGTAGTTAGGCCATGTAAAGTTAAAAATATTATGCGTATATGATCCATTCCAATTAGTGAGGGGTATAAAAACTATAAATAATCTTGTAGGACACGAACCATTAAAAGCATCGACAACTTGATGCGACCTTCGACCTACTAATATATTTTCACTAATACATCGATAATTACTAGTATAATATTTAGCTTCCATATGTTTATCAACAAATCCTGTATTTAATGCTAAACGTAGTTGATCATTGGGTTTAAAAACAGGTATTTTAATCTTTAAATCCTCTAAAGATAGTTCTGTATTGGCTAAACTTAAAGCAGCATCATCTGCACCAGATAATAAAATAGATTTTAATACGCGTGTTAAACGTAATTCTATTTTAAATGCTGAGGGAATAATAATTTCCCCACCACCATCACTAAATAATGAGGTATCAATTGTATCAATTACTGTTTTGACTTCATTTTTCAACACTCTTGCATAACCCCCAGTATTCTCAACACCCGTGCCATTCTTAAATCCAGCTATACTATCCATATGCGTTGCTGTATCAAGATGAGAAAAATTAATATCTTTACATCCATCGCGTTTCGGATCATATTCATGCGATAAATATTTAATAATTGAAACCATATGAGACATATTCCCCGAAGTAGTAATTAAAGTATCGTTTATTTTTAATTCTTTTGTTTTCCACATTGTTCGAAGAGGTAACGGTAAAATTGATTTCCCCCCACCAGCAACTGTACCAGCAATAGCCCCTGTTGTTTTATTTACCAATGACAATTTAGCAAAAATTTGGGCGTCGCTTGTTTTTAAGACACCAACAGCGTTTCCGTGTCTTGTAAACGTAACCACATTTGCAGTCTGGTCTTTAGGTGTTGGTACAATCTCGCATTCAGAAAATTCAATAAATGTATTATTGTAGGGTTTAGAAGTAAATAATTGTAAAGGAGCAGAAAATAATACATCATGTTGTTCAACCTCTTCCACAGTTTTTGAATTCATTTTTTTTAAATGTTAATCTTTAATATCTTTCCGACTGTACCCCCAACACCTGGGGTAAAAACATTCCTAATGCCATTCCTGCACCAAATGCACCACCTTTTTGTATTTTTTTTCTTTTACCGTGTAATCTAGACTTTCTTTTTATTTATTTTTTAATTATACTATTTCTTCGCCTCATTTTTATTTAAAAAATAACCCAATACGACAAGTTTTTTTAAGAAAAATAATACATTTATTTTACTTTTAACTTAATTTATAGTTTACAGTATTTTTCCTTTTTTAAAACAAAAAAACAACAATTAATTTCTATTTTGTAAAATTGAACGTAATACATCTGGATCAATTTTTCTTTTTTTTGCTCCTTTATTTGGTACTATTTTTTTTTTATAATCAGGGTTTCAAGTATGCGGTAGACCAATATTAGAAGTTAATAAAATATCATCTTGAGTAGGGTTTTTTTTTTTCACGTTTTACATAAAAATAGTTAGAAGAATAATTTTTTCCTTTACATTTTCCAGTAACTAAATTATAATATTCGTCAGATGTTAAATTGTTATTCATTATTTTTCTTCAAATAATTTTATATTAATTATTATATTTTCTGCAACCAAAATGACGTCGTCGTCACTACCATATGAAAGATGAAATTGAATGTATTCTTGAGCTTCTGCGGTGTTTCTTTCAAGCAAAACATTAGGAAATATTTCTCTTTCCATTTTTAAGTGGCGTAATATTTGTTTATTCTCATCTATATCATATTTAAATAAAATTCTTTTTTCAAACAATAACATTTGTTGTCCATCAAATTGTTTATCTTTTAATTTTGTGTTTTTTAATATTAGTACACTACCATCTTTTCTTTTACGAGATATTGGATTTTGATTTATTACAGGATCGATTGTAAAATTAATTTTTTTGAAATAATAAATGTGAAAAGACTTATTAATTCCGATGTGCTCAACACTGTCTAAAATCCAATAAATTTGTTTTTCATTTTTACTTTCAGCATATGTGTTAAAGGGAAAACTAAAATCATATTTTTCAACCTGTAGAACGTTCCTTACAGTTTTAAGATGAATTTTAAGCATAATGAATTAAACAATCTAACGAAACAGTTCCAGAATCAAAAGGAATCAAATTATCTGCACTGTCTTTAATTGTAATATTTAATTCGTTAATAACACTCTTTTTAAATTTTTTTAATATATTTGAAGGTGTGAAACAAACTAATTCACCATTTCCTTTTCCTTGACCCGACCACTGAATAGGAACTGTTGTTAACAATTCAGAATATGAATCACCAACTAATGTTGCTTCTAATTCATCACAATATATAAACATTTTATTTAAACCATCTGATACATCGGGTAAATAATCGGCTTCTTTTTCAATAAAATTTTCTTTTTTATTATTTAATTTGATTATTGAATTTTTAAAACCCAACATAAACGGTAAAGTATCACTCATATTTAATTTAAAATTTATTTTTTAAACTTTTTCAGATAAACGCAATTTAGAACCTACATCACCATCATGAGCATTTTTACTATTATATTGTATAAGCCAATATTCTATTCCAAAATTAACATTTAAATATACTTTTCCATTCTTTTCTACTCAAATCGACATCATATTCTTTTAAAATATTATTCATATAATCAAGTAAACGGTTTAAATCATAAATTCCTGTAGGAATATTATATTTCACACTCGTAAGAATAATCTGTTCATTGTACTTTTTAACACCCCTTTTATTCTTCATAAATTTCTGAAAATCGAATGTAAAAGTGAAATAACATATTTTTTCATCAACATTTTTTGTAGTCAACGGGTAACAAATTTTTTGTACATCTATATATGCATCTTTATTTAGAGCGTCAATAGGTTGAACAAGAGCATTGTAAATTTATTTGTTAAATTAGAAATTCCAGTTTGCGATATGTAAACTCATTTTTATTTTAATAATTGTAATTCTTCACGATAAAAAATTCCTTCAATTTTTTCACCTTTTAAATCTTTTAATTGATATGTGACAGGATCGGTTATAAAACCTTTTTCAACTTTAAATATTTCGTTTGTCCAACGTCTAAGACTGCTTTTTTCAAAAATATTGTTTTTTACCCTTGCTATGCGTACACGAGTACCTTCAGTGACAATACTTTTTGTAGGAATGGGGTATTTCAATTCATCACGTAATATTTTATATTTTAATTTTTTTAATTTCTTTGTTCCTTTATAAATTTCAAATGGTGTTGAACCACCCAAAGATTTATGTGGAGAATTATTATAACGTTCAATAATCACGGGTAAATAAGTATAATAATCAAAATTATCAGTCATTGTTAAAACTCTACAAGCCATAGTTTTTAACGTACCAATAACGTTCAACATGTGATGCTTTTATCTCGCGATTATAGGTGTGGAAAACTGTAAAATTATATTTTTTACTCAAACTTTTTCGAATATCTTGAAATTCTGTTCCTTCATCACATTGAATTTTACGGGGTGTTTGTCCTTCTTCGATTAAAATAGATTCAAACTTGTTTTTAACATTATTACTTGATTTCTTTTTTAATAATTTTACCCAACAATAACGAGAAAACACATCAATACACACCAACCAATAACGAAATTGATTATTATAACGTGCTAAATCTTTATTTTCAGCTAAATCGATTTCCCATTGTTCATTAATATCTGTAACATGTATTTTTAAACGTCTATATTTTTTTCTATTAAGATTATGAAGTTTATAGTTTGATAATTGTTCTTTTGTTAATGTTTCTCCTTTAAGTAATCTTGCAGCTTTTTCTATAAATTCTTTAGAGAACTTTTCTTTTCTTGTTTTTTTTCATTTCTATACCCAAAAAAAAAAATTCTTTTTTTTATATTGTCGTGTATATTTCCTCAAGTTCACAAAGTAAACTATCACAATTTTGAACGAAATCATACTGATCTGCAATATCTAATTCTTCATTTATAACCTCGCTATACATACATATTGTATCACGCATTGGTAATTGATGTATAAATCTGTAATAAAAAAGTTTACAAACAGCTTTTTCAGTGGGTTTAGAAAAAAGAAAACAAACATCATCATCATCATCATCATCATCAATGATTTTATCATTGTCCATTTTTCCAAAATCATTATTTTTATTTTTCTCAACCACACCACCGTTTACAGCATGATTATATTTGCGCAATCCTTCAACAATAATTGTCATGTCTTCATTTTTTTTAATATGAAATGATCCAAATTTATCGACCCAATTGTCATGGTTTTCAATGCGTATTTCCTCGTTCATAGGTTGGTTTTCATCACCACCATCGTCCTTGAACACCAGATCTTTTTCAGGTAAAAGATTTTCTTTTAATTGGTAGAGAATCTCCAATCCATCCCAAGCGTTAGAACGAATAACTAGACGTTCTTCTCCTTGTTTCCAATTTTTACTTTTTGCAACTTCAAGAAATACTTGATCACCAACTTTCAATGAAATTTTACCCAATTGAGTTGTCAATTTACTTACATCTTCTTTTTTTATTTCTAATTTACTATTCATTAGAAAATTCAAACACTCCTGACTCGTAGGCCATACTTTCACAAGATATGCGTTTCCATTTTTTTTTACATTTGTTATAATTTTTCGTGAAAGATCATTATACGTTTGTAACACAAACGTATGATGTATATATTCCTGTGAATAAAGTTTCATTGAAGTTGTTGTAGCCATGGTAGTCTTTTCGAATGTGATGGGTAAAAAGCTAAAAGGATGTTGTATTTATACTTTTTTTTGAAAAACAATTAAACACATTTTTTTAAAAATATATATTTTTATTATAATAATTCGTCTAATAACAACGTATCACGCTTTACATCAAATAAACTAATCTGTTTTTTTTGCATAATACCTAAAACTTTACACAACTTTTTATGTTGTTTTTTGGTTTTTACTTTACAATCTATTTTTCTTTATAAAAAAGCATGTAAAGCTTTCCCTATTCGTCCATTACCATCAGAAAAAGGATGAATGCTTTCAAAAATAAAATAGATTAATACAGAAATATTTTTTTGTAAATAATTTTCTATGTAAAATTCTTTTAAATGTTTCATATATAAATCAATATAAAGAGGATCAACTCCTTCATGTGTACCGACATATCGGTTTTTTTTACTGAAATTGCCAGCACCCATTAAATGATACATACATTTTTCATGAATATTTTTACAAAATTGACTAATTGTTAAGGATTTAACTGTTTTTTCATACACATTTTCCGAAAGATAAAGCAAAATCTCGCACATTTCATGTAAAAATCTTTTTCATTTTAATTGCCAGCACCCACCAAATGATACATACATTTTTCATGAATATTTTTACAAAATTGACTAATTGTTAAGGATTTAACTGTTTTTTCCATGCACATTTTCCGAAAGATAAAGCAAAATCTCGCACATTTCATGTAAAAATCTTTTTCATTTTCGTCTTCTTCCATTCGTATAACATCATAAGCAAAAATTTTTAATTTTATAAATTCACTTAATTCCATTGTTTATTCTGTAAGATTTTCCATATAACAGGGTTTCTTTTCTCTTCTCATAATATATTGGATCGGAACATTATGTGCTGTTGATATATGTAATTCTCGTCATCTTTTTGCGCTTTCGGAAAAGGTTAGCCTGCTAGCAGCCCGCAATTTCTTTTACGGGAAATTACGGTCTGCTAAATTCTGACACCAATCGTGTTCTGTGACGTAGCACATGAAAATAAGTTAAGCATAATGATAGGCTAAAACTTGTTCGCATCTAAAGCGCATCATGATTGGATAAAATCAGGCACAATTATGTGCCGTGACAAAAAAAGTGAGTTCTTATCACTTTCTACGATTTTGATACAGCAAAACACAATGCAAGATGTTGATATCATTGCAAAATAACAATAGCTAGCTGCTTGTCCGAATTTAAATAAACATGTTGCGCCATGTATTTTAAGTCTAAACGTTTCCCTCCGATCGTCATTAACTATCCTGTGAATGATTTTCTAATATGGGTTGATAATGAGACCTCGTTCAAATCTGACCTACCCAATATAGTGATAGACACTAAAATAAGATATAGGGATCCAAAGTTTGGACTGGTGAACACTAAGTGGACATTAACGAAGAGTTATTATCAAGCCTTAGCATCGATGTATATTGCGACTTACAAATGTGGAATATCACTAGAGCATCTAACACTGTCTCATGACGTACCAAAGCAGATAACAAGTTTTATGAGGTTTCATGTGTATATCACTATGAGAAGACTTATGTTTCGGTGGGGCTGATATTGCAAATATAATTCGTCTTCATGGAGCGACTGAGATTATAGACGATATTGCCCACTGAAATCTAATGGAATCACTGATATAATAGGACAGAAACTTCTGAACGAGAGCATAGAGATATACATGTATGCGTTGTTCGGTAGTCAAGCTAAGAGCAGACAATCCATAGGTGGTACAATATTCCCCATCTACTTGGATCAATCTCATGAACAAGAGCATTAAGGATACTAACGTGAAACTTGATATGTGCGTGTCACCTAACACATGGCTGATACCAAGTAGTATGATTCTTCTAAAAGAGCCAATCGAAGGATACAACAATGAATTAAGAGTAGCGTCAACCACTTGCATGAAATTTGGAATCAACAAAGAGCTAAATTATAAACGCCCGACTAAACAAGCGAATGCATACGTTATAAAGAAGACCTTACCAACGTATCCAGTTAGAAGCGTACAGTCAGAGGCTAACAAACCTACTAAACCCGTCATTAACACCCCCGTTAGAAGCGTACAGTCAGAGGCTAACAAACACTACGTTACTGCTAATAATCATCCAACAGATTTGGCGACAATAGTACTACTATCAGCAGCTACCACTAGCCTGACGTTCATCGTGGTGAAATATGTGTTATAGTATGAAGCCGGTGCACAAACGCGTGTCTATCATGTCGTTCAATCACATATCGCCAGGTCTTGACAAGGATAAACTAGAAGAGTTGAAGAGTCTGTATGCGCATTATCACAAACGTTCGATTTTCTACAAGTGGAAGTATGGAAAGTTGAAGAAGTTGAGAACGTTTTTTAATATGTCCTCGATAATACTAACCACAACTGGAGGAGCTGTAGGGTGTTTAACACTGAATCCAATAATCATTGGAGTATTAACCGGAGCTGGTGTAATAATCCAAGGATATGTGACAAAATCAAGACTAAATAGGGAAGTAGAGGAATGCAAGTTCGCGTATACGTCTTACGCTAAAATAT
Source organism: Chrysogorgia sp. JL179-B06 (assembly GCA_035772405.1). Lineage (NCBI taxonomy): Eukaryota > Metazoa > Cnidaria > Anthozoa > Scleralcyonacea > Chrysogorgiidae > Chrysogorgia > Chrysogorgia sp. JL179-B06. The sequence goes on from JAYKKM010000272.1 coordinate 455,809, forward strand.
TGACGCAACTGAGAGGTCATCTAAGGGGATTACCTTATGACAAGGAAGTATTACTATCAGAATTGCTTATACTATCCTCCACATATCATATGGGAAAGTAACATATCAGACGACGGTATCAGCAGCTTAGCGTATGGGCACTACAGAATATAAACCATTTCACATTTCCAGGCATTTTTGATATAAGGGATTTTCCCATATTGACATTTACATCTCATATTTCCATTTCACAATTTCCATTTTCGTATAAGGGATTTCCCCATTTTTGATTCATGGGATTTCCCCATTTCACATTTTTGATATAAGGGACTTCCCCATTTTTGATCCAAGGGATTTTCCCATTTGACATATCCATTTTCATGAATCCATTTCAATATTATCCATTTCACATCTCCAAGGGATTTTCCCATTTGACATTTCCATTTATTAAAATAACCAACATGACGGTACTTGCGCATTTTTTACATTTTATTATTTATAATCTGAAAAACTGGAATTCCATATAATTTGTAACCATTGCGCTAGTACCGCCATGTCCTATACTACTGTTATAATATTTATATAATACAACTTATAATATTAATATAAGGGTTAACAATTGGGTTCTTCCCACAGGGTCGTCAACTTCTCAATGCCAACAAAAGTTTCGTGTCCTCGTTTTTCCTCCCGATGTTGTCTCTCAACATGTTTAATGGCTGCATCAGCAGTCTTCTTTAGCATTCCCTCGTGTTCTGTGCATCTTATTGCAATGTTTTCGTGCTCTTTAAAAAGCCTTCTTAGCAGCCCCCTCCAGGACAGTTGACTTAGGTGTTTAAACCCAAATTTCCCTGATGCTGCTTCTTGATGTTCCGATGGTGATCGACGGGGTCCATTAAATGCGTTTAAAAAGTGCTTGCGAAAGTTCTCGGGCGTCAATTTTTCGCCTTCGACAGCTTTTGCACCGGCATGCTCCTCTTCACTTTCCGCTGAATTCAAAGTACATGTCTCCGAGAGGAGTCGAGGGAGTTCGAGGAGACAAGATGTCTAAAAATAAAACAATTAACACTTAATTACTGGGGCGGAGGGAAACAGTTTGTTTTGTGGCCCCGAGACCGTCGATGTTTCCCGAAGCAAAGCTGAGGGAAACATCGACGGTCGAGGGGCCACAAAACACACTGTTTTCCATGGTCACAGTAATTAAGTGCTTTATTATCATACCAAGTGTCAAAGAAAACACAAAACTTAAACATTAAATCAGGCTCTTTATTTCATTTTAATGTACCTTTTGTACTGGCTTTATAGTCGACTTTAACTTTTTTGTCGTTTTCTTTGTTAACTTTGAATCTTTTTGAATTTGTCTACAATATCTTTTTCTGTCGGTTTTGGGAATATTTGCATCAAAATATTTCTATATTTACTCGGCTTTTTGCTTGAAATTCGTTAACCTATGCTGAATTACTTTTGAGAAAATTCGCTCGCTTTAGCGATCAAGTTCCAAAGGTCGCGTGTTCACGTGCAATTCACGTGATTGTTTTCGTTGACCCAGGGGAACAAATAGTAATGACCCCCTCTCAAGCCATTGCCAGGAAACAGTACTATTTCGTCACTCTCACGTGATACTCTCAACCAATGAAATACTTTAAAAATTGAACTTTGACAGGATCATTTGTAGGGAAATTCCACAACAAATTCAGGTGGCCAAACCAGTCGCGGTTTCAATCTCGCACTTTCACAGAAACAAACAATGCAAAGCAATTACCCCAAGTTGGCTGCGTGTCTCATCATCATCGTTGTCGTCACTGTTGTCTTCATCGTTGTCGTCACTGTTGTCTTCATCGTTGTCGTCACTGTTATCTTCATCCAGTCTTCATCGTTGTCGTTTATTTCCTTTCCAGAGTGGCCACAAGTGGCTTGCTGGGTGTAGACAAACCTTGCAGCTTTGTGTGCTTTTCGAAATCTGGCCTTTGAGGTTCGGGACGGTTTTGGTGGGAAAGGGCGAAGTTCATCCAACTGCACGCTTCGTTCTTCTCCCTGCAAGGCGCTCTCGAAATACCTAACTGTGCACCTGTCATCACCAACTGTCATAATCTGAAAGCAAAATAAGAATGTAAATTGATGAGGATATTTGGAAAACGCGGACACGCGGACGTGGAAAACACGGACATGGAAAACGCGAACATGATTTTTTTTTGATTGAAAAGAAAAGTAGTGGTAAAAAAAGTAGCAAAACTTTGTTTGACCACGCTAACCCACACAGCAAAAGCTGATTTCTTATTGCACTGACAGTTCAGTTGTTGCAGTTACAAATAACTGTTGTTTCATCTAATTACAAAAAATTATTATTACTGGCCAGGTGTCGCACACTTGAGTTAAATTGACCAAGAGATTGCTTATCAGTTCTTAGTTCATCTGCTATTCCACAGTTTTGCTCCTCCACAACTTAGACCTTTTTTAAGATGTTCAGTCTTGGGTTTGGGCAAATGTTTTTATATGTTGTTTTAATTGGAAAATGTCCATTATATCGATCAGTTTAGAAGTGGCTTGACTTCTAGTCTGCTCGAGAAGGTTACAGTTGAGAACAACTTCACAAGGAAAAAGCCCAACGAAATTTACAAAATGGAGAGTTTAAATGTCACTGTGGTTTTTAATCAGTGGTAGGTTTCGGAAGATCTGCTTTTCACAAAAATCGACAAATTGAAAACCGAATTTTGCGCAAATTTCACCTTTTCACTCATGTTGATCGGTCCTACTAAACACTGCCTGGGACTGCCCGGGTATAAAATGACTGCCCGGGAAACAAACTGAAGATTTGGGACGGTATAAATCCACATTTAAAACAGTAGAGGCCTATATTTTCCAATATTATGATTAATTTGGATAATAACATCATTTTTTATCAAAATTTTAAGGTTTTTCCTCCTGATTTTGGTTTAATTACTCCTTACGCAAGCATGCAAACAGTATGCATGTGGAGTAGATTCACGAGAATCAATAGATCGCTTTACTTTCAGAATATATTTTAAGAAACTCGGTGACAAGTAATGACATTGTCAAAATGGAAAACAAGTGATGATAAAAAGCCATGAGAGATGGAATTTCCGTCGAGACAAACATTTGTTTCTGTGAAAATGTTTCTGTATAATAGAGAGTTCATTAAATTGTTGAGTAACTATGCTTGGCTTAAGCCCGTGTACTTCAGATAAATTGACGTAAGCCCGGGGCGAGGGAAATAAAACTGCTCGGCTATTCGTACCAGGGGATTTGAAAGCGTTAGCGAGATGAGTACTGAGATTTTGTCGGTATAAATAAATGAATAAATAAATATTTATTTCAATATTTTTGGCCTCCGCTATTTTTGACATCCGCTTTATGCGCATGCGCGAAACATCAGCCACAGGAGACTGGTATCTAGCTCATGATTGGCCATTAAAAAAATATCAAATAGCTTTACATATATTTAATATTTTCCGGTGAAAATTCTATACACAAAGCAAATTAGATTATATATGGATATTCCAGAGTTAGTTTCATTGTTTATTGAATATTTTTCATTTTAGAGTGTGGCACTTATTGTTCGGTCTCCTATAGATGTACATCCGTCACAAAAAAAATGAAATAATGTTTCTGTTTCCTAAACTAGCTCAATAAAACTGACATAACTCTAGATTATAAACAAGTTTGACATGATATACATTTGACCCATAAAAAATTTTGCAACTCATATTCCATAACGGTAGAAAAAACTGTGACGGATGTACATATTTTCTGTATGTCCATCACATACATCCGTCACAGATATTATTATGCCTATGTAATGATTGGTGTTAAAGACTTAGAGCTCATATTTCCCAGGGAACCAAGGGTTAGAGAGTGATAAAGAGGAGATGTAAAGGAATTTTTAGACAAGAACAGACATTTTGTGGGCTCATAATATACATGTCTGTGGAAAGTGAGGTACGTTCTTCAAGAATCCGACATTGCAGTTCCACATGCTGCAGATAGTGATATTCAAAGTTTAGACAGTGCCACTGAAATTCAAATAAACTATTCAATTGAAGACTGGGTAGTGATCCAACAACATCAGGCAGAACGAGCTTCTTTATGATGCTGTTACGATTATAGTCTTTATAGAAAATGTTATCTTGATTCAGTGGCCATTTCCAAAAAGTGTTTTAATACCACTCATGTGCATATATAAACATTGATTTCAAATTCATCTCCAACTATCATTAATTTCACCTGGAAAGTCAACATCATCATAGCATACTAGGACCCCCCATGTAGGAAATTTGCTTTTAAGGAAATGTGACATTTGTTAAAGTTTTTTTTACTTCAATAGCAAAGTTGTTGTACATGATACATATGATATTTAAATATGTTTCATTGTTCATAATTTGTTACATCAGTATGAAATATTCATAAAAGTACGTCCGTCACACATAATATGTACGTCCATCACAGAAGGATGGGACATCTATTTTGGCCATATCATTTATTTTTTTTCAAATTTGCTAAACAAAGTAAAAGTAGGCCCAAGACACATAGAATCATGCAAAACATACATCCAAAAGCCTAGATAATTCACAAGGATTGACAGTTCTTTAAAGTAATGTAGAAATTCTACATTTCTGTGAATACGTCCGTCACAGTACTTTGGCAGACATTTTATGAACATCTGGTAAACCAATATTTGTAATTTTTGTCATACTTTTTCTTTGTCTTATACTTAATGAAATAAAACATTGATAAACTTGAATTGACCTCTTGACTCATCGTCATGACCTATTCAAGTGTCTGAAATGTACGTCCGTCACTATGGAATTGACCCACAGATTTATCGGTCCCATTGCCTTCTCTACTCCCCCTCAACTCCTAAATTGGTAATGCAGCAATATTACAGTATATATTTTATAGTAGCGTCCTTACTATATCCCTGACCCATGGACACCCCCCTGTATACTATATAGTCTGTGTCCACTTTTGGGCGATGGGATTCTGCATGTATGTATTTCTAGTTTGGTGAAATTTCTGCAAAATTCGGTTTTCAATTTGTCGATTTTCATAAATTGCCGAAACCTAACTTGCGATTTCGATAAACAGATGGAAAGTTTTGATCAGGAATTTTCAAAATCAACAGGTGAGGCAGCATGGTCGACGGTTCAGAAAATATCCCTGCCTAACAGGCATTAATTGACTCAGAATCAAATAACGAAAAGGTGGTAAACTGCCAATAGGTAGAAATGTATAACTGACGTTTCGAGCAAAAGCCCTTCATCAGAGCAAACAGAGGATGAAGGGCTTCTGATGAAGGGCTTTTGCTCGAAACGTCAGCTATACATTTCTACCTATTGGCAGTTTACCACCTTTTCGTTATTTGATTCTATATTTCACACTGCCTACGCAGCACTCAACTTTTTTGATTAATTGACTCACCTTGGCTGGCCAGAATCCAAATTGCGGGTATTAGTATTGGGTACATAGAACGATTTACACATTTCGAACAAAAATCATGCTAACTTCTTTCAATATTTAATACATTTTAAATTAAACACAGATACTCCATGTGAAGGTGCTTCAACATCTACTAAACAACTGGATAACGATTGTGGGGCCTCAACATCGACTGTGCATTTGCAAAACAATATAACGCGTTTGGACCACCAGGTTTGTTATATTCTAAGAAATATTTTCTGAATGTTTGAGCTTGACGAACAGTTTGTATATATATATATATATTAAAGAAGAATCATGACATCATTTAACTATATCAACGTGTTCTTTTCTGATTCTGAAGATATAAAGAAGAAACGCCGGACGTCAAAGACAAAAGGGTGGACCACTGACGAGAAGAGAGCAGTTCTGGAAGCATTCTCCAGAAATTTGAGAAATGGAGTGCTGTTAAAAAAAGATGAATGCGAGGAATTTTTAGAAAAGAATGAAAAATTGATGAAGGACCAAACATGGAAAATGGTGAAGGACTACGTGCGAAATCTAGGACGAAAGATGAAAAAGAACAAATAACAGGGTTTGTTAAAGTGCCTATGAAACGAACAATTCTACTCTGTCTTATAATCCACATTGGTACTTCTTGATGCGCTGAATCGTATGATGCTATCGGTTTTTCGATTACTTTGATAGAATAAATTCCGGAGTCTGGGATCGAAGCAGCAGTCTAGTGACGTCACACGTTAGAGTCGTCGATAATATCGATATGTTTTTTTGTGATGTTTGAATGCTTAGCTGTGGAAATATTACTGATGTTTGAGTTAGAGTCATCTTCCTCCTCTGAAAGCGAGATCAGTAATGAATTTTTCATCTCTATAATCTGTGCCGACTCTAACGTGTGAGGTCACACAGGTGATTTGACCACCCGATAACGTCATCTACTCAACACAGACCATGAAAATAAACTTCTCGAATGAGAAATATATCAAGCAATGACTATACACATTGCATGCGCATTGGCATGTATCAATCGTATTACAATAGCTGCAAAGTTTCAATTACAATCTAAGTATTACTTACGCGTATATATTCCGCTCTTGCGAAATTAGTTGAGTATATGACGTCATAAAGTATCTCATTTGCATTTGATTTTTTAAACCAAAATCTCTTTGGAACAAGATGAGAAATTGACAAAGCAGCTGCCTTTCTTTATTTTTAAAGTAAGGCCTAGTTCAAACGTTGCTCTCCATGCGCAGAACCTAATGCAAACGAGCTCGAACAAAGGATTTTGCTCACTAGGCCCACTACACTTTATTCCACACCCAATACTTATTAAAGTGCCTTTAGCTCTTTACACAATTACAAAAATATATTAATAATTCAATTAAGGTTGTCCTCTGAAGGTCAAAACTAGAAAACCTCGACCTCTAAGCGCGAAAAGTGCAATGGACTATATGTGTACCGTAAAGTTCCCAAAGTAACGATTTCAAACAAAAGTCAACTTGTTGTTTTTCAACAAGTTACGAAACAAATGTATTACATTGTCTCATATCAAACTTTAATATTTATACACAATTCGTGTTAATTATGAAACGTTAGTATAAAAAGTGATATTGTTTAATTGATTATTTAACCAACATACACTAATAAAATATCCCATTGTGCTTTTCGCGCTTAGAGGTCGAGAATTTTTTGGTTTAGACCTTCGGAGGACAACCTTAATAGCATTAGCTGTATCAGGAAACATCAACAAAACGATGTTTTTATTACACCTGACCTATTCTGATATTAGGTCAGAGAAATAAAATTCTACAGATCGCATAATTTGGTCAACATATTGGCCTGGAATAGAGATCGCCAGTGTTACGGTACTTAGGAGCGCTAACCCTACAATTCGGTATAATTTACGTGAAGATACGCCTATTGGTTCTAGACTCTCCCCAATGCCGTTTTGGCAAAATTTCCGCACGGTGTTCAAATTGAAACTTCTTTCCGAAATCCAAATAAATAAAGTTAGGATAAGGCGTTTTGGCACTTGTATACACTAACTTGCGCTGCAGACGGCACATCTCCAGCGCAGGCTAGTGTATACAGGACTGGGGTCATATCGAAAAGATATATTTTCCCACCCAGCTGTTCTCCAAGGCATTGGAACAATCTACTTTTGTCAATATTGTACTTTTTAATAAATTGTCAAATTCCTATAGTATCTGTTTTCCCAATTTGTTGACGAGTTTGTCCAAAGTCTGTGGAATTTGAATATTTGACCTTGTTGTTCATGATTTCATTACTATGATTTTGCTTATACAATTAAAGTGTCTATGAAACGAAAATTAAGTTTGTCTTGTTTGAAAGAAGTATTAAAATGATAAAGTAACATCATTTGCAGTTTTTCATTTCCTTGCTTCATTTTTGAGCTATTTCAGTTATAGCTATATCTTTGGTATTGACAAACGAAATCACTCGAAAATCTGCATGTTTAGTATTGTGGGAGAGACACACGCACATGATTCATATATTTTGAATGCTCCGAAGTAGTATTGTGGGAGAGACACACGCACATGATTCATATATTTTGAATGCTCCGAAGTAGGATGAAGTGTCGCCGGTATTGACGACATTACGGTGTTCCTTCACGGTAGCAACGTAAACAACATCTCCTTCTTCCAGAATGTGGATCCCTTGTGCACAGAAGGTGTAAAAACCAGACATTTTCCTCGGCGCTAGACCATTGGATATGACACTCCGCATCAGTATCGTTCACTTGACTGCGCATGTGTAGTAATCCCACATTCATAGTCTCGCTCGCTAATCTACTAATTTAGTCGACGACAGAATATCCCACTGTCTAAACTAGTCGTTGGTTGTTTTTCGTTGTACAAATCCCAGTGTCGGTAGCTGGTTGGACAACTTTGGGTAAACTTGAAAAGTCGCAGTGAATGCTTATACTCTCATCTCAGCTTTGGTAAGGTCGAACAACATTCTCACAATGTCAACACATGTGAAACCCATCATGCCAAATTTGAAACCGGTTGTTGGTAGGATATGTTGCACCTATTTTGCTGAACTTGAACTGGTCTCAGTGAATGCCGTACCATTTGGCTTTGGTTAACTTGAACCGGTGTGTGCTTAAAAGCCACCAAATTTGATCGACCAAAATTGCGTCGGTAGATGTTGTTGCACTATTTTGCTGAACACTTGAACCGTGGTCTCAATGAATACATGTTAATCCATCATGTCAAATTTGAAACCGGTGTTGGTAGATGTTGGACTATTTTGCTAAACTTGACACTCGTTTCAGTGAATGCTGGTACTATTTAATTTTGCTAAGATCGAACCGGTCTCGGTAGATGTAAAACCATCGTGCTAATTTTGAGACCCGGTGTCGGTAGCTGTTGGACAACTTTGGGTAAACTTGAACAGTCACAGTGAATGCTATACTCTCAGTTTCGGTAAGGTCGAACAGACTCTCAACACATGTGAAATTGAAACCAGGGCGGTGGCGGCTTTGTCTCTTCACCTCGATCAATGGCTCTCCTCCTCCAGCATCTAGAAGCTGTATCCACTCCACTTGTTGGGTCTAGAAATGCCATCTTTTTCACGGTCACTTAAAAGTGGTACACCACTGGCACGGTAAAAGCTAGAAAAGCTGGTAAAAGCTAGAAACGCACGGTATGTATGAAACAAGACCAACCTGAAATAATAATAATATAATAATAATGACGTTTTATTTAGGAGCATTACAATAATGAAAATACAACTTACAACTTACAACTTAGAAACTTAAATTCAAAGACACATGAAATAACATGATACATTGAAAAGCAGTACAAAACAGATCTTATACACTTCCAATTGAACTATACAAAGTTATCCCACCATATCTGAAACTGCCATATTCTATAAAAAAGGAGCAGGGTTGGGACGGGTGGGGTTGAAATCGTCAGCATTAAACACTACCATTTGTTATTAAAAAGTAACATTTTAAAATATTGTAACTCACAGAAGGATGACAAAGCCAGTAACCTACAACTGATGAAACTACAATCATCGTAAACCTGACCTTAATGACATTATATATATTATTATAACTTTTCCACTCATTTTTAAGAGCCACTTCTAAATATGTGAAAATGTGCATCACCATGGAAACACTCGTAAACCACAATATTATCGAATTGTCTAAATATTACATCCTATTTTTGGACATTTAATATAGGAGGATGTTAACTTTCCAAGTCATTTTTAATTGCCACTGTCCAACGAAAATATTTTGGGAGTTTCCATTTTTCGTTACTTTTTAACATAGATTGACATCAGTAACTTTTTTTTATTTTCAATTTTTTCCTTTTTTTAAAAATTTTTTACTCCTTATTTTTAACACATTTATGTCACTCAACTACAATACTTTAATTTTTTTTCATTTCCCTTGTTTTTACTTTTTTCTCAGAATACAAAGATTACAAATGTGAACTAAAAACGTTGTTCAAATAATGAACATTTACATTCATGTCAACTGAAACACTTTTTCTTTTTTACATACATTTTCGTGATCAACGAAAATATTTTGGGAGTTTCTATTCGTTACTTTTTAACATAGATTGACATCAGTAACTTTTTTTTTTTATTTTACTTTTTTATTTTTTATTTTTAATTTTTTACTCCTTATTTTTAACACATTTATATCACTCAACTACAATACTTTAATTTTTTATTTCATTTCCCTTGTTTTTACTTAATGTGAAATGTCACAATGCCTGAAAAGAGCGATTTACTGAGATTTAGACGAACTCACTTCTCACAGGACGAACATGACAACTAATCATCGGTGTAACTAAAATAAGATCTTCTCTGCGTTTAATTCTTGAAAGTGACACGTATGCTGTACCAGGTGAAATATTTTTCACATCAAACCAAAGGATAACTTTTTTCATATTTTGACCTTGGGCCTTACACATCGTTAGAGCATAAGACGGTGTGAATGGATAACATATGAATGATTTATTGCCTTCACTTACCTTTGTCACTGGATATACATTAACAATTTTACCGTTTGGTAACTTCAAGAACACTGTTGCGTTCTGAACACAATGTACAATAGCATCTTGTCCGTTCAAAATATTGTTGGCTTTCTCGATTCTGAGTGATGACTACGCGCATGTTCTTATAAATAGGGATGGGGTCCATCTCGAAATCACACTGTACTGTCGCAAGAACATTGCTGTCAGTAAATATGGAATTTATAACAATGTTGTTGATACGAGTGGATGCACGTTTAGACACAGTGAGAATGTTCGCATCAGGATGTAGCAGAACTTGTTGCAATAGATCCTCATCCGTTGGTTCACTATCTTTGCAAATGACATTACCCTCTTGAACCTCATCCAGTAATTGTTGAGAAGGTTCCCAATAACGGATATGATCCAGAAAACGCTGGTATTTGAGATCAATTACCTGATATTGCTTAACCAGTTTAAAATTGTGAATCAACGAATTAAACGCCTTGTCCTGAAAGATGTTATCCACTGTAACAATCTTTTGGTTAACAGTTTCAATGGGTTGTTGTTGCTGATTATCACCAGCCATAATAACAAGTGGACGAACAATCGCTTCCGATATTGTTCGAATAACGTGGTGCATGATACGCTTGGGAATCATCGAGAGCTCTTCGATGATGACGACATCGTATGTTCCGATATTCCAATTAACACGAGGTTGTTCATCTGAGCGAACAGGAAAACTAAATGCACTATGTACTGTATCACTGCTAATGTCGTTTTGGAATAAATCACGATAGTGACCTAAAAGCATTCCTGTTGGACATGCAACAAGGATCTTCCGTTGTTGATCAACACACTTATTAATAACGGCTTTCAACACATGGGACTTTCCGGTGCCAGCTTTCCCAGTTAGGACTATAAATTTACGCCAATCACACACTTCAGACTCAGATGAAGTGGTACTAGGATAATAAGGCAATGGTTCATTCTCCTCCTCACTTTCGTCATTTGAAGAATCCTCATACCAGTCAACAGCAGATTCCAAGTATCTATCACGGTTATCAACACAGTTCATTATATGAGAAACGATTGCACATTGAAATTGTCCAGCTGTAATGTTGGAGTCAACTGCATTACACCCAAAAAATCATCGCCAGTCAAAACATGTCTTCGCCACATATGCAAGACGTCATGGAGACTGTTAACATGGCAAACCAATGTGTCAATGTAATACTGTTTGTGACATTCTTCTTCAAAATGTTTTTTAATGCCGTTTTCATTTTGCCACACACAAGGATGACTAGTTACAGCGGACACAAAGAAACGAATATGCACGGGTAACTGTTCATGTTCGTCGTGGTAAAGCTCTGTCACACATCTATGACGATAAAACATCAACATGTATTGAAAAAAATACTCGTCTGCAAATGGAGAAACCATTTTTAATGCCACCAACGTATTTCCTCCCACATACGCCTTCGGATTAGCTGGCACATGATGAACACACCTCAACCACTCTAACATTGACAGGTCATCCATGTCTCCTGGCCTAGAGATGTACTTACGATAAACAGAGTTATCTGCAATAAAAGAAGATAAGGGAATTACGAAATCTTTCGTTCGACTTTGCGACCATGAAAACGTTATTGCAGATAAATGTAACCACATCTCTGGTTCACAGGGCTCCAGATCTCTGAGATGTCTGTATGCAGCTGCATACGCAGATACACGAGTGGAATACAATGCGTCATTGCCATATGCATCTTTCCATTTCGATACATATGATGTGACATAACGTAAAATCATGGATTTCCCATCAGCCACTTGGAAATCCATCCGACTCGATAGCGCTGGAAGAAGGGTGGAAATATATGCACGCAAATTCAATGAAAATGCTTCTTCTGGATGATATATGGTCAAACATTTACCGTCATTGTCCACATGAGTAGGTCGATCGGCAGGTTGCAACTTATTGACAAGAAACGCAATGTCTGGATCTTGGTATGGGATATCTGCACGGATCAAATCGTATTGCATATACTTCATGTTTTTAAGCCAAACTAACAAATGCAGATGAACAGTTCCACGTTTTTGAAATTCGAACCGATAAAAGTACGTATTGATGTTAGATGTACCAGCTATATTATTGTAATTAAAAACGTGACTACTCCATTTGTTAGTGTTTGATCCACACAGATAACCACGAACAACTTGAGAAAGGGTATGCGCGATGTGAATAGTTTCGAAACCAGCTAAATTTGTTGGGCCACGACCGCTAATATTCCTAACCCTATTCATCCATTCCGGAAGTGGGAAAGACCATTCGTATGGATTTATCGTGACAAAAACAGATGGATAACCAAATTGACGTACAGCATCAATTAACAACCTATGTTGTTTCTTCCAATAACCCGAATTAAACACTTTAGCATTGAGTGATCGTGCAGGTGAACAGTGCATTCTTCTTGCTGAATTTATAGCACCACGAACAGTCTTAAAAATGCACAGATCATGATACTGCAGCAACTCATACTGTAATGAATAATCAATAACATTTGAAAAAACTTTAGTGAGAAAAGATATTTTGCCACTCATGCGACTTTCGTTTCCAGTAATTATTGACTCGCACCAGGCCGTATAAGGATATAAGTTTGGCCACAAACAGCACTCAATGCCTTTAGTGTTCGCCACATCATATATATTCAATGGATTTGTGGTTGACATATGGTTTAGGTGTTTAACAACAAAATCTTTATAGGAACTGTCATTGAAATCCATCAGAAAACGATATGCTCGTCGACAACGACCCTTCGCCATCACATCCTCCATAGCATCAATTTTACTTTCAACAGTTCTTGCCGACCATGTCACATGGCACATACCGTTTTTTTTGTCTATACCCATGCAATGCACGTACATAATCACCACAATGAAAATCAAGCGGCCGTAATACACACAAATCAGAAAAAGATAGATGTGTTAATGCGAGCGGGATTAAATCAAAATTAGGCACAATATATCGGTTTTCGGTACATTGACACTTCTTCACATGCTTCACAGCGACACGATTCATGAAACGAGGATACAAGTTCGCTCTCTGTAAACTATCGCATTTCTCACAATAACTCCATGAACAATTCTCAATCCAAAATTTCAAATTATCAGTTGTACTTTTACCTCTCAATAAACTCGCCCCCTCACTAGCTTCCAAACAAGACTTCTTCTCCAAAATAAATTTTTCTTTCTCTTCCTGTAACAAGTCCTTTCTCTTACTTTCCTCTTCAGCAATCTTTTGACGTTTAGATTCAATATCCTCATCCTTTGTTAGCATAAAACACTCCCTTCCATTCCAGAACTCTTTAGCAGAATTGGCAGACCACTTCCTTGCCATTACAAAATATCCTAATTAGTTCAACAGAAATACTAAACACCAAACAGTTTTGTCAAATCTCAATTTCCACTATTACATTTGGTGCAAACTACTGCTACTTAACTAAATATAACTAACTATGGTCGTTCAAATAACTATTGAGTATTAAAAGTAGCACTTTATCACCGAGTACAATTTTGAATGCAATGTCTCCCCACTATATGCACTAGAGCAGCTTTTATGGCATGTGGGACATTTATGGTTTTACCATTTTAACGCTCTTCCGAAGTTCTGGTCATTCCATATTACAAAATTTAACGTTAGAAAGTCTAACAATTCCACACAACGGGAAAATACGTTTAAAATCACTTTTATACTAACAATTTTATTAATAACGGTACTGCGCATGCGCAAAAATGACATATTGATTCATTCGTAGTTTCACTTTATTTTCTTTTAACGCCATGTTTATTCTTTGTACTTTCGAACAAATTACAGTAACCATCCTACTTTCCTTATCTAATCAATATTAACTAACTCAATTGTTTTTCAAATCAATTTAAGGTGGCTCTATACAGTTTATTCTAAATTGAGAAATACTAGTTTCACCTCCAAACTTTTTACATAGCAAAGTAGAGTGTTCTGTTGGAAATAATTTAGATATATAGTATAGAGAAAAGGTGGTGAACTTCCATGATTTGGAATAACGGGATACTGACGTTTCAACTGGTGTCCTTTGTCAGAGTAATTACTCTGATGAAGGTATCTGGAAAGGTCAGCATTTCGTTATTCCAAATCATGGCAGTTGATCACATTTTCACTTTATTATATATATATATGTATAACACAATTCGGAAACACAACTGGAACAGCTAAATGCTATTCATATCAGATACCCAACACTTTTATAATAATAAAGGCTCTACGCATGCACATTTAATCAACAACATAGACCTCTTTCATAAAGGTTGACATTTTACCTATTTTCCTCGGAGTATGCAATTTATGTATAGCCAGTTCAAATTTTACTCATTCTTAAAACAGTTTTCAATTAAAGACATGTGTCTGTAATTGAAAACTGTTTTAACAACACTTATTCAGATTCCCCCCAAAACACGTAAATTGCTCGCCAATATGAAGACGTCTAAAACAAAACATTTTCGATTATTTTTTCTTTACTCAGACAATGTAAAATTGTTCTGAACTTCATTTGTTTTTCGTTGTCTACTCCCCCTTTCTCTTCTTACTTTTCTTTTCAACCTTCTCCATCTCATCAGCTGCGCCCTTCTTCGCTTTCTTTTTCTTATGAACTGTTTCTTCCTCTTCTTTTTCCGTTTTTAGTTGCTTTTTATCTTCCTCACTTTGTTGTTTCTTTTCCTTCCCGTGTGTCCTCTTCTTCCTTACGACGACCACTTCGTCATCACTCTCCACTTCTTTCACGCTGACGTCATCGCTACTCTCCAACTGTTCACACAGATCCAATTTCCTGATCGCTTTGTTAGATGAAGTGGACGCTGGTGAACAAAATGACTTCAGCATTTCCTTCATTCCTTTCACGGTTCCATCCTTTTTGAATTGGATGCCACTCGCACCCAACAGTTGACACTTTTTGGAATACTCCTCCGGGTTCCGGAACAGAGCTCGTGCCACAATATAATTGGTTGATAAGGTCAACAAATTGGAGCTAAGCATGAAACACATCTTTCATGGTCTCTTCTAGCTCTTTCGATTCCCCGAGGAAGCATTTCAACACGCCTTTTACGTCTTCTGGAGAGGCATTCTGACCTTCCTTGGAAGCTTCAGTTCTCTTTGTGTTGAATCCTGTCAACAGCTCGTTCAAAGGCGTCAACATCTCCGTCAACTTATCAAGGCCCTCTGAATCTACAACATTGAAATTGAGTTGTCCAATGGCCAGAAGAGGTTCTTCGATCGATGCCGCAAGTTCCGACAGTCCAACTTGAGGCCGAGTGAGTGAGCAGCTCGCAATTGAACACTTGCAAACGCCTCAAGATTGTTTTATCGTCTGGAAGTGTCTCCGTCTTCCCATACGGCCTGATAAAATTCCTCAGGAATTGGTCGTAAAATTGGACACCGGGAGATTTGGCAGGAGATGCCACTGCCTTTCTGGAACGTTTCGAAAAGCTCATTCTAAACAAGGAATAACAACAATTCAATAAAAATGAAGCAATGATAAGTTGAGCGACATGTTGACGCCTTTGAATAATCTGTTGAAAGGTGAGAGCTCAAAGTAACGGGACAATCACTCTGCGGAGTACATCAAAGGCATGCTGAGATGCTTCCTCAGTGAACGAACAATAACGGACAAACAACGATTACAATCAACTTACCTCGTAATTTGAACTATTTCACGAACCAAATTCAATCACAACAAACAGAAGCAAGAAGGACTGATAGAACTAAATGATAGCTTTACCAACGCAATATTATACTATTGAGTGTTAGAAGTAGCACTTCAGCATGGATCCACCCAAGTCATATAACAATTCAGTGAGATAACTCAACTGAATCCAATTCTCGAGGACTTCTCTCGACAATATATGGACAAAGTGGCTTACGTAGCAAGTGGGATATTTCCGCTGTTACACTTTTTAACCTTTCCCTTAAGTTTTGTTCGTTCCATATTACAAAATTAAATGTTCAAAATGACAAGAATTACATACACATGCCAAATTCGTTTAATAACCACTCTATAGTAATAATTCGATTAATAATCGCTTTGCGCATGCGCAAAACGCGATATTTATTTTTATCACAGTTTCACCCATGAAATTCATTTCGGTCTGAAATTCAATTTCTGAAATTTAAATTCTACACTTTCAAAGCAATTCAAGAAGCTATATCCTATCCACAAGAGTTTCACACTTAAGGTTGTGGCTATAGAGTTTCACTTAAGGTGGCTCTACGCAGTTTGTCAAAAGTGGAACATTACAATTTGAAACACCAGTGGAATAGGTAAATCATAGGCATATCAATACTATGCCTATAACTTCATTAGTACAGACCGCACAAACACGTAATAACGATAGACACATATTCTGTTATAAAATCGGAGGATGTGCCAAAATATACTGAATGACATATAAACATTTCTAACATGCTTCAATATATACTATGCCTATCTTCTACATAACTAATGTAAAACATTACTCAGCAGGGTGGGATGGGTTGGGGAGAACTTTTTGAAATAAAAATAAGCTCCGTGTTATTATAAAATGAACGTACGCATTAGGAACATAAATTTGTATATAAGTTTGACCAATTAATAAAAACATTTGTTAGGAAGCTATTCTGCCAGAAAACGCCTTAAGCTTCATAGCTTAATATTATTGTAACTTTTATGGTGAAAGCTAACACCCTACTTTTTTAAACTTAAATCGTAGAGGGCATCGATGTATGCAATGCCTGCAAATTTAAAAAAATTGCAATCGACAGTTTTTTTTATTATAGCAATTTGAAATTAACAGTGATTTTGTCTACGGACGCCATCTTTAAAAGTTTGAAATTTAAACTTGTTAAAATACCGTTATGCGGTCATTCGGATATAGCCAATGGCACGAACGTAAAGCGGACATCCATTTATACATTGCCTGCAAATTTTAAAAAATTTCATCCAACGGTTTTATTTTTATGGAAATTTAAAATTTACTATCGAGATTTCGATGGCGGCCATTAACCCCCGTGCTTTCCAGAAATTTTAACAAAATTTCCAACGACGCCCTAAGGGAGGGGTTTCAGTAGGCCTGGGTACTTAGTTTTCAAAATAGCGTCCAAAACGGGGGCTTTTTTTTAATATTTTTAATTTCTCAGTTATTTTCCTTTATTTTCTTATCATCCCCCCTGATTTACAGAAATTTTAACAAAATTTCCGTAAAGGGCCATAAGGGAGTTTTCGGACTAGGCTGGGGAACTATTTTTCAAAATAACGGTAAAAACGTGCGCTTTTAGAAACATTTTTATTTTCAAAGTTACTTTCCTTCATTCCTTTGTTAAACCCCGTAATTACCGGGTAGTTTAAATAACATTTGGTGACATACCCTAGCAGGGGGGGGAAGGGATTGATTTTGCTCCATTTTTGCCGCCTTTTTTCCCGCTCTTTCTTCTGGTGTTGTCTTTGCGAGTTATAGAGTGTTTTCGAGGCTTTTGTGGAGTTTAAACGGTTATTTCGAGTTTTCTGTGGCATTGTGTGGCATTTGCTTGGTCTTTTAACAAGTGTAGTCGTAGTAAAGAGTTGTTTGGACTATTTTCTGGTGGGGAAAAGTTCGTGTTTTCTTACGATACTTGGTGCGAGCTTGCCCGTGAATTTGGACAAACGGTTGGTTGCTTTAGGCAATTTTTTACTACAAAGTGGAGGTTTGTTGACTTTGAGTAACCTTTACGAGTGCTGCTTACAGTTGTTTTTCAGTTTTTCAATTGTTTATTCGCTGTGAAAAGCACGTTTTTTCCAAAACAGTGTTGTGTAAACCGTGACGACGACTACTCGTTTTCCGTTCCTTTTCCTGGAAAACTTGTCTTTGTGAACCGTCAGGCTTACACATTTAAAGGTTTTGTATTGTTTATTAAAATTTTAGCAATAGAAACACTACTAGAAGTCATTTAAGGCTTTGTGTAAAATCTAAGTACGAGTACTTGTTTACCATTCGTTTTTCTGGAAAGCAAGTCTTTGTTAAACGTTATACTTAGACATTAAAACGTTTTGTATGGTTTGATAGCATTTTAAAGGCTACTAAAATTCAGTTAAGGCATTTCAAATAAAGTAAGCCTGTGTTTATTACTGGATTTTAAGACGTACACTGTTATCGTTTCATTTCAGATATCCTGAAACGTACTGGTAGCGTTTAACAAGTGACTGAAACACTAATACAGTAAGTGTGATTTTCGCATTATATTGTAGTACGATAAAAATGTCTAAGTCATGGTGTGACGAAGACGCATTAAGTTACTGGAGGGGTAGGGGCAGCCATTTGTTATTCAGTGACGCCAATCGGGATGCTAAAATAGCGGATTATGTAAGGAACAATTATGACAGGAATAAAAGAGAACTACATGAACGAGAGGCTTTTTTGCAAGAGTGGAACATTGAGCCCCCTCGAACTGATCCTTTTGGCAGAGATAGTATAACTTCGATTTCAAGTGACCTTACCTTTTGGGCTCATAACTGTTCGTGGTATTACTGCGAAAACTGCCATTTGCTGTCTCCTCTTAACTTAATGCCAACATTTAGCAATAAAAGCGCTCCGAAACGTACCGTACCTTGTCCATGTTCGACAGGGCGCTACGTCGTTCCGCGCATCGCTTCTATTCCAGCTCCACTACGGAATTTGTCAAGGGAGAACGTGCAGACACTTCGTCCGTTTGACCTAGATTGCGGTGTATATAAGAGGGAACAGCATGGTTATAGGGTTAAGACGGGCATGATAGGTATGAATGTGGCACAGCTTTCCGTTGTGCAGAAAATCAGCGCCTTGATGTGCGAAGCAGACCGCGAGAAATGTCAAAGTGCATATACATATTTGATGAACTCAGAAACATCATCGTACTGCCATTTCGTCAATTTACGTGACGAATTCGTTGCAGGTGATCTCAAATTCAATGCCTTTGACATGGAAAAGACACAAGGAATAGAGTGTGCACTGTGGCCAAATTTATACCCGTTCACCGAGTGGTGCGAAAGCATGTTGTGTGGCAAAGCTTCGCGCCTTAGCGTAAAAGTAGCTTTTATGGCCAAAGTGATGTCGGAAATATTAGACTTTTCTCAACATTTCGACTTACTTCAATTACACTATGACAGGTGGATTATAAAGTTGTAAGTGGCGCTATGAACACTGCTCGTTTCTCGAATTGCTCACCCGCTCGCGCATTGGACACTAAAACGTTCTCGCCAACTTACTGGCAATGGCAACACCGTTTTCTTTTGGATGCCGTTGCTCAATTCGGTTGGCCAGACGTTTTTGTTACATTGAGCCCCTTCGAATGGTCATTCCCGTTTCCAAAGTGGTTGCAGCAAGCGAGGGAAAAAACAGGAAGGGATCCCACGGAACTTGCCGCGTTTGAAACGGTACATATTGCTCACCTACTGGAACAAACAGTAAGGGGTTATCTTTGCGGCAGTAACAGCAATCGCTGGTCGAAACACGTATTCAGCTACAACAGAATTGCGTCTACATCGAACGTTAAAACATATTTTTTACCGCTTCGAATTTCAAGAGCGAGGCACTGTGCACCTGCACTTGCTTGTTTGGCTTCGTGACATCACGAAAATACAACATGGGTTGATACGAGCGGATATACCAAATGCAAACGAAGATCTTGCTTTCCTGGTACACAAGCTGCAACGCTCCAACAAACGTGCGCATTCCTTAAATCTGCAGCCACATGAATCGTACTTCCGTACCAACGAAGGTAAAACAACATTACATCTTAAACATCCGGCCAGGGAGTTTGCATTGAACTTGCGCGCGTATATCGCCACAGTAACCTCAACGCTGAGATGTTCGATGGATTTCCAAACAACCGATGGCAAGTCGATGCTTCTGCGATAAGTAACTTCATATGTCACAAAGATGCACGATGCAATTAGCATAGACAGCTTATATTCGCATCAACTGCAAGGCCGTCAAGCCGCCATCAGACATCTGATTGTTGGTAAGCCTGCTGAACCAGAAATGTGGCTTTCTTTATCAGCGAAAAAGGTGGCATGGACGCCACCAAGTCGTACAAAACGCTTTACCCCACCCACGAGTGTTTCCGTTACCAGCAACAAAATCGTAGGAAAATACTGGGTACGCGATACCGCACACCAAACGAAGAACATCATTGAATGGCTTCGAGCGGTAAATGATCAGAGCGGGAACGCGTGCGCGCGCCTTATAAATCGGGAACAACGCTACTTGGTGTGAAAACTTTGTCAATATTCAATAAGGAATATTTTTTTCAGTACGCGTTACTTAACCGACCGCACACGAACGTTAAAGACGTCATGCATCCACAACACGAGAGCATACCGCAGACCCTGCAATGGTTTGCCGCATGCCTTTACCATTTTCCTGAATTGTGGAAAAACGAGGTGTTTGACGTGCTACTTGCAGATGCAAGGACACCGTGATTCGCATATTGCCACAATAGACCTCTTTCATAATGGCGCCCAAATTACATATTCTTTTATATTCATTTAAATTAGCCTTTCTGACCTCGTTCGTGTGTCTGTAATTCCAAAGAATCGTCTCTTTGTAACGAGGCCAGAAAGGCTAATTTGCATGCATATAAAAGAATATTTAAACTGGCCGCCATTATGAAAGAGGTCTATACGCTCCTATGTTCAAAGCTTGCGCGATCTCTACCACCTGTGGCAAAAACAGATTATATCTTCCTCGCAGTTGCACCACATCATGCCGAGCAACAATATCGACGAGTGCGCACTGGACGGGCAACAAATGGCGGTGAAAAATCACATTAGGGAAGCGCTGAGAAAACGTGCGGAACATTACAGAGGTCATTCGTACTCAGAAACGTACCCCGAATCGGACGTGAACGAATCCGACTGGGAAGACGTTGACGATACGGATGCTACGCATTTTCTTGCGCTCTCTCCTTGCGAAACAGATTTCAAATGGCAAACGCCTATTTTGATAACTGGTAAGCCAGGAGCTGGGAAATCGCATGCAATAAAATCGACCATCGCTCATCTTCTTTCACTCGAAACTAACATTCTTGTCGCCAGTCCAACTGGATTTTTGTCTGCTGTTTTCAAGGCTCAACTTGGTGATGATGTCACATGCGAAACGGTGCATGCAGCCTTCCGTTATCCTGTGGACACGGAAAATCAACCAACAATGAACTGGGCATTGTCTCGTTTCGATCTCATCGTTATCGACGAAGTTTCCATGATTTCGAGCATAATTTTCGATCATGTCATGGCCACGATAACTAGATTAATGTTCAGACCCGTGTTGGTTGTGTGTGGCGACGCCTGTCAGCAACAACCGTTTCGCTCGACAGAGAGAGGGATAATCACAGTGGGTAGCGTTTTAAACAATTCCAAATTTACGAACAATAGCTATCGCTACAATTTGACAGGACAACACCGCGTGGGGGATGTGCAGTATCTAGCGTTTCTAGATCACATCAGGAACTGGATTCCCACTCAAAGTGCACTTGACGACATTCAACGCGGTCGCGTCATCTGTGAGGATATCAATATCACGGCAGAGCACATTCGCGACGCAATGGAGACACACGAAGATCTCACACTGCTCACATTTACCAACAAAGCAGCTAACACCATAAATGAGCTGGCAAGCGAAACGCTTTTTGCAGATACGCAGCCAGTGGCGATCGTGCAGATGGATTGCGACATGCCGCCCACTGCAATCTACAGAGGGATGCATGTGACCATTACGCAAAATAGGGACAAGGCAAACAGCATAGTAAATGGTCAACTGGCAATTGTTGAAACCGTTCAGAACAATACGGTGTTTGTCAGATTGCCGAACGGCTACGTTGCAGCAATGTATTTGGTGACAACGATATGCGAAGGGCGTGTGAAGACATATCCAATACGGATGGCTTACGCGAATACCATGTGCAAAGCGCAGGGTCAAACGTAGGGAAAAGTCGCCCTCTGGTTCGATGTGCCTAATATACCAGCTGGCACTAGTAGTAATATATATATATATATATATATATATATATCAATGTGTTTGGGACTGGACCGAGCTCTAAGCCAATCAGAATCAAGAATTGATTTGAATTGACCAATCAGAGCACAGCCAGTCCCATATTTCCAGGGGGGTTGAACATTTTTAAGGTGTGGTCACCCTGTTAAGAACGACCAGTCATCAAATCAGGGGGATATGCACCTGGTCGTATACAAGAGGTTTTTTGGAATTTTGTATATATTTATCTCATGAAACCTGGTGTTGTTGTACGACCAGTTTTTTGATTATCCTTGAGTTTGACGACCAGAGAGAGAGGAAGGTCAATCAAGGTGATCGTATTAATTTCATGAGATAGATATCAAAAAGTCAAAAAAAACTTTATAAACGACCATCATACCTCACCCGATGTGATTTATACTTACACGTGCCATCCAAAAAAACGTCCATATTATTTTTATTGGAAGAGTTGTAAGATGTTGAAATAAAAATAATCAAATTGTGGCTTATAGAATTAATCATAGAAATTTCCACCATGGAGCTCTTACCTCGACGCCATCTTATGGCCGAATGACTGATATTTCTTAGTTACGGTATTTTTAAAAAAAGATAAAATTTGTAGAGGGCAATATCTCAAAAAATTATTTGGTGTTTTTAAATAGATGAAATATATTTAAAAAAAAATAAAATGTACTTTAACACACAATAAAAAACTTTTTTTGAAAAACAAAATTCTCTTTTTATTTTTTTATTTAATCTAAATACATTTCTTTATTAATAGAACTAAGTATGGAATCATCAGTTATCATAATTGTTGTTAGATATTTATGCTGACAAAGAATTCCCCCATCTACCACTTCTAAATATAATTTATACATGGATAGATTACCCGAGGGAAAGTATATACAGTGTAAAATATATTTTTGATTTGGAAAATTCTGTCGAAGAGTATTAATATCACAGTGGGTATATACTGGTTTTTTTTGGTTTAACATCTTTCTATTAAATACTTTCTCCTCGTCATCATCACTACCCAAAAATGCTTTCAAACTATCATCACTATCAGAATCACCATTATCCTGAATAGGTTTGAAGGGTTTGAAGTCATCGAAATTAAACTCTTTCGACGTATCCGTATCCCGTACACGTACACCGTACGCGTATCCTTCTCCTTTATCGTTGTAATCCCATATGAGAGGGGAACCATTCATGGGTATGAGGTTGGGTTCTCCATAGGAAGCTTCATTCGTTATTTCTTCTTTCGTAGCCATTTTTATTTTTTCTTAAAACTTCTTAAGTTTGTAGATTTGTTTGGACAATGTTTTATATATAAGCACGTAGTGTATAAATGAAAAAGAAAAATAGTTTCAGCTTATTTATATGAAAGTTTTTTGAGAAAAATGTTTTTTCATTTGTAAAAAACCTAGGGTATAAAAAACGATATCATAAAAAAAATGTACAGTTATTTTGTTGAAGATGGGATATATACCCTCGCGAAAGATTTGGTCATTTCAAATGCGTAATCCAGAAAATGCTGAAAAAATGATGGAGGCAGCGAAATTAATTCACACTCCACAGAATTGTCTTAAATTAAATGAAATATCGTTTTTTGAATGTAGTCGTGAAATTGTAAAAGATAAAGAAATTGGATATCTTCAAGGGGTTGTTTATCTCAAAGAAGCAAGAGATGATATTTTTGATTGGCTTCCATATGGGGGAGAAATCCTTCGTTCTTATGCTGATGATTTCTACCATTTTAAAGGTAGAATATATGATCCGTCCACGTTATATCGATATGGAAAACGTCAGGGTAAAATGGGAAAATTATGGGATAGTGAAATAATCTATAAATTAGCTGATTATAAGAACAAGCATCGACAAAAACAAAAGGAAAAAAGAACAAAACTTTTAGAGTAAAGAAAGAAATTCATGTAAAAAAAATAACAATGATTCACATGTTTTATTATAAAAAATAAATTTATACAAGAGAAGGAATTATTATGTCTTTGTCAGTTTTTATAAACTTAACATTTTTATGCAAAAGATGAGGAATATCTTCCTCTGATAATATTTTTATTGTTTTTCCAGATTCTCCATGATTGATAATTTTCAGGGTTACTTCATACGGGTGTTGTTCCACACCATTTTTTTTTATTACAGAACATTGTTTTGTTTCAATTATTGTAACAGGTTTGCAATCCTCCACAAAATATATATATTCAGGATATTCTTTAAGAAGAGATTCACATGATAAATAGCGCTGAAAAGTATTTTTGGAGCAGTCAAAAAAAGTTATACTATTTCTACATATACTACAAAAACGTAATACGGACATTGTTTTTTTTCAGTAATGATAAAGTTTTTTAGTTTAAACATCTTATATAATATTATATATTTGTCTCAGAAAAGATATAAAAAAAAAATCAAAAACAGAACAGTATAAATTTTTTTATAATGCATTGCTTGTCGTACTTCAGTTAACATAAAAATGAAGTGTAGGAGTTGTATAAAAAAATCGAAAACGAAAATAAAAAAACGAATACGAAAACGACGACGTTCTAAAAAAATTCAAAAAGGAGGATGGAAAAAAGATCATCCGAATTATAATCATAAGTTTTATGAATTTTGGAAATGGTAGACGATGTATTAAAAAATAAAAAACGAATACGAAAACGACGACGTTCTAAAAAAATTCAAAAAGGAGGATGGAAAAAAGATCATCCGAATTATAATCATATTGGAAATGGTAGACGATGTATTTAAAAAATTTTTTATTAATCCAAATAAGTTTTTTTCCATCTTTGTATTCTATCATCACATTCACATAGATCAACTATTTTACTATAGATAAGTCGTCCGTAATTCTGTTTACAAGGATAACAATAATGATGGTTTACAAAGCATTCTTTACATCTGTAATGCATGAAAAAATGATAGAAGGAATTCACTTCACAACAACAGAAACTGCAATATACCATCTTGACAATATTTTTTTGGACGTTTTGTGAAAATTTTATAGTTTGACAACCTACTTTTATAGATTTTGCGACTATAAAAGCAGGGTATCAAATATATTTTTCTATTATATTTTCAACATGTGGTTGCGTTCAATGATTGATTTTGGAGAATGTGAATCTCATGATTATCTTACATTTTATTATCATGCTGAACCCATACAATTAGTAAACTACGAACCCGTGATTCCCTCGTGTTTAAGATATGGATATTATTTATATCTGAAAGATTGTCAAGGACCTCGATATTTCAAATTGTTGATAATAGACGCGTTTGGGGCTCCGGAGGATAATTTACAGAACCTCTTATCATCATTGAAGGGAAAATATATAAATATTAATAATAATAATGTAAAATTAGCAAACTCAACACCTATATTAAACATTAAACCTTACAATTTCATTGACCATAGGGGTAGAGGGAAACAAATTTTTTTGTCTTTGTAATGTTTTTAAAATAAAAAACTTTTGATTTGAAAGTTAGAAACAGAACAAATATCGAGTTTTATTTTTTGTAAAAAAATTTATTACAAGAAAAATAAATATTTTTAAAAATTAATTTGTTGTGGAATTATTGAGTAAACATTATTTATTAGTTTAATTTTTTTATACAAGAGATGATCACTTTTAGTATCAATAATTGTTTTTAGGGTTATTCCCTTCTCTTCAAGTAATCCCTGTTTAATAACTTTCAGAGTTAGTTCGTAGACTTGAGGTGGAGAACAAAATGGGGGATTACATTCTTTACATAGTATAGCAGGTTTACAATCCTCTACCAAATACGTATAGTTAGGAAAATGTTTTTGAAGAAAATGACATGAATAATAACGAGGAGTATAGTCATAATATACTACACCCCTATAATTGACACAGGTCACGAGATCTTGTTCTTGATTCATCTTGTACTAGATATCAATATGATTAAATCAAATGTGTAATCTTATATATATAATAAATAAAAAACACGAATTTTTTTTTTAAAAAAAGTTTTTATTGAGTATATACTACAGCTTTCATTAAATTATTAGAATCTATTATTAGTTTAATTTCTTTTTGTAAAAGATCAGAAGCATCATAGTCAACAATTGTTGTTATGTTTTCACCCAGGCATGAACAATTCCATTCATCATTTTCATGTTCATGTTTCTTTTTAACTTCCAGAGCTAAGTAATATGTTTGAGGAGGCGTTGAGGGTATATCACCAATACATTCGCATAATACCGTAGGTTGACATTTCTTTACAACATAGGTAAAGTGGTGTAATTCTTTTGCTAGAAAACGACTTGGATAATAGTTACTTTCATCTTCAATTTTGTAGGGGTTAAAGTCATCAGCAATTATTCTTTGATAACTTCTACCGTTATGTTCATCACAATCACGATAGCGTACATGTGAATTCGACATCATTCACAAATAACGTTTAACATGTGGGTAACGCGTTTATATATAATTTTTTATAAAAAAAAATATAAAAAGAAAAATCAAAATTAAAAAAAGACAGATATTCTAAAATATATAAAAAAAAAATCAAAAAGAAATTTTATTAGGATATAAATAAAAATGTAAAAAAATGGTTTTACAAAAATATCATGGAAGCCGTGGAAACCGTAGATGCTCGATATAATAGATTATTCTATTCAAATATCCCTGTGGACAATGTCTTAACGGAAATGTGTGGGGAAGTGTGTACGAATTATACACCGTAGAAAGATCCAAAACAAAAACGTTGTTGTAGATTAAAGAGATGGTTGTTAAAGAAGATATGTTGTTAAAAGATTTAAAGAAGAAAACCCCATAAAAAAAAGAAACACTATAAATAAGAGTAAAAAAAAAAATTGTTTTTATATTTGTTAAGATGGAACGTAAAGAAACAGCAGATGAACGATATAATAGATTATATTATAACAAACATCCATGTGGAAGATGTATTAACAAACACCCGTGTCCGATTCATCCAGATGAATTAAAACTTTCAAGACTAAACAGTTTTAAACGTTGGGTGTTAAACAAGTTAAATATATGGTGGAAATATACAGTGAATGTTTCAGTGGAAATAGGTCAAGACGAATAGAAGAAAAGACGTCGAAGTTTTTTTAAAAATATTTAAATGGCTGTACGAGAGCGTGATTTTGATGAAATTCTTTATCCCGACATTCAATATTTATTACATGCTGAATTGTTTGAGATAGAAAAAACACGAGATTCAACGTTTTATTTTTTGGAATGGAGAGAGCATCCCTATCAGTTTAGATGTGCTGATTATGATTATAAATATTTTAACATTTATGTGGAAGATAAAAATGAACAATCTATATTTCGGAAACGGTATGGTGGAAAAAGATATTATAGATTTTTAATAACCGGTTTTAGCTGGACTATGTCATTTTATGATCAGTTAGTGGGAAAACATGTAGTGTTTATTGATAGAGAACCGAGATTACCCACGTTAATTTCGACCTTTGATTGTTTTGAGGTAAATAATATCCCATGTTATTCAAAAACGTTTTTGTATGGTAAATGTAAGGATTCAAGATTTAGATTAGTAAAATATCATTTTCGTGAAAATTTTGATGGTCAAGAGCTTTATTTAGTTCTTATTAAAGATGAAAATATATTGTCTGTACTTAATGTGATTTATGGTACCAGTAATGGAAATTATATTGTAACATTAATAAATAAAATACATTTTGATAGATCTATGTTACAACTACATGTATATTTAAATTCTTGTGGGGAATTATGTAATAATTTTAATGAATTAAATATTTGAAATAAAACAGTTCAATAAATCGAGAAAAAGCGTTTTTTTATTTAAAAAAAAGAATTTATATACACTTCTTGATCTATGAAATTATGTATACCACAATCTCCTGCCACATGTGTTGTTATATATTGTTTGTAATTAAGCTTTTTATTTTCTGCATACTCCATAACTTCCAAATTTATATATAATCGATTCATAGGAAAGCATGGATTTAGGATTTGTTCACATTTACGTACAATAAATTTTTGATTTCGACAATTTTCTTTAAGATAGTGAAGATCATACTGTTTGGGTTTTGACATATTGCTTGCATGAGATTCAACTGAAGAATGAACCAGAAAACAAAATGTTTTTTATTTTATTTAGATTAATGTTTATTTAGCTTAATGAATTTGAAAAGCTATATAAAGAGTAAAAATATGACATTTTCAAATCACAGCAATATGATTGAAACAATTTTAAGAGTTGTTCTTTATTTTCAATATTTTAACCTAGGAGAAATTGGATATTTATTTTGGTTATGTGGATTATTTGATTATTATCGTGGAAAATATGTCACATGTCCCATGATGAATTGTGAAAACATTCACGCACGTGAAGAAAGTTATAAAGTCAATATGAAAAAAATCCAAGGAACCCATGGAATGGAATCCTATTTTATCCTAGAAGATCGTTTCTCTTATATGATCCCTGAATTTACAAGCAAGTCAAAGAAAATATTCCTTGAAGAGATCATGGCTTCAACAACGTACTATACTAGTTGAATCATCAGACACGTTATGCTGTAGTTTTTTTTCATTTCCCGATTGTTTTAAAGAATTATTTATTTTATTACCCCTTGAAAACATCTCAGATGAATTTCAATTTTTAAACACCAAAGATAAGTACCATTATACATATTTTCTACAAAATCTAACGTTTGAAAGAAAATACATATCTTATACCCTGGGTTATGGAAAAGAAAGTTTAGTAAGCAAATTTAAGCACATACAGTGCGAGAAAGGTGATTTAAATCTTTTTTTTAATATTTATTTGTTAATGGTAGCACCTAGTATTTTCAATTCTTATGTTTATTGTAGTTCAACTAAAAATATTATCATGATCACTTCATGTTTTATATTTTATTGTCGTGAACATAACCCTATAGGAAGTTTATTCAATAGACAAAAAAAAGGTCTTTCTGAAAAAAATATTAGATATAATTTTTGGAATTTTATATATTATATAAAAAAGGGTAAAGTATCCTTTGATAAATGTCGGTATAAAAATTGTAAGAGTCAAAGTTATTTTTTTGAGTTTGATCCTTTGAAATTAAATATTTTAAACAAACGTAATTATGTTTTAAATGAAAATCACCCCCTACTATTACATCCTGTTGATGTTACACGAATAAAAGATTATGGGGGACATACGGGAGAATTTAAGTATAATGAGAAAGTATTTGCACATGTAATAATGGTTGAAGATGAAGTAAAAGATTTATTTACTATGATAAGAAAATATATACAAACAACATTGAATTATAATTTAATTTCAAAAAATCCTATATATGAAGACGAACTGACTGAACCGAATGTTAATTGGGATATTTTTTATAAACGTATTAGTGAACAAACGTGTATGTAAAAAAAAAATGGAATTAAAAGACTGTATAAAATTTAAAGTGTTTGCGTATGATGTTATACGAATGGAAGAAGACGAAGAAAATGAAAAATAATTTTGGATGAGATGTGGGAGATTTTGTTTTGCCCTTCGAAAATTTTATATGGAAAAAAATGAAAAATGGAAAATAAGTGAATGTTGTAAAACTATTCATGAAATATCTATGGCCCATTTAACGAATGCTGGACATTACAGTAAAAACAAAAGATTTGTTGGATTTCATGAGGGGATTGATCCTTTATATATTCAACAATATATGGAACATTTAGATGAATTTTACGTAAAAAACTATCAAAGAAAAAATATATCGGTTTTGATTTATTATATTTTTGAAACCATTCATCCTTTTTCCGATGGAAATGGAAGAACAGGGAAAGCACTTGTTGCATTTCTAGAAAATAAAATAGAATGTAAAATAAAAACAAAAAAACAACATAGAAAGTTATGTAAAATTTTAGGAGTTATGCAAAGAAAACAAAATAGTTTATTTGATATAAAACGTTGGTTATTAGTGTAATAAATTTTTTTTAAATTGTGCGGAGGGTATAAAATAAGCACTGTCCCTACAGTGATTCATCATTTACCCTTCACTCGGGAACAGATTCAAAGATGGTAGAACTTTATGCGCGACAACAATATGATCATTTTTATAAAATGCAATCGTATACAGATTTGTCTGCAAAAATAATTGCACAAAAAAAAATCAACGGTAATGCTATTCTCGCAAAAGTATATCCTACAAATAAAAGATGTGACAAGTACACATACAATAGCGCTGTTGAAGTGAAAAATGATCATATTCCTTCATTGTTGAATGTTCTTAATAAGATTAGCATTCAAGAGAAATTGGTGCAGATATTTTTTGAAGTGGTAAGATTTGAAAATTGGAAAAAGCAAACATGCCGTTTGGTTGTTCGTACAGATGCGTGGGGTGGTTTGGAAATTTGTTATCAACATCAAGATAACGAATTATCCGATGCAATGGAATTTGACGATGATCTAACACCGACAACCAGCAACAACAACAACAACAACGCAACGTCAAGTGAAATCGTATGGTCTGATGACTGGGGTAGTTTTCATATAAAAAAGAAAGATTCCTTGGATGAATATATTATTGCCCTAAGAAAGTATAATCATGCAACAGGTCATAAATCCCCACCTACCACAGTCAAAAAACGAGTATTGAAGAAAAAGAAAACCCCACTCAATTTTGACGAGGACGTCGACGATGACGACGACAACGAAAAGATTAAGAAAATAAAAGTAGAAAGTGATGATGATGAGGTTTGTCACCGTTTAAGTCCAACAGTAATTTCAGAAATATTTTTTTATCGTTTTAGATGTTGTAAAAATATACAAGATACATTATGTTTGTACGGTAATACTATAAATAAAGAGTTAGCATGTAAAAATATAGAAGTTGATTTTATGGGGATATTACGCGATAAAGAACTCGTTGATGAACTTGAAGAATATTATATTTATTTTATTTCTTTATTTTAGAAATGAATAAAAAGAAAAAAACTTAATTTTCTGCTGACTTTATTGAAAAAAGCTTCAAGATTATTAAAAGGAGAGACATTAACTGATGAGGATTATTCTAATTATAGATTACATAGTAGTAGTAAAAAAAAATATAGACGTTTGAAATATGCTGTTAATAAAAATAATGAACAATGGGAAATTGATTTAGCTGAAAATAAAGATTTAGCCTGATATAATAATCAATATCGTTATTGGTTGGTGTGTATTGATATTTTTTCAAGATTTTGTTGGGTAAAATTAATAAAAAAGAAAACGTCTAATAATGTTAAAAATAAATTTGAAAGTATTCTTATTGAAGAAGGAATAGCGCCTCTTAAAATTCAAAGTGATGAAGGAACAGAATTTCAAGATATACGTACGAAATTAAGTAAAAAGTATAATTTTGAAGTATTTCATACGTATAATGGAGAAATAAAAGCATCCCATGTGGAACGTGTAATTGGAACTTTAAAAACAATGGTTCGTCGTGTTTTAACAATGACTGGAGAATTTGACTATATTCAGTATTTACCCCTTATTGTTAATCGTTATAATAATTCCCCACATAAAGCATTAGCTGGTGCAACACCTTTTGAAATTTATCGCGAAGAAAAAAAAGGAAAAATACGTAAAGTAAAAAATAAAATAGTACGTGATCATTTAAATTATCCTATTCCCACTCAAGATCTGATACAAGAAGGTACTCGTGTACGTATTGTGAGAGTAAAAAATAATATTTTTGAAAAAAGTAGTCTTCGACGATGGACTAATGAGATATTTTTTATTAAAAAAGTATTTATCACCGATCCCGTTACATATCAATTAGAAGACGAACAACGTGAAGAAATTAAAGGAATTTTTTATCGTGCTGAATTACAAGTTTTAAAAAAACTACAGCCTATTGATGCTTTGAACAATGAATGTTTTTTAGAAGTTTTACAAGTTTGTTATCCCCAAACAACTAAAAATATTGTGGGTGATGAATGTTTTTTTTCATTTATCATAACCTATAAGAATTTTATACCCGAAGAAATTAATAATACGGTATACGCAAGCAGTGAGTTCGTTTTTACATCGGATAAATTTATTATACCCGACGGAATTTATGATTTATCTTCATTAATTATATTTTTAAATAATATCTTAGAAGGATTTGAAATTTTTTTTACCATCGGGTCAAATGGGAAAGTAATTATTAATGTTAATGTTGAGATTGAGTATTGGGTATATGAAAATGCGAGTAAAGCAGTCGATGGGTTACAGGTAAATGAATTTCGATTATCTAACAAGACTACGATAGAAAAAAAGGGTATTCAATATGCTTCTTTTAATCAAAAGATTAATATATTATTTTCAAAAAAATTAGCTTTTATACTAGGTTTAAAAAATGAAAAAGATCTTGAAATCGTACCTCTCTTATTTGAAATAAAAAAAGATAAACCTACACCTCAAACCCTTTTTTCTAAACATTTTGATTACTTACCCGATGTATCCGACGGATTCAATAAAATGTTTATATATTGTGATGAAATAGAACTGGGGTTAGTTGGTGATAGTTGTGCCGAATTGTTAACAACAGTCCCCATTCAATGGAATCGACAAGGTGGTGGGGGGAATGGACAATTAGTTTGTTATAGTCCCCCAAAATCGTTGAGAAAATTAAAAAAAGACATTATAAGAGAAATTCATATTAAAGTTAAAGATACTACAGGAAAATTAGTTTCTTTTGATTCAGGAACGCTTAGTATTGATTGTTTAATACATTCAACATAATGCTTTTGATTGTTCTTGAAGAAAAAAATGGGGAAATGATAATTAAAAAATATAAAATATTTTATCCTTTTTCTCTTTACATTTTAGTAAATAGTGGGAAAAATTTTTTATGGAATTTAAATTCGATTGAATATAAAAATATCAAAAAATTCATTTCGAATTACGTGTGCAAAAAAATGGATTTCAGTGCAATAACACAATCAAAAAAAAAAAATAATGGAACGATTTCAGTTTCTTCATCTACTATTATTTCTAATGCAACACAACGTTTTATATATACTATAAAATAATTATTTTATATTGACGAAACAAATCCTTATACATCATTAAATGATGAAAAAAAAAAATTCCCCTATTTTTTATTTATGAGTGATAAAGAGGCTAAACAATCATTAACTATGAGAATAACGTGCCGTTAAAAGGTGAAGAAATTAAGATATATATAAATTTATTTGAAGAAAAAAATAATGACTGAAAAAATAAATGAACTATCCATAGAAGATTATACTGAATTGTTAAATGGTAGAAATCGTGGAAAAAATTATTCATCATCCTATTTTGTTGTGAAAAGAAAAAATAAAGAAAATCCAACTAAGAAAGAAATTTTATTAAATGAGGGTGTGGGATTACCCTCAAATTTAAATTTAGATACTTATTATACAAGTGATAATAAAAAAAAGAGAAAAAAAATAGATCCAAATGTAATACGTTTTTTACAAAATAGATAAACTGTAAAAAAAAGTATAAATTAAAAAAATGTTATATAAAAAAATCATAATGTTGTGGATATTGTTATTATTTTTATTGTTGTGGCTGTTGTTTTTTAAAAATAAAATAAATGACTCGTAAAAATATATAAAAAAAAGAAAAAACAAAAGAGGAATAAGGAAGCGTAGAAAAAAAATACAAAAAGGAGGTTTTGGAGGAGCATTGGCTTGGCACTGGGTATGTTTCTTCCTCAAGTGTTGGGAACGGTTGCAAAAATTCTTAAAATTAACGTTTAAAAAAAAAAAATGAGTAAAAAAATTGAAGATGTGGAAAAAAATGACATATTATTTAGTGAACCTTTACAATTTTTTACTTCATCACCCTATAATGATACGTTTACTGAATGTCGTGAAACTGAAATTATTGCGACGCCTGTCGATAATCAATCGTCAGTATACACGTTTACAAGGCATGGGAACGCCGTTGGATTAATGAAAACAAGTGATGCTAAAATAATGGCTAGAGTATCGATTAGAAATGCTGCTGGAGTTATAGCACCTGCAGCATCGGGGTTTTCGATGATTACATTACCCCTTCGTACAATGTGGAAAACAAAAGAATTAAAAATAAATGAAAATTTAATTACACCATCAGATAATTTTGCACATTTTGCATCATGGATAGAATTTATAATGCGTCAAACACTGTCGGGATATAAAGATTCTAAAGAGCTTAATTTAGCATATTTAGATACAGCCGAACATATGAGCAGTATCGCGGGTTTCACGAATGGAACTGCTGTCGAAAATACAGGGGGGAGACAAAAAACACAGGCATTTCAAAATCAATCACAGTATTTGATAGATGAGATTGATTGTTCATTATTTAGCGAAGGTGGTGCTGAAATATATATTCCTACAGCGTATAAAGTTGAATTACGTTTAACGCGGGCCTTAAATACAATTGTAATGATGGGGACCAATCATGCGAATATGCCCGTTGCTGCTACTATAATTACCCTAGACGATTTTAAAATAAAAATTCCTGTATTTAAACCCAAAAAACAATTATCAAATGCAATTAATACAGAAATGATGAACCATAATAAAGAAACATTATATTATACAACCAATTATCGTTGTATTACTGAATCATTAGCTGCAGGACGAAATTCACATCAAGTAATCGATGTGTTTAATGGTAGCGTTCCTACACGTTTATATATTGTATTTTCTCCATTAGCAAATTGGAACGGATCATATACTCATAATATTTTTGAATTTAACTGGCCTAATTATGATAATGTTGAAGTTTCGGTAAATAACGCTGTTGCCGGGAAAATAGAAAATGAAGCTGAAGCTTACTCAAAATTACGCTCG
Source organism: Chrysogorgia sp. JL179-B06 (assembly GCA_035772405.1). Classification (NCBI taxonomy): domain Eukaryota; kingdom Metazoa; phylum Cnidaria; class Anthozoa; order Scleralcyonacea; family Chrysogorgiidae; genus Chrysogorgia; species Chrysogorgia sp. JL179-B06. The sequence goes on from JAYKKM010000272.1 coordinate 491,102, forward strand.
GTATTAAATCGTAACTATTCAGAAATGCCCATGACTTATAATGACTTTAAAAACGGGTATTGTATATTAGCATTTGATTTAACAGATAATAGAGACTCTCATCTTGCAGTATTACCCATAAGACCGTCGGGAAATGTTAATGTGGATTTTCATTTTTCTCAAAATACAATTGCAGGTGCGTTAATATTTGTTGGTGAATTTCGAAATGAAATTAGAGTAGGATTAAATACCCCTGCAAGATTATTACACAGCATTTAATTATCAACATTTGTAACAAGGGGATGTACAAAAAAATATGAAGAACACAAAACCCATTACAACAAAGAATAGAATAAAAAAACCAAAAATAAAAAAAACAGTTATTAACAAAATACCCCTAAATCGTGAACATATTCTTGTATTTCCACCGTTTTCAGTTTACGCATAAAAAAAATGAAGCAAAAAAAAGACGAAAAAAATGATAATTCAAGAGATGATGATGATGATGAAGTTGATAGTGAAAATGATAGCGATGATGTTAGTGATGAAATGGATAGTGAAAGTTCAATTACTTCTTCTTCATCAAGTTGCGAAGATGATTTAAAATTTTTAGAAACATTAGTTCAATTAAATAAAATAAAGAAAAAAGCCTTTGAAAAAAAAAAAAGGATTTTTTACCATCGTTAAAAAAATATCTAAAAGCAGATATTGATTAAAAAAATACGTTGTTAGATTATTAATTAATAAATTACAATACATTGCTAAAAATATTTTAAATAAAAAAATTTCTATCCAACTTTCCAGTGATAATAAATATATTTTGAATAAGTTTTCAAAGAACAAAATAAAAGAAAAAGATTTAAAAATATTATTATCTGAGGATTTTCGTATAATCAACATATATCAAAAAGCATACAAATTACTTAACCAACAAATAAAAAAAAATGACCGAAGTAAATAAAATGCAATTAATTAATCCGAGTAAATTAAATGAAATTTTAGATTTAATCAAAACTGATCATGAAAACGAAAAATTATTGCAGGGAATTAACAACAAAAATAATTTCGAACTTATTGAAAGTAAAAATAAAATGAAAGAAGAAATGAAAAAAGTTAATGATCAACGTGTCGCAGAGAGTATGGTTAGTTTTTTAAAAAGACAACAAAAGATGAAAAGAAAAAGTAATGAACTTGAAAATGAGGTGACCAATGATGAATTACCTGAGGTAAGGAAAACACTGACTGTGACAAGCGGTCAATAAATAAAAGAATTTCTTGAAAGGAAAAAAATTAAAATTGCGGGTACAGATATAATAAAATTAAACGGTGTTGGAATAAACCATCATGATTTATTATACGATTTAACGCATAATGTCAGCAAACAAAACATGTTCAATCTTACACAACATAAGCAGACGGTTGCTTTAAAAGAATTGAAAAAATTACATATGCCTGCCTATTATATACGTAATATAAAATTACGACAACGTTATATAAATTTGGGAAAAACAGCTTCGGGTCTTTCGAGTAACGAAGAACCATCTACTTCCCTCACCACCCACATTCCTACACCTTGAACGCCACCCTATACAACACGAAGAAAATGGCGACGAAAAAATCAATGAATTTACATTGTTTTTTAACCCAATTTTTATTTACGAACGAGATTAATAAAATTTCAAAAATAAATAAGTTTTTAAATAAATATTATTTGGGTACATTTCCTGCAAATATTTTTCCTAAAACAATTTTTTATCCCTCGTGTTGGATTTGGAATACGGATGAAGCAGATCAAAACGGTCAACATTGGGTTGCTATATGGGTGGATAAAGAAAAACATGTATTTTTTTGATAGTTTTGCTAAAGATGTATCGTTTTATAAACGTGAATATTGGTATGATTATAGTGTAAAAAAGGACTAAAATTTCAATATATTCAAAGTAAACAATTACAATCCAAAAATACTACCGTGTGTGGAAATTGGAGTTTATTATATTTATACAATCAATGTCGTAATGAAATCGAAAATAATAATAAACAAAAAATATTTAAAAATGAACGTATTAAAATAAAAAATGATATTAAATTAAAAAAAAAAATAGAAACAATTTTAGGTAGTGTACTCGTGGGAATATATAATAAAAAATGTAAAAAAAATTGTAAGAGTAATAACAATCACTCATGTTGTAGTTTTAATAATGCCAATTTTTAATTAAACAAAAAATTAACTTATTTACACTGTTTTATGGATTTTTTTTCATAATGGTTTTAATCCTTTTTTTTCCCGGTATCTTCTAGACATCGATGAATTTTTTATTATATCAAAAATGAACCCTCCTTTTTGTTTTATTTTTTTTCTAAGGGTAACACTCCTTCCATATCTTTTTCTTACCATGTTGACGTGCTCTTTACCTCCCGTGCTCTTTACCTCCCTAGGGAATGTCGGACAGCGTTACCCCAGATACCCCACCCCCCTTTTTGTTTTCTTTTTGTTTTTCGAATACCCAATCCCAATTGACTTCCAACTATTTGTCCCAAAGGTCCCAAAAAATCTAGAACACTACTACCACCTTTTTGTTGTTTTTTTCTAAGGATAATTCCCCTCCTGCTTCTATATCTTCTTCTTGCCATGTTTTTTTTTAAAAAAATTCATACACAATATACACATCCCATACTATATATACTTTTTAAAAAAAACGATTTTCAACAACTCTTTATTTTTTTAAAAAACATTTTCTTTTTCTTTTTACATTTATTTACAAATCATAGATTATCGTTGATTCATGTGGAAATACATTGGTTCTAATTCTACAATTTTCATACCCTTTTCTACAATTATCAAATACCAAATAACCATAGGGTTTCTCATTAATTTCACTTAATACTTTATTAAATCTATTTCTATTAATTTTTTTATTATCACATATCGTATACATATTATTATAATCACTTAAATTTTTAAACATAACATAATATTGACTATTGACACGTAAATTTCGCAATTTAGCATTACCATATGTTAAATTTTGACATGTAAAAATAACACTAATATTACGATGATGGACATCTTGAGTTGCAATATTATCTATTCTTTCAAGATTTTCTTTTGATGATGTTGCAACTAACATGAGATCATCTAATATTATTAAAGTATTTTCACGGGTATTCGTTTGTATATCGGTAATGCGGGGAATACCCTTTTGACAATCGATAAATTCAACACTAATACCTTTTTTTTCCGCAAGAACGTTTTCCATTTCAGCGTAGAGAGGTTGATAAATTGAATATAAATAAACAATTTTAACAATTGCGGGTGTAATCATAATGTTAATATTTTTCAATAATTGTAATATCCAATATGTTTTCCCACTTTGACTGGGACCACATAACGTTAACATAAAAGGGTGTTGAAATGGTAATGAAACATTGTTCATTTCAGTTATCTAAAAATCCAAACGGAATCGTATTAAAATTATTTTTAACAACACGTTTATTAAATGTAAATGAAATTTTTTTTATTTCATCAATAAAAATATGATTAAGTTTATCTTTACATATTTTATTGTGATATTTAATTTCGATGATCTGATCTTGATTTTTAACACATTGTGTCAAGGATAAAAAATTCAATTTTTCTTTTGTTTCATTTTTTAAAGTAAAACCTTTGACATGAATACATTCCTGATTTAAATTAGTTATATACGCGTAACATTTTGGACCCGTTGAACAAAAATTTGTTATCCATTCATTTTCATTTAATTCATTCGTTAAATCTCCTAAATAATTTCCCGTTTTAACATCAGTATAATTATTTTCATCAGATATATAAATAACAGAATCTGTATCAAAATATAAAACGCGATCGTCTAATTTATCGAGTAACACGTATAATTTTAAACGTGCATATGCAGTGACAAAACATGCAATGATTACATTTCCCGTTTTTAGAGGTGTTGTTGCATCATCAATTTTTTCATATGTACAACGTAATAATGTTTCGTTTATAAATTCCATCGATGTTAATTTTTTACTTTTATCATTGGCGATATTTAATAATTCTTCATAATCGTTTAAAAAACACACTTGAGTATTATTTTCGTTTTTGGGAAAATTTTCCCCATAACGAATTTAAAAATGTTTTGGCAATAGTTCTTAATCCGGGATTTTTCTCTATTTTGTCTTTATCTAAAAAAACATTTTCATTTTTTAAATAATCATTACAATACTGTTTAATTTTATCATCATTTTTACTTCCATCTGCGTTCAAACAATCCGTAGGAATTCCTGAAGATTCTTGTTTGATTTTTAAAAATTGATTTACGTATTGTGAAAATTTTTTTTCTTTGCGTTCAAAATGATATATTTCGTAAAGAGCTATTATTTTATATCCCTTATCTATAGCAACATTAATCTCAATACTAGTCCAAGTACCCGTTAAGTATCGATCGCTTTCATTATGTTCCATTTATTACATTTATTCACAGCACATTTATAACATAATGGAAATAATAATTTCCCATCTATTCTAACAGGTAAAACAGGAAAGTAAATATTTCGAGGAGGTGAAATACAACATTTTACTAAACCAAATATGTCCTTGATTTTTATTTTATTACAATCTTCGCCCAGTAAAATAGTAGGATGACCCACAGGAAAATCATAATTTTTTTGTACATAGGGGTATAGCGATGTAAAATCTACATAACTTATTCGTTCGTTGGGTTTTGTTTCTTTAAATAAACATACGGGGGAAGTTCATCCCCCATATAATGCGTCACGTGGTGTTAAAGGAGTGAACGGATAAAATTTTCTTTTCTTTCCAATTAATTGTTTCTGTGTATATTTTTTTCTTCTAAATAATCACATTCCCACATCTCGATTAATTTGTAACCGGCATTTTTTATTGTCCAAGAAAAACGTTGCGTATTTGCATATAAATTACTGAATTGTTCGTTTGTAAGAACGTTTAATACATAGGGGTCAAAACATTTGGGACATCCGTGATAAAAACAACCATGAAATTGATATATCGTATCATTATAAAAACCATCGACAAAACGTCCTAGAATTTTTTTCTCACCATTTTGTGAACAGATATATTCTAAATTTCCTCCTAATTCTCGATTAATTTCATCTAACCAATCAATAGCAATTAAACTTTGTTTTACACATCCCCTATACCCCGAAGCAGGAATAATTCCTACACAATTTTTTTTTTAAAAATTAAGTCTATACACTTTCAAAGCTAAACTAGCAATCGTAATACAATTCTTTGCATAAAAGGGTGTAATATGACCTATGGCACCTATCATTGTAGAAAATTTAACACAACCCTTTCTTAAAATATCTACATCACTACAACAATAATAATAAATCTCTTTACGAAATATATATTTCTCTTTCTTTTTTTCTAAATACCATTTTTCAAATTCATTAAGTGTTGCTGTATTCATATGTTTCGTATCAAAAAAATTCCGATCTACAATTTCACCCTCATAAGTTAAATCGTAAAATTCATAGGGATGAAATCCCTTACATTCCCCTTGAAGGTCCATTGCTTTTGGAATATCTGCTAATTTCATACTAAAAAACAAATAACTATCGAGGATTCTAATATTTTGTTCTTTAATTATTAAACTCATTATTTTAGTCCCGTTCATTATAGTATTCGGTATTATCTGTTTTATTTCTAAAAAATATTTTAAAATAAAAATAGTATCAAATCTACCCCCGTTATGAGCTATCCAAACGGAATTTGTTTGTTCAAACATAAATTCACATAAAGTTTCAATAACATTGTTATCAAAAATAAATTGTCTATTCCCACAACAACTAACTTTTTCAATAGTATTATCGATAATTTCTTGATCCTTTTTTTCAAAAATGTTTGTTTTTTTAAATTCAATATGTTGACATTTTTTACATACCTTTTGGACGATACAATAAAAAGGTACGAGCAATTTAGTTTTGTTTACTTTTGTTTCAAAATCAAAAAAAAATAAAGTGGGTTCACTTTCTTCACCCTTGTTATATTCAAATGAAAGGGGTTTCACATAACAAAAATGAGGTTGTTTCATGTATTTATCACAATGAAAACAAAATCGTTTGCTACAATCATGTTTAACTGTTTTATTAGAAAAAATGAAAAAGAATCGAGGACAAATTTTGTTACAGGTTTTACAATAAAACAAATATTGACAAGGTGTTAAACGGCTATAATTACTATGAGAAGGTTTAAAAATTTTATTTGTTAAATGATTTGTAAAACAATTTTCATCATAAAAAATTATATCACAACTACTACAAATAAGTTTATTATTTTTATCTTTACAATTATTCGGATATTTATAACATCGTAAACAAGTTAAGTTATTTGTAGTACATAGGTGGTTATCGATATATTCATGTCGTGTAAAATAACTCATACATTTAACACAAAAAGAACTGGTGTTAAGTTTAGAAAATTCCTTTATGCTTAAAACTACATCGTAATGATTATTATTTAACCATAAACATACAATTTCATTAGTCAATTTAATATAAATTATATTATCGGAATGAGTGTCAGCATACACTAACAAACCAACACCCTGTTTTTTTAAATAATTATTATATACTAAATTAAACTGTGTAGCATGAACATTACCCTCGGCTATCCCACATTCCCGATATACATTTCGAATTTCTTCACACGTAAATAAATCATCAACAGGTTTATTTGGTTTTCTTTTCATTATAAAATATTTATAGTCTTGTTTTAAAAATGATAAACCCACTAATATTGCTAAAGCAAAACAGCAATCTTTCACTGTACGAAATAATACATGACTAAGAATATAAAATACACCCGTGCGAAATTTACGACCATATTTTTTTACATACATATTACTTTTCACACCGCCTTTATCTGTAGCATTTCCCTTATTCAAACTATTATAAATACTTTTTTTCCTTAGTACACTATTTTTTTTTTTATTTGTACTTATTCCTGCGGGAAAAGTTTGAACTATTACCTTACTATTCCAACCATTAGCTATTATTTCTTTATTACTCTGCATAAATTTTTCCATAATATTTAAGAAATATTTAACGTCAAAGTCTTTCACGGGTAAAACGGCTGTAGAGAAAAACCTTTTTGGAGCATTACTAAAGATAAATCTAACATAATCATCATCACTTTTTACATTTGCCCGCGCAATGTTAATTAAATAAGAAAAAACCAACGATAACGATTGAATAAAACTAATAAAATTAACCGTTTTTCCCCGTGAAACATTCAATGAAAAATGTTGTTCAGTGACTTTAAATTTTTCTCTACTAATAGTTTCTATATGATTAACAGAAAAATAATCGTCTATTTTTTCATTTTTCTTACTTTCTTTTTTCTTATTAAATAAACTTACAATTTTATCTATATCTGTTTGACTATATTTTAATTTTTTCTGATCATCATTCATCTTCTTTTTTTTTTCTAAAACAAGAAAAACATGCACTTTTATTTTTATTTATGTTTTCGTCTTCACCATCAACACGATCAACTGTAACATCGTATGAATCCTGTATATTAATACATGTCAACGTAACTATAGGAGGGATTTTTTTTGATAATAAAGAACCCATTTAAAAAAAAAAAAAAAAAAAAAAGAGAGTAAAAAAAATATATGAGTGAAATTGTTTATATTGAAATTTATTTAAAAACGTCTAATTTACCTTATATCGGATATGAAATTCAAGATAATGATCCTTCAATATTATTTACTCCGTATCTTTTAAAGGAATGTTTACTAAATTTTACAGAAGATAAAGAAAAGATAATACCTATTTCATCAAAGATTTTAAAACAAAGAATAACGGAATTAAAAAAAGAAATATATAACTGTCCCGAAGATATTATCTATAAAGTAGAATGTTTGGTAAAATTTATTCAAACACATGAAAAAAATAATGATTATTTAGGAATAAAAACAATATTTAAAAAAAAATGGTAAGAATTAAGTTACCTCGAAAAAAAAGACGCAATGATAAATCTCAAAGTATACGTCACGTTCTTCAATGTAGAAGTAAAACCTTAAAAAAAATAAGATGTCGTAAACGAACAGCAAAAACAAAAAAATGTTGGATTCATTTAGCAAAACAAAATAACTTACGTATCAAGAAATCAAATATCCCCAATGCTGGTGAAGGATTATTTGGTTGGAAAAAACCTTTTAAACCCGATCGTAATATTTCTTATTACACGGGTCAAAAAACAACACAAGCCAAATTGGATCGTAAATATGCAGGCGGTGGGCGCACGAGTGACCGCTAAGCATTCTGGATGGCATTTTTCAAGATGGCGGGAATGCAGCGAAATTTCGAGAAGGTTTGCTTGCTGTTTATTGGGAGATTAAAAGGTAAATATGATTTTTTTCTAATGTTTTAGCGACCCTAGTATACGAAGATGACAAACTTATATCAATTTGTGTGTTTCGCGAAGAAAATGTCCGCCATATTCTGATGGAAACATTAGTCACATTTTCGCATGAAATTTGGTCCGACTTTTCGAAGGTCTGTAACTACAGATCTATATGTTTTTAGCCCTCGAAAATATGCTCTACTTAATCTACGACCTTCAAAGTATGCTTGATATAAGAGCGCCCCACAGCGCCCCTTCGGAAGGTTGCTAAAAATCGCTGTAAACATGTCGTATTTTCCTAGGTTGATACATGACAACATGAAATGGCCGCCATTAAGAGGGTCTATATTGTGGAAGGCAATACGCCGGATAAGCCTGCTTGTAAGCGAACTGTGAAGGGCACAAGTCGAAGAAACCTGTTTGACGGTGACGAAATCTACAGTTCCAAAGTCGCAGGCTGGACAGAGAAAGAAGACTCAGCATTAGTGGTATATGTTTGCCTCTTTTGGAAAGATGCTCACACAAATAAATGGCCAACCACCAAGGATATGGGTTTTTGGAACTTATGTGCTGATGCTGTAAACAATGCATGTAACTCAAGAAGAACAGGTTTGTCATTTATTAAATGTTTGATATTATTACAGGTCTGTTTATAGGCACTTCATCAAATTTATAAAAAATTGCATAAAAAAAACAGGCAGGTCTGAAAAATATGGGTATTGAAATGAGCAAAAAGTCTTGTTCAACATCCCAAATATGCTCAATGAGAAAATACAGCTAAATTCTAGAATACCCCGCCACTTTCACTATTTGCATATCTGTTATGGTTAATATCCGGGGCAAATTACGGAAAGTTGATCATGTACAATTGCCTCGTTCTTTAAAAAACCCCGTTAAATTTGATAACAAACAACAAGTACATACAATATAAACCTTCGACATTATATCTAAGGAGATTTTAAGGCATCCTGGTTTGTATTTCTGTCTTTAAATGTGGTTTCAAAAGTGGCGGGGTATTCAAGAATTGCTCCATGTACTGGGTGATTACCTATAAGGTAGCTCTCAAATACACGATTCTGATTGGTTGTCTAACCCATTCATCACAGTACACTTTGAGAACATTTTATACACCCCAGATAATAGTGCACTCAACAGTGCACTTATAAAGAATCCCCTTATCAATGTTGGATGGTATATATACTGTACTGTAATTCTAAAAAGGTTGTTTATTCTCTGTGACTGTTATAGGTGGATCATGTCGGTCAAGGGTTAGCAAATGTTTGGCCAAAACACACAGCACATTGACTGATGCAGAGGAGTACTTCAAGATTGACTATATATCAAGCAACATTGGTTCCTGTAGTGCAGACCATACACCAGCCACTCCACAACAATCACCCATAATTGATGACCCCCATTATCTCCTGTCTTCAAGTCATCACCAATGTCCAAAGAAAACAAACTTCCCGACCTTGTTGGTGACATTGTGCAGGAGTTCCTGATATGCTTCCAAGGGCAAATGTCTCCAAGATTAAATCTTGTGTTATGTGCTTATACAAATCCCACAGTACTAAAAACTGTTGATTGTCAATTGTTACATAACAAGATGAGGTGCACATATACTCGTTGCCAATATCTAATGGTTCATCAGCCTTTACAAATCCATCCTGTTCTCTGCCTTTGTTAATATACTGAACTTTCTTCAGATTAACTGTTATCACTGGAAAATCTGGTATCTGATAGTTGAATATTGTTGGATCCACCATGGTTATGGATACCAAAATTCTTTCATCCTCTATAGTGTGCAAAAACAATTTAATTAATTAATTTGTGACATTTTCCTCAATTAATTAGTTTTAATTGACACTCACAGACAGTGTCAGGTCGACAGATAAACATACCCCTGGGTTCAGCAGAATTTTCTTCAGAAATAGCCATACGATTATCAGTGGTATTAGTATCATTCGTCTCCTGAAATTACGAATCCAATTAATTACACTTATAATAAACATACTTTATATAGTGATGAGGTCTGCATTGCAATTGCAAAGCCATTAAGCCAGGCCATAATGCACGGATCAATTCTTGCTGTTACCATCCCCCCCCGGGCAATACCCTGGGGATTTGTAATTTATGTTAAAACTAACTGCAAATTCCCACCCCCGGGCTTTGAAAAATTACAATTCCCCACCCCCGGCACCTCCAATGCCATAGATTTGTCTGTAAAACCGTGAATTACAGCATGCAACAACACGAATACTATGGTCACCAGACGTGGCGCATTCCTGCCCTATACCCCGGGACAAAAATAATCAAGCCAATTCCCTACCCCCGGGATTTTATTGGCTGCATATTGACATTGTCGAAGACTGTTTGATGATTAAACACAGCTACTGCCTTCATGAACTTTTCGTTGTAATCCCCTGGTGCCCCCTTGTTTTGCAAAGCCTTGAATAAATCATTTGATGCAACCAATTGATATGCTGTATGTACTCCAATACCTTTTACATTCGGAAGGTAATCACAACCGGCAACAATACACATTTTCTGAAATTGTTCATGGGTTAATTTCAGGCCATCTAGAATCTCTCTCAGAACTAAATTAGTACAATGGCCGTTCAGTTTCAGAATAACCTGTAAAATTAAAAAAGGTGGCAACTATTAGATTATGCCCAGTAAACATTAGAAAATCCAAGAGTGAGAACTCTATAATAGTATAAGGATTTTTTATATCGAGGATAGATACAAAACAAGTTTGTTTTGTAACATAAAAATCCCAACTTTAATATTGAATTAATCCTTTTCCTGTCTCACTGATAACTGAGATAGATAAATAAACATAAGAAAATGTCAAACTAACTGATCCTGATCTCCAAATCCATATCAATGTTCTGTTTCCATTCTGCATAGAACTAACTCAGGCCATGTAGGCCACCCATATTTGGCCTAGCATAGGTCAGAATACCCTGGGGTGCCAGAAGTTTTTCCACACTCACAGATTGAAACCCGACAACAAGTGTTGAAAATTTCTGGCAGACTGGCAATCGGAAAGGGTGGGGGTGCTGGTGTGGGCTGCACCATCTCCAATAATTTGCAAAAATAGATAGTGTTAAATATTTCCCTGAGAAACACTCCAACAACTAAAATTTTGATCAATCACCACCCCAATTTCAATTTGAACCTTTTCGGGATTTGGGGAAAAGGGGGTAGTGAGGTAAGTACGGAAAGGGTGTACAGCCCAGAGCAAGCAGGCCACCAACATTTGACATAAGCAGAGTCTGAGAGTCATACAAACCTCTCTACAACCGTATGCTACCAAATCTGAATCCTCGGTGATCGCAATGTCTGCATGACCATGTTGAACAAGGTAAGCAATTTGAGCGTCTGCCTCATAAGGTGATACAATATACCGTACTCTTTCCTTTATACATATCTAAAAAGAAAAGCATGACTTTAATAGCTGTTGAGAAAAACCACTAGTAACAGTGACAGTGAGTGAGTGAGGCAGTCAGCAATAACTTTTAGGCTTTTTATCGTTTACACTTTACATTAAACATTCAAACACTTACGCGAATGCATGTCGAAATGTCCTCAAACGAAATTTCGTTCCCTAGTTGAAGCAAAGATTCAGTTTAGCACAACAACAAAATATTAAAATATTTTTACATACGACAGCTGTAGCTTGAATAATAATATTTCAGTCTCACCTCTGTCGTTTCTCTGCTACATCTGCCTTCGCAGGCAAGTTCATGCCATCAAAAACAACATAAGGAGTTACTCCTGCTTCCTTTACAATCTCCAAATGTTTGCTGAAAATATTTTCCAACCTAAAAATATATAAATATGCATGTCAGTGTGTGGCAGACAAGGTGAAGCTTCGTTGAAGCAGAAACTTGAATTATTATTAAATGCAAATGAGCATCGAGAATGTAAAACTATAAATACCTGTTTCGATCTCCATCCCCAGTAACTGAAATAGCCAGTGCACGATGAATCCAGCAAGAAGCATCGATCGCTGCTGTCCGCCCGGCGAAATCCTTAAGATTTGCCTCTTTAGAATATGTGTTTAAAAAGGGTAGCAAACGTTTAATACCCATTTCAAATTTGCATATAAATTTGTATACGCGCTTGTTGTTACTCGCTCGGCTGCTTGTCAAACAATGATCAATTTTAATTTTTACCCTTTATGCTTAGCGGTCACTCGTGCGCCCACCGCCTGGTAAATATGGTAAAAACAATAATGCTGTATATAGTATTTGTAACGATGCAAACACTTGTATCGATGCTTATTTGACGACTCACGCAGCAGCACGTTATGCGAATAATGGGAAACCCGTTTCTATATATAAAAATAAATCCGATTTTGTTTACGACCCAAATAATAAAAAAATGTATTTAGAAAGTACAAAACATATAAAAGCAAATGAAGAAATTTTTGCAGACTATGGTGATAACTATTGGAAGAGAAAACAACCTTCATAACAATGGTAGGAAGAATAAGAGATTTACGGGGCGGTGATTTTAAGGGGAAAAAAGGCAACATGGGGGTATTTTTAAAGGGAAAAAAAGGCAACGTGGAGGAAATAAAACAATCAATAAATACAGCAAACTTTTTATAAAAGATTTTAAAAGAGAGCTTAAAAAAGGAGCTAATTTAGTAAAAAATATAGCAAAACAAGGAACGAAAAAAATCAAAGGTCATTTTCAAAAAGGAGGAATTGTATATCATAGACCCAGAAACAATCTTGAAAAGATTTTAATGTATTAATTTTAAAATAAAATAAATACATTCATTGTATTATTTCTTTACATAAGAGGATATTGTCCATTGAATATTTTTCTACATTATAAGCTCTTATTTCATTAAAATTTACACTGGTGAAATTAGGGTAATCCACATTACATTCGCATTCCCCTTTACAAGAGTATTTTATAGTTTTATTATAAACAAAAAAATCATAATATAATGCTATAATACTCCTAAAGCACTCATAAGTAAAACAATGTTTTCTATCGTAATCTATTATCTTTAAATATTCTCCAATTCCTTTGTCGTTGATACGTGGGAGTCGGTCATCATTCCATGCTTCACATATTTTACGAAGAAATTCATAACATTCTTCTGGAATTTCGTGTTCCTCATGATCTATAATATACATCTTGGGATTTTTTGAACATTCTACTTCCAGTATAAATTTATACCGTAAATATGCTTCATAATCAGCTATAGATATTAGTAGATGATATCTTGATTTTTCAACTTCCACACTTCCTACTAATTGCCAAAAAAAAACGGATTCCAAATAACTGTATTGTGTTAAATCGTGATATATCTTATATCCCTCTTGATTTATTACCCTCTGAAAAATAGCCATGACACTTACACACACACATCTTGAAAAAACGATCTTTATATATAGACATATCTACGTATATCCATCGGAATAAACAATAGAAATATCGTATTCAGTATAGGGTTTATCAGCTTCAGCCGTTTTAATACCATATTTATAAAAAAAATGATCATCTATAAATTGAATGTTTTGAATCAATATAAAATCTTCGTCAGCAGGTAAATTATAAGATAAATCTACAAAACGTTTATCATCGTTAAAGAAATTTTGCTCAGGATCAATAAACAATTGATTAGAGCTAAAATAGGGTTTATTAGGTTTTCCAATATATGCCCCAAGATCACCCTGTTCGAATATCTCTTTTTTTAACTTGAACAATACTCCATCCTAATGCATCGTTATATTTTTCTCCAATATTATTTTTAAGTTTTACATCAATACTATGAATTATTTTTCGTTTATACCAATCTTTTTTTCTTGCTTCTAATTCTCCCGTAAGATAATTCTGTTTATCTGTTTGAAATTTTCTATGGTTACTAAATGTCAATGAAAAATCAGTAAATGGACCTGGAGCACGAATATTTGTTTTAATATTAAAACCGTCAAGAAAACTCGTTGGTATTACACCACGTATCCAAGGAACTTCTTGAAACTCATATAGATTGTCTACTGTTTTTAAAGCAACTGTTGTGTATTTTCTAGGATTAGAAAGCCAAAAACGTTCATTATAATGGATGATTTTTTTCTGACTCATTTTAATGCTTTTCCAATAAGAGAAAAAAAATAATAAGAACGTTTTATTTATACTATACGTATAATGATATCATTTTTTATATATTTAAATGTACAAAGAGTTTCTATGATCATCTTATTTTTTTTAAAACTTCTCTCTCCTATTTTTACAAAAATAGTGTTTTTGACAACATGTACTTCATTAACAAAATAATAACGTTCTAATGTACGTTTTATTTTTAAAATATAAGCATTTCTTAAATGTACTTTTGATAATTTTTTAAACAATCTTTGTGTTTCTAAAAATAAAAGGAAAATACATTCAATATTTTTTTGATTTTTTTAAAATCAAAAGACACTAGTGTATTTTTTTATTTAGGTAAAATTTTCAGGAGAGAATAAATTTTAAAAATTAAATTCCTTATCATACATAGCCAGTACAGATCGTTCATTATCCTCATCTTCTAATTTACGAAACAAACATGCAGCAAATAAAAGACATTCAAACAAACTACAATGATACAATAAACATGTTGGTTCGCTAGTATGATACCAACAATTTCTTGGTTTTAGATTATAAAACGAAAGTAAATAATCGTACTTCTCAATTCCAAAATATTCAAGATTAACACAATGTAAAATAGTTTTTTTTTTGAAGTGTTTTAACTAAAGAAGATTCTTTATCACCACCTTTATACCCGATAATAGCATTCGGGGAAAAACATTACGAAATAAATAACTTAATCTATTTATAAGTTCACTTTGACTAAAATAATCTCTTGATTTTTTTTCAGATAAATAGTCTAAACCATGACATCGATATTGATAGTAGACGGTAGAACGTTCCCTTCGAGTTAGTTCTTTGTAGGGTTTTAACTTGCCATCATAACAATGATAAATAAAATACTTCTTCGTTTGAAGTTCAAGAAGAGTTACTTCACGATAACTGGGTCTCTCTCCCTTAAACTGGAAACATTCACAATCCATTATATGTGTGATATGGGCTAAAAATAATTTTTGTCGTTCTTGGGATATTTCTTCTTTACATTTGTTTAATGCACAATTATATTTACCCCTATACAACTCCTCGATAGTCGTCTCTTCAGATTTTTCCTGTTGATTCTCAGTTGTCTCTAACGGGATGTAGTCAATCTGCTTCTTTAATTTCGCTGCTCTTCTTCTCAAATATTTTTGCCATCTCTCTCTCTCCTGCACTCAGACTGATATTAATTATTTTCGAACCTACATCGGGTTTTATAATTGCATCCCGCGTTACTATGCGTTACTGTGGGTAGATTAGTTTGACCAATCAGAGTTCGTTGATTAAAGCTTTCATGTCATACAGATGATTTGTGATACTCATGTACAATGATTGTGTGTTGTAGGAATTAGAGACGCGAATCCATAATTAGCGATTTTCTTCTAAACAAATACTCGGGGATTAGTTGACCTAATGCTGTGTTGTGGGATTAAAGACACAAACCCTAATTTTGTTCTAAAACACACACACGTCAAATCAGTTGATATATTAAATATTCGTGGGATTACTTTATACATTGTAGTTACAATAGTACTTTTTCAAATTTTTATCGTGTTAAATTCTGCGTGTGGAAATATATATTTTAAAAATGGGGAAAATAGTATATATACAAGTCGATTCTTTAAAAAACGCGTTCCATCATTCGTTTTTGAGAATGTCGTTAAACATTGGTGATAAAAGAATCTACGAGCAAGCCCACGAAATCAATATTAAGACGATATTGAAAATTGTTTATTATATACAACATTTTCGTAACCGATACATTGGATTATTATTTGCCATCTGTGACCTATGTGACTATTACTATGGGGGAATTATCGAATGTATGGAAATTGAATCGAGACAAATTGGTCAGGGGTATGGAGACTACGCCTATATTGAAAAAATGAAAACTGAAATGAACCAAGATGAATGCAAGGATTGGCGAATCTTAACAGATAAACAACACTATATAATACCCGTTGTTCATACACAACGAAAATATTATATTTATGGTGAAAAACTATGTTCGCGTTATCATAAATTACTATTAATACCCGCTCAAACATTAGTTAAATCTATTTTTCATTTGAATGATAATCATTCCGCTAATTTTTTTATTGAAATTCAAACAAGTTATTACCCTAGAAATGATATTTACCATTTTATTTCTATTACTATTACTGATGATCAAACTACAATTCCAAAAGCTATAGGATATGGAGGGTCTTATCTTTGTAATACATTACATAGACTTAATCGTTGTTTTAGTCGTGAATTTACATATTGCTGTATTTATTTATATGTTATAGATCCGTTTTATTTGAAGGCTACTTTTTATTATCTACATAATTTAGATAATTTTGAGAAAATAGTTTATCAACTTGCAAGTTGTTTTATTTTCTTTTGCGAAAATCATAACCCTATATCAAAACTTAAAACTAGTAACGATAGGGTTTATAATTTTAATCTCGATAAGATTGTTAAGCTAATGATAACGAAACCCCCGCCTATTACCTGTTGTTATAAAAATTGTCAGAATTACTCTTATTGGTTTAAATTGTTTTATAAGACAAGTAAAACTTATAAGTTTAAAGTCAGTTTATTTTCTGATCTAGTTAAAAATAATAGTATTATACAAAATAATAGACCTATTAGTTTACAATTTTACCCTCCGCATTTGGATATATTATATAATTATTCTATAAGGGTAAGGATTACATCTGATAATACTACATCATCTACTTTTATTATTAAGAGTATTATAGAAGCATATAATATTAACTATGAAGATCCTGACATTATAATACAGAGTATTGAAAAATTGTATTTAGACTAATTTTAAAAATTCAAAGAATATATTCAACAACCAAAACCCAGTGTTTTTTGTCATTGGGGAATAAAATGAATTTAAGATGAGAATTTCTAAAATCTAAAATTGTTTGACGTACAAATAATTTTATATAATATTCTTCATTATCAATGTTTTTATATCTAAAAAAACATAGGATTAAAGCAAAAAATGCTATTATTTGTCCAATTTCATGTCTATCCATACGATTATATACATCCAAAAGTTCACGTGGAATTTTTAAATGTCCAATAATATTTTTAAATAAATTCTCATGTTCGTCAAGACATTTCCACACACTTTTTTCCATATTTTTATTGATTTTTATTTCAAAACGTGCCAGTTCTTTTACCATAATATTCCACACCTCCATGATTTCACATTACTGATATTTTTATTTACAACAATATCATTTTATACATTTGGGTTTTCTTTTTTTCAAATCATGCTTTCTTTTTTTCAAATCATGCTTTCTTTTTATTTCCTTATTATTATCCATTATGTATCGTTTTTCCATAAGATCGCTCGTAAATTTTTTAGAACGCCATTGCAAATATTGTTTATTTATATATAGTTTCTCAATATAGAGACCCTCTAACTCACGATATTTATCGCGTTGTGTACAAATAATATCTTGATCATAATTCGAATAGATTGTCATTCGTTTTTCTTCATGATGTTCATCGCCTTTTTTTCACGTTTCATATAAATTAAAGAACGTTTAAAACATCTTTTCTTCAATGGAGGATCGTTCAATACTTCTCGATCGTCTTCCTCTTCTTCCTCTTCTTCTTCTTCTTCCTCTTCTTCCTCTTCTTCCTCTTCTTCACACACTGGAAATAATGGTTGGGGTGAATTAGGTGGCGGCGGTGGTTGTGGTGGTGAAAGAGGAATAGGAGATAATGTTGGGGAAAGAGCATTTGCTAATTCATCCACAATTTGTAATAATTGTGTTCCTTGTTGAACGGGTACCATTTCATCACATATTCGTATTAAATTCGCAGGAGAAGGAATAGGGATTTGTCCAAAGAAATCAATGGGCATTTCGTGTATGTAATTATCTAATTCATCTTCGGGTAATTCGTATACCTGTGGAATAGGAGATGTATTATACTTTGCTTGCGGTGTTTGAAGAGGTATATTATACTGTTCTTGCGATAGTAGAGGTGGTGGGTGGTTTACTTGCTGGGGTAGAGACGGTATCTTTGCTTGCCGTGACGACGCGTTATACTTCGCTTGCGGGAGTAGAGGGTATATGTGACTGGACTGTTCTTGAGATGGTGAATTTACTTGCTGGGGTAGAGACGGTATCTTTGCTTGCCGTGGCGACGCGTTATACTTCGCTTGCGGGAGTAGAGGGTATATCTTGCTGGGGTAGAGACGGTATCTTTGCTTGCCGTGGTGACGTGTTATACTTCGCTTGCGGGAGTAGAGGGTATATGTGACTGGACTGTGCTTGAGCTATCGGTACAGCGAAATTTAATTGCGACTGTGCAATGTCTTTAGTTGTACGATGTTTGACGTTCTTTTTTCCTCTGATTTCTTGACGGCATGATGTATATTGTTCATCATCTGAAATATCCAGACCCCTTTTACGATATTCTTGTCGCTGTAGACGGCGTTGTTTTAACATTTTGGGAATATCTTTTCCTTTACTTTCAACCCGAGCAATTGTTTTTCCACTTTCAATATTTTTATGAGTCTGCTTCACACGAGCCATAATGATATTGTGACTAAAAAAATTAGGAACAAACGCTTATAAAAAACAAGCTAAAAAAAATGGGGTAACCTGATTGGTTGAACTTAATTCCATAATAAAAAATCGGGGTATTCTCATTGGTTGAATGATAAAATAAATATTATAAGACTCCCCCCGACGATTACTAATACATGTAAATCTTTTTAATCTTTTTGTTGACTTAATGCTAGGGTACGTTGCTTAAAATATTTATCGGTAAAACGTTGTAGGGAAAGATATAAAAACACATTTTAGAAGTAATATTTTTTTAGAACACTTTCAAAATGATTGCGGGTACTAAAGAAAATCCTCTGTTGGTAATAATTACCGATTTAGCAAAGTATTTTTCACATATTGAATATCAAGTGGTTGAATGTCGTAAAATGGATATGTTGCCAAACAATGAACGTCCCGAAATAATACTATATAAGATATTATTTTTATGGGGTGAGAAATATATATATACCTACAAGATTTTTAAATCAAGAAAGATGGAAAATACACAAGAAACCCCTATGAAGTTTGACTTCGATGAGTTCATACCACCAAAGGAATACTACAGAGATAATGTAAGTAGCGATAGTAAACTGATTGTTGTGTGTAAAAATATCGTATATTTATTATGTTATTTTTATTTCTTAGAAAGAAACCAACGTGCCGACTCCTCCGCCCCCGATACCCGAAAATATGGAGACGCATATATCGGGTATTGCGCTGTATGCAGATTATGCAGATGATGAAGAAAGCGCTGAAGAAGAAAGCGCTGAAGAAGAAAACGAAGAATTGGCATACAGAGTCCAGCCGGACTCTGAATATAATTTTAGGCCGATCTCGCCACCGGAAGCAGAGGCCGCCACTTCCCCAAAAATATGGGGGTATACGGACACTAACGGTGAAAACTATATTTATTACGAATCATCGAAAACTTTAGTTGCAGAACGTGTTTAATGTGTGTTATTTTATTTTTGTGATAATCGTTATATTTTTAAAAATAATTCATCCAACTTCTACATCGTGTGTGTGTTTTTACTATAGCTAACTCTTTCATCATATGCTAACGAACAACCCTGGCGTAAAATAAGCAATTCATTGAATAAGGGATGGCCTGTACTGTCGCTTTGGACCAGAGCCAATCTCATTCGAACCGCAAATTCGACTACGGGTGAACGCGCACCAATGCAGTAATAAAACAGACCATTGGAAGATGTCAGAGTCTTGTACCGAAGCACAACTTACAAGCGAGCAAAACACACACAACTGAAAAAATATGAAAAAACATCTGCTTATATACTCTACTCTACAATTCTCTTAAAAATGTTTTGGGGTTTTCTCCAAATTTATTAAAACACTTTTTCCACAACTCTAATATTTATATTTGATAATATTTTATCTAAAATTATTTTGAGAACATTTTTTAAACTATAACCCATCTCTCAAACTTTTTGGAAGACTTAAAACACCCAAATAATTTTTATGAGATATATCATCTTAAAATATTTTGAGGAAATATCATTCTTAAAAATACAGTAACTAGGAATATCAGTCATTCAGCCATAAGATGGCGTCGAGGTAAGAGCTCCATGATGGAAATTTCTATGATTAATTCAGTCAAAATGTGTGTTTATTTTTATTTCAATAAACATTACTACTCTTCAAATAAAAATAGGGCAGTTTTTCCAAAAACTGTTTATTTTTATTTTCAAAAAACATTACAAGTCTTCAAATAAAAATATGGAAAATTTTTGGATGGCACGTGCACGTAAGTATAAATCACATCGGGTGAGGTATGATGGTTATGTATAATAGAATTTTTTGTATTTCTTTTTTTCAAAACGAGGTGTGTGTCAGTATATATATCACAGTGTGAATGATGATTTGACTAAGTGCTGTCGCGGATGCTATATGGGGTTGAAAGCAGTGATGAACCAGGAACAGGATGTTTAAGTCGTAGAATTTCGTGTTCCAAATAATTGATGATCAGTGCGGAAAGTTTGCACAGAAACCAAACATGTCTAAAGTAAATGTGTTTCACTTTAGACATGTTTGGTTTCTGGGCAAACTTTCCGCACTGATCATCAGTTGTTTGAAACACTAAATTCTATGACTAAAACATCCTGTTCCTGGTTCAATCAATGCTTTCAACCCCGTATAGCAAAAGACGTCAGTACTTGCTTAACACTATTCACCTTGAATGACCTTCAATCTCTGGTCGTTAAACTCAGTTACGACTAAAAAACTGGTCGTACAACAACACGAGCTTTGTGATATATATACTCTTGACCGCGACCACCTTATTTTGAATAATTTTAATACAAAAAACCTCTTGTATACGACCAGGTGCATACCCCCCTGATTTGATGACTGGTCGTTCTTAACAGGGTGTTCAACCCCCCTGGAAATATGGGACTGGCTGTGCTCTGATTGGTCAATTCAAATCAATTCTTGATTCTGATTGGCTTAGAGCTCGGTCCAGTCCCAAACACATTGATATATATATATATATATATATATATATTACTACTGCACTGCATACGTTGCTTTGTCACGCGTAAAACGTCTTGACAATATATTTTTTGTAACACTTTTGAGAACGACATTCTTCACCACTGAAGCAATTGCTATTGTATAATATATTTAAATTTGTTCACTTGGCAATACTTTAAAAATAAAATTTTAGAAACAAATTTTAAATGACTTTTGAAAATGACTTTTAGTCAATGGAAATACATGATCTGGAAAAGACGAAAAATGAAGTTGCATTTTTCGCAACTGGTCCCCGTTTGGTCTTAAAATGTATATATTCCAGCACTCGAAATTTTCCTTCTCCATAAATGCTTAGAACATGTAGTTTAATCGAGTGAAATGCCAAATATTACTTGTAAGTTACCTGTTTAAAGGGACACTCCGGCCCAAATACAAATGTAGTTCATATGAAAGATCTTACTGACTTTAGATTATTTCTAAAGTTTCAGCATTCCTATCAATTTAGTTAAGAAGATGTGGCTAGTTGAAGTTGGAGAGTTTGTCCAATTTCGACGCCATTTTGTTTCTCAAATATGACGTCACTGAGTGACGTGATCTCGTATTATGCCTAAGAGGCTCCTCTACTTTCCTGCATGATGAACTAAATAGTTTATTTCGACTAATTTTCGTCCAAAGACCATTCACAATAACTATCACTATGTGATCGCCATCAAAACAACTCCACTGACGATAAAGAATCATTCAATGACGTCATATTTTCAAAACCAATATGGCGTCAAAATCCACAAATTTTCAACTTCAACTAGCAATATCTTCTCTACTAAATTGATAGGAATGCTGAAACTTTGGAAATAATCTAAAGTCAGTAAGATCTTTCATATGAACTGCATTTGTATTTGGGCCGGAGTGTCCCTGTAAGCTGTTCAGTGTCAGCATGAAAGAAATTACATCGTCAGAACTTCCAGGAACTGTTGCTGTCTCCAGAACAGCAATCTTTTGCATTGCTTTAACAGCAGCAACTACCTGTCAAGTATGGTATGTTTATTAGAATTTAAATATTTTTAGCATTTACACAGCCTTAATTGCCTGGTACTATAAATACCTGAAGTGCCACATGTGTGCCATGGATACGTTTAGTCGTGCCATTCCAGCTTTCGAATCCAAAACACAGTAGGCCCGTGATGGCTCTGCAAGTCAAATGTTTGCAGGTGTTGTGCACATTAATGGTACATGATATTTTTCATAAAATGAAAAAAGATCAAATATGAGGTACTTTTTGGACTTACTATAACACCATTATCCTCTTATAACTGATCTCAATTTGCTGATTGAAAATCTGTTAAGATACAGTATCACATGCACATTCTTTAAAATCATGCTCAGAAAGATATTTATTTCTAGACCATTTCCATGACAAGTGAAAATTTTCTTGTACTACTAATAACAAAGTGAAATAAGAAAAGACAGTGTAATATGACAGAAATAGGTTAATAAGTAAAAAACTAACGGTAAATTGTACCATAATAAATTTGAGTGAGGCAGCAGAATTCTTCAAGTTGCCTATCTGCCATAAGAATACCAGCTTGTGTTACTGGCTGCTGTAGAAGTAGATAAATGGAGTTAACCAGGAGTGAATCGTGACAGTAATACTCATCTGGCAAAATTCCTTTCAGCACAGGTAAGGAGTAATATAGCAACCATGATCTGAGTTCAGAAGTATTAAATATTCAAATAGTCATCTGATCAATTTTAGATAAAAGTACATGCAATGTATATGTAGTGGAAAATTTTGAAATGAATTGTCAGATAAATTCGCAATGCAGATACATGTATGTCTTAAAGTACTGTACATTATTTAATATTGTTTATCTTCCCAGTACTTCCTGTCTTCAACCAAGCTTCGAGGTAACCTAGAAATGAAGTCTGGTGACTTCACACTTTGATAGTCGGTCATCAATGAGAGAAATTGTATTGCCAATAAAATTTCTCATTCTTCTGTTTTTTATCTAGGCACAAGGATAACAACATCTTCAATACCAAGAAGCACACCACGCATATAATCTACTGGCATTCCATTCATCATATCAAACGCATTGATTAGATATAGCTGTGACACATGCTTCACACCACTGACCTTAAAACATAAAAAAGAAAGTATATTTAAACAAGACCAAGCAGTTCTGAAATGCCATTTGGTACTCTGAAGTCACTGTATGAAGGCGTTGTTTATAATTATCAGATGACATAACTCCAAGCTCAGAACTTAATAGTATCCTTAAAATCATTATTAAAGTTAGGCACTTCTACGTTTGGGGATTTTGCCTGTTTGTGATCTTTGGGTCTTCCTTAGCAAGACAAAAATTTCATCTTCATGGAGTTTTTCACTGTCAAAATTACCAGACATGACGTCAAACCACAAAAATGCCTGGATTTGACATAACGCCCAGTAAATTTTACTGCAAAAAACTCCATGAAGATGAAGTTTTTGTCTAATTAGATATATTAATTACTTTACTTCAAGACCCAAAGATTATGAATAGGCAAAATTCCAAAACGTGATATCATATAGGACTAATGGCCTGACTTTCAACAAGATGCTTGATGAAATACTTTATTCCACAATGTAAAATTAACCAGAAAGCCCAGGTGACGTTTGGTCTGCATTGCATAAGCTAACAATGTTATGCACTCTAGCATCTCATGAACAACATCTTTCAACAAGATTGAATTTTCATTATACAGTATAAGTTTATATAATAGGGTCACTATAAGACTCAGGACACAACAATAGTGCAGGCAGCAAATATACTAGTACTTATGTTAACAGAAAAGTAATATTGACCTGAAATTGCTTAAAATCTTTTTATTGTAGGGTAATACATACAAGGTATTTTCGGATTTACACACAAGCATAATATAATCGTAAAATTCAATTAGTGTCTCAAATAGTTGAATACATTTAGGGATATAGTATAATGATGGGCACTTTTGCTAAGCCCAGAAGAGTAACGAGGCCTTTTGATATTTAATTTCAGATGCCATTATGTAAATAATACTGTATTCTGAAAAACAAATATATGTTGCTTTGTATACTGATACAACTTGAATTTACTTACAGGTACTCCAGTCTGTTGAGCTAGTTGACTATGGCAAGCCATATGTAGCAATATTCAACAATCAATATTCAACAAAATTATTCAATGTTCAACAATAAAATTCAACATTCAACACATAAATTCAACATTCAACAAAAAAATTCAACATTCAACACAAATTCAACATTCAACAAAAAAATTCAACATTCAACAAATAAATTCAACATTCAACAAATAAATTCAACATTCAACAAAAAAATTCAACAAATAAAATTCAACACTTGGCATTCAACAAAATGTCTCTCTCCGTCCCAGACCTCTTTTTGAGCAGATTCCAATATGGCTGAACAAACTGAACTCGTCGAAGATACAATTCAGAATGAGAATGGCGATTATGGAACAGAAAATAATAATTTTAATGTCCAAGAAGAATTACCTGCTTTCTTACAGTCAGTTCTGGACAGGGCAATGTATATTATTGATGCTAACAGTAGTAACATAAATAAAATACAAACATATCTTGTTGTCATTGATCGAACAATAAGCTTATTACGACTCCTTTGTCTTAGGTTTATTAATATTTCAACTTGTTATGCCATAATTGTTTCATTATACAGAAAATACAATGGGTCCAGCAACCCTAAAGTGCAGAAATCGAACAAATTGGCCGCGTTGCCATAAACTTGTCATATTTAAAATGTGCTTTTAGCTTGCCAATTGCCTTAAAACTAATCTTGCTTTTTAAATATCTTTGTCAGATGTACAAACAGACAAAACATAGAAAAAGCCAGGACGACCGCCCGAAGGGGATAAATTACTTTAACCATTTCCCTGCAAATTTCCTTACGCCATATGGCCTGGCAAAAGAATCTCCCGACAGCCTAACAATGACACGCAAATTGAACAGTGGCTGCTGCGAGTGGTATAACCGGCCAAGCGAAATGGCCGCAACAGTCACGGCCAATATGGAGTTGCTGCAATCTTCCTCTTTGCCGTTCGTAAACAAAGAGCTTTTCCAACAGCGCATGACAGAGCAAAAGTCGTTTATGAAGGCTTTGGGTCGTTTGAATACTCAAACGGAGAACAAGCCATCCGATAAAGATGTAAAAACCCTATTGAAAGGTTTGTATGACGACGACTCAATGCTTAACAACTCAATGGTAGAAATGTTTCAAATTGGAGGAGCAATGTTTAGCACTGTCGTTCAATTTATGGTTGCAAAGCATCTGCTACGTGATCCAGAAACCTATGCTGCAAAGCTCACGTGCAGCGACGCCAATACAAACCAGTTCAAATCAAATCCAAATGTGAGAGGTTTAAAGTGCATATAAGCCCTACGGGGTTTTCAGTTATTTGTGTAGATCACGACAAATGACCTGATAAAGTATTTTACAGTTTTGGATTTGGTCCTTTCGTTTCCGAGATATTGCTCTTCAAACATAGCCATTTGGCGTTGAAAGCCGCGCGTGAGAGAGTCCTGATACTCGGGGACGGATTAGATTTCACAAACAAGGAATACATAACGTTTTGGACAACAACAAGTTCAAAAGATCATATATCAAGTGAAATCGCCGCGATATCACACTCAAATTCAGACTCAAATAAGTATGAAAGCCCATTGTCTAGTTCAGATAATATAATCGAGGAAGAAACTGAACTATCGGCGAAATATGAGGATGAGTCTGATGACTGTTTCATGGACGCCTACGCTGATGAGCAACGGGCTGACGAAGAATGGCTTGCCGCGTATGAAAGAAGAAGTTTGGAGGACCAAAAACACTTGTAACAACTTACTCGAATGTGGAATGGTGCTGAATCCGTAAAATCTTGGTACGTTCATTGCGCCATATTGGTCATATCTTTCATTAATTTATTTTATGTACAGTATGGTACGGGTTTATTGTATAGCCTGTAGTATAGGTGCAACTAGTGGGAGAACTGTATTGATGTCGTTGTAACTGTAAAACCCTACGGAATGTTGTTGCTGCACAGAAATAAGAAATGTTCGACTGTTTTGAGCGACACTAAACTGATTGAAGTCGTAGGTTAACAGCCTCCGTGCATGACTGAACATCCTGACTTTGATCCTGTTTGTCTCAACAGATGAAGTTTGGAGTTAGCGGCAAACACTTTTCAGACACGAGATGGACGTAATATGAGAGGCCAAACTATGTTAAAATATTTAGCAAACAACCTTGTCAATATTAAACTACACATAGACACCTATTATAAAATGGAATGGTAAAATTAAATATTGTCTATGTGTAGTTTGATATTGACAAGGTTGTTTGCTAAATATTTTAATAGTTTGGCCTCTCATATTACCTTTCTTTTGATAATATTTGATTGTATCGACGTCCGTCTCGTGTCTGAAAAGTGTTCAAACTCCATCTGTTGAGACAAACAGGACCAAACTCCAAAGCCAGGATGTTCAAGTTATGCACGAAACAGTCGAACATTTCCCTAGGGTTTTACAGTTACAACGACATTACAGTTCCCACACTTGCACCTATACTATAGGCTATACAATAAACCAATAACCCATACCATACTGTACATAAAATAAATTGATGAAAGATATGACAAATATGGCGCAATGAACGTACCAAGATTTGACGGATTCAGCACCATTCCACATTCGAGTAAGTTGTTCCAAGTGTTTTTTGTCCTCTCCTTCTTTCATACGCGGCAAGCCATCCTTCGTCAGCCGACTCATCAGCGTAGGCGTCCATGAAACAGTCATCAGACTCGTCCTCATATTTCGCCGATAGTTCAGTTTCTTCCTCGATTATACTATCTGAACTAGACAATGGGCTTTCATACTCATTTGAGTCTGAATTTGAGCGTGATATCGCGGCGATTTCATTTGATATATGATCTTTTGAACTTCTTGTTGTCCAAAACGCTATGTATTCCTTGTTTGTGAAATCTAATCCGGCCCCGAGTACCAGGACTCTCTCACGCGCGGCTTTTTTATGCAAACAACGCCAAATGGCTATGTTTGAAGATCAATATCTTGGAAACGAAAGGACCAAATCAAAAACTGTAAAATACTTTATTAGGTCATTTTTCGTGGTCTACACGAATAACTAAAAACCCTGTAGGGCTTATATGCACTTTAATAACTTCCTGCAGTCAATTGTCGTCACCGATGACGGCAAGACAGATCCTACAAAAAAGAAGAGAAGTCTTCTCGAAGACCTGGAGAGCTCTGACGAAGAGCTACCGGCGGCCGAGTCTACGAAACAACCGGAGAAAAAGAAAGATAAGAAAGCCCCAACAACAACAACACCACGGGTAGAAAAAAGTGGGAAAAAACACAAGGGAAAATGATGACAAGAAATTTTGAAACACTTGACATTTCAAACAGTTGAAACATACTTGAAACATCATGTACATTTCTTATCTTAATTAGCTATTTTCAGCTATTTTTATTAAAAATTAGCTATTTTTATTAGCTGTTTTTCCACACTTTAAATAAAAGGCTATTTTTGTTGCGTTGACAATTGAGACGAATTGACCCAAAAAAGGGAGCAGCATGATTTGTGAGCTTTGAAAAATAGGAGGATGTGGATATTAGCATGGGTGTAATTATGCCACAGAGAAATGGAGGGTGGGTTGGGTTGGGTTGAAAACGTAAGATTGATTGGAAGTCGTGTGTTATCCCTGTAGTAACTTTTCTGACACCGATAGGCCATGCTTTCGCAGTTTGTATTCATACTGAAAATCAAGAAGGTGAGCTTTTACCCTTTTGTTCAGAATCCGTGCTAGAACGCAACGATTTTTTTTAGCTCTGGAAAAAGTTTTTGACTCTAGTCTGACTCTGAAAAAACATGAGGTGTAGAATAAGTGAGAGGAGCAATCCGCCGGTGAAATAGCACTACTCTTATCGTTTTTTACTTATTCGGTGAAGTGAAGTGGAACTGGACGTCACATCCACATTTTAGTCTTAAGATCGTTTATCACTCTCACTTTCCAGTCATTTCTGCAAATGTACTATTTAATTTTGCTAAGATCAAATGTGAAACCATCGTGCCAATTTTGAGACTCAGTGTCGGTAGCTGTTGGACAACTTCGGGTAAACTTGAAAAGTCGCAGTGAATGCTTATACTCTCATCTCAGCTTTGGTAAGGTCGAACAACATTCTCACAATCTCAACACATGTGAAACCCATCATGCCAAATTTGAAACCGGTTGTTGGTAGGATATGTTGCACCTATTTTGCTGAACTTGAACCGGTCTCAGTGAATGCCGTACCATTTGGCTTTGGTTAACTTGAACCGGTGTCCGCTTAAAAGCCACCAAATTTGATCGACCAAAATTGCGTCGGTAGATGTTGTTGCACTATTTTGCTGAACACTTGAACCGTGGTCTCAATGAATACATGTTAATCCATCATGTGAAATTTGAAACCGGTGTTGGTAGATGTTGCACTATTTTGCTAAACTTGACACTCGTTTCAGTGAATGCTGGTACTATTTAATTTTGCTAAGATCGAACCGGTCTCGGTAGATGTAAAACCATCTGCTAATTTTGAGACCCGGTGTCGGTAGGTGGCGGCTTTGTCTCTTCACCTCGATCACCGGCTTTCCTCCTCCAGCATCTAGAAGCTGGAGCCGATTTATCGTCAAAATAGAGTGGAGAGGCCTTCCAGCACATGGCCGAACTCAAGGAGTATCGAGGGATTTCTGCTCTCAGTGCTGCTCCTAGGTGGCGATATTCAACCAAACCCTGGTCCAAACTGGAAATATCCTTGTGGGGTATGTACGAAGCCTGTTAAAGTCAACCAGAAAGGTATTCAGTGTGATAATTGTGACTTGTGGCACCATACAAAGTGCTGCTCGGTTGGCGATGAAATGTATAACACCTTAGCCAACACATCGTGTGTTTGGATATGTGTAAACTGCGGATTACCGAGTTTCTCTGACTCATTATTTGAAACATCATTGGATTCATGCACATATAACTCGTTTTCATCGTTGAGCTCAACTTCATTAGATTTGCCACCACAGGAGTCATCTTGTACCACTCCAAAAAGTGTAAGTTCTAGATCGCGAGGCCGTAAGTCAATGCCCAAAACATCAAAGAAACCTCTCCGAGTTATGTCAGTTAACTGTCGTAGTCTAAGAAGTACCAACAAACGCACTGAGTTCCTAGCTCTTATTGAAGTCGAGAAACCTGATATCATATTTGGTTGTGAGTCACATATTGACAACACAATGTGCAATGGAGAAATTTTCCCACCATCTTATGAAATATTCCGTAAAGACCGTGTACTTGGTGCTGGTGGCGTATTTATTGCAGTTCATGAGTATTATGTAGCCACTGATTTACCTGAATTGGATTCTGATTGCGAAGCTATATGGGCAAGACTTCATATCCAAAATTCCAAACCACTGTACCTATGTTCCTTCTATCGGCCACCGAGTAATGACACAGCTCCTTTGCATGCGTTGGATTCATCGTTACAGAAATTATCCGTGAGCAGTAATGGGCCACCAAACCTTATCTTAGCTGGAGATTTCAACCTACCTGACATTGACTGGGTTAACGAAAGTTCAAAGTCAGCTCGTGTTTATACTACTGAGGTCAGTTATAAGATGTTAGACATTGCCAGAGATAATTACATCTCCCAAGTTAATTTATATCCCACTCGAGAAAAGAACATATTGGACTTACTATTTGTTACATCGTCTGATTTAGTTAAAAACATCCGCACTGGTCCTGGCATGAGTGACCATGAAACTGTTCTTGCAGATATTGATACCAAAGCTAAAATTAACAAGAAATCAACAAGACTTGTGCACCTATATGGCAAAGCTAATTGGACTAATTTGAAAAATGACTTGAACTTATATCAACAGGAATTCTTAGCTTCTAATCCTCATGAAAGATCTGTAGAAGTGAATTGGAACTCATTAAAGGTCGCTGTTACACAGGCCACTAAAGATCATATTCCACAAAAGAAAATTAGTGGACGATGGAACTTACCCTATCTGACGAGGGAGCTTAAGCAGAAGATCAGGAAAAAATGTCGTCGATACAAGAAAGCCAAGTCATCTGGAAAAGCTGAAGATTGGAAGAAATTTAAGGACTTACGCAGAACTATTAAGAAAGAACTCCAATTAGCCCATGATGGCTATATTAAAGAAATTCTAAATACCTCTACATTGTATGAGAAACCAAAACGCTTCTGGTCCTATATCAAAGGTTTGAGAAAAGATAAAGTTGGTGTATCTCAACTGAAATACAATGGAACAACAGCAATGGACAGTAAGTCCAAAGCAGAAATCCTCAGTAATCAATACCAGCAAGTGTTTACCAAAGAAGATCTTGATATACTACCAGCTTTACCAACAAATATTACCCCCATCATGGATGATATTGTCATAACAACAGCAGGCATCCATAAGTTACTCACTAACCTGAATACGCGTAAAGCAATTGGTCCTGACTTGATATCTACAAGAGTCCTAAAAGAAGCTGCAAGTGAGTTAGCTCCTGTTCTTGCATTTATATTTAACCAATCATATAGCAGTGCAGTTTTACCACCTGATTGGCTATCAGCTAACATCACCCCTATTTTCAAGAAGGGAACACGTTCAGACCCAGCCAATTATAGACCAGTCTCACTTACAAGTATTTCCAGTAAGATCATGGAACATGTGATGTATAGTCAGATCATGGGACATCTTGATCGTAACAACATTCTTGTTCACTATCAACATGGCTTTCGCTCAGGACACTCTTGTGAATCCCAACTAATCATTACCATTGATAATATTGTCAGATCAATGAAAGAAAGAGAGCAAATAGATCTTCTCATACTAGACTTCTCAAAGGCCTTTGACACAGTGCCACATGAACGTCTTCTCATGAAGCTTAAGAATTATGGTCTATCCCATCAACTACAGCAATGGATTAGAACATGGCTAACTACACGTTATCAAAGAGTGATTGTGGATGGGGAGTGCTCTGAATCTGTGCATGTACATTCAGGGGTACCTCAAGGGACGGTGCTGGGCCCCCTAATGTTCCTATTATATGTAAATGACATTGGGGATGGGATATTTTCCAACATCAAACTGTTTGCCGACGATTGTCTATTATTTCGGCCAGTTACTTCAATAGACGATGCTAAAACACTTCAAGATGATCTGGATCTCTTGGTGAAATGGTCAAATGTCTGGCAAATGTCATTTAATCCAACTAAATGTTTTATCCTACGAATCTCCAGACTTCATTCCACTGTGGAACACAATTACAATATTTCTGGGTCAGTGTTGAAGTCAGTGACTGACCACCCGTACCTAGGTGTGTACTTATCAAATAACTTGAGTTGGAATACACACATTGATGTGATAACTAAAAAAGCAACAAACCAGTTAAATTTCCTTAGACGTAACCTAAGTAAGTGTTCCTCTGATGTCAAATCAATAGCGTATACCTCATTGGTCAGACCACATCTGGAGTATTCTTCTGCAGTTTGGGATCCACATACTAAGACTAACATTTTACAAATTGAAGCTGTACAACGCAGAGCTGCTCGCTTTGCCCTAAACCGTTATGACAGATATAATACCAGTGTAACCGGGCTCATTAAAGAGCTCGGATGGGACACTTTGGAAACTAGAAGAACAGTTAACCGGCTCAATATATTATATAAAGCAATCAATAACCAGATAGCCGTTCCACTGCCAAATGATCTCAGAAGGCCAACCAAGATCACCAGGAACCAGCATTCAAAGTCCTTCATCCAAATGTCCACAGGTCCCAACTACTATATCAACAGCTTTTTCCCCAGAACAATAAAGAACTGGAACGCCCTAACAGAAGACATTGTACAGGCTCCATCCACCGAGTCATTCA
Organism: Chrysogorgia sp. JL179-B06; assembly: GCA_035772405.1. Lineage (NCBI taxonomy): Eukaryota > Metazoa > Cnidaria > Anthozoa > Scleralcyonacea > Chrysogorgiidae > Chrysogorgia > Chrysogorgia sp. JL179-B06. The sequence continues at coordinate 523,618 of JAYKKM010000272.1, forward strand.
AAACATTAGCATTGGGACATTTTAGAATAAATTGATTGTTGTAAATATATTTTTATTTTTACTTTTACTTTTACCAAGCTCACACAATGAGCTTGGGCGCCACTATGGCCGCCACGAAAATTTTGGCTCTCACTTTCTATATGATGTTCTATATTATTAATGGTTATTTATACTGTGAACAAGTAAACTTTATGCCGAGTAACTCTTCTACTGAATTGGGAAGATTTACTAGTGAGATAATATTTTTTATTTTTATTTTTACTTTTTATTTTTACCAAGCTCACACAATGAGCTTGGGCGCCACTATGGCCGCCACGAAAATTTTGGCTCTCACTTTCTATATGATGTTCTATATTATTAATGGTTATTTATACTGTGAACAAGTAAACTTTATGCCGAGTAACTCTTCTACTGAATTGGGAAGATTTACTAGTGAGATAAAATACGTGGGAGATTACCGATGTCGAGTTGTACTGTCGATTCGATGTACCCGTCATCTCAGGACGCGAAGGGCGATTGCAGTGTGGAACAAACGTGGTTATTTACTATTAGCACCAAAGGAAGACAGAATTTACATCGATATCATAGTTTGTATGGATGTGGAGAGAAATCCCGGGCCTATAACAGACGACAACATGATCAAATCACGCAGCAATCGAAGGCCCGTATACAACAAGAACGTACTGATGGCTCTACGGAAGAAAGCAACCAAACCTGCCAGTGAAACTATTGCAATCTTAAAGTTTAACCAAATCTTTAGATACAGAGGGACTCGTGCTGGGAAGTATGAGAAAGAAGGTGAGAAAAGTATCCCCGTTATTATGGGTAGAAGATTTATCGATAAAAGGAAAACGAAGACAACAAAATTAAATATTCAGGACAAAAGTCAACGAAGCGAATTAAAACTTTACGGCCCAAAGGATTTCCATAAAAGAACCCCGTCAAACCTTATTAGCATTACTACAACCAACACCAATACAAGGCAAAAGGTAACATCAAGCCTCCCCTCATTTCTTGTCACCAATGCATGCCATATATCCAACAAACTCGACGAACTTCGAGGAGTGATTGATATTAATGATGTATCAGTAGCAATCATCACAGAATCCTGGCTTACAACAAATATACCGGACTCGGCCATATCTTTCAACGAATTTGCAAGCTATCGCTTAGATAGAAAGACACCTGGTGGGGGAGTGCTCGCTTATATAAACCATAAAATACCTACAAAGCGGTTATCGGAGCTCGAAGTAGAAGGAAATGAAATTCTATGGCTTTTGTTAAGTCCGCCGAGAATGCCTAGACCTTTCAGTACCATTCTACTCGTATCAGTTTATTCTCCCCCCGGTCAATCGGCTGAATCGGCAGAGGAAATTATCACTAACATATTAAGAGGAATTGATTCGATATTATGTGTGCGCCCATCTAGTGGTATAATAATAACTGGTGACTTCAACAAGCTAAATCTGGAACCTCTTTGCAGACGTTTTGGACTACGAAAACAGGTTAAATTACCAACAAGGGGTAATGCTATCCTTGACCAATTCCTAACTAACATGTGGAATATACTAGCCCCTGTTCAACATCTTCCACCATTAGGTCGCTCTGACCATCAATGTTTGTTATTTAAACCTAAATTTCTTGTTAAGTTACCTCCGGTCACAAAGAAAATTAGATCTATGAAATTAAGTAACCTACATTCCTTACAAGCTGCCATGAATGAAGAAAAGTGGGAAAGTGTTATCACCGCTGATGATATAGATGAGGTTTCTACTTTCAATAATCTTATTATTAACATGTTGAATACTGCTATGCCTGAAACATCTGTCCGAGTTCATCCATCAGACAAACCATGGGTAACCCCTTCTATTAAAGCCCACCTTAAAGAACGACAAACTGCGTATACAATGGGTGACAAGATAAAACATGGTGTTCTTTGTAGTATGGTGGCAGACTTAATATCTAAAGCCAAATATAAGTATTATCAAGAAAAGGCTAAAACTAATAAACAGTGTAACCCTGCTAAATGGTACCGCTCAATCTACAACCTGGTCGGCACAGGTAACACACGACGATCAACCCTGACAGCCCCTAGCAAGAGAGAAACTTCAGGCAATTTTTACAGCTCCTTGGAAGGATCTTAGCCCTACAACAAACGTTGGTGTTCAGGGGCGGATCTAGTAAATTTAACACCTTAGTCAAAATGGCGGGGTGTACATATCTAGGGGGAATTTTGAATTTAGGTCTCTGAAATGGCATTTCCCACGATCTGACAGCACTTTTGAGTATTTATTTTAATGTTTTCAAACCTGTTTTTTTTGGGAAACATTTTATTATTTTTCTGAATTTTTTTTGTCCAATTCGAACTTTGATAATGTAGCCTCACATATCATAAAAATGTTGGCTGTTTCGCTCTATATCAGAGCTCATCACCATGCCTAGGAAACGCGTCAAACACAGTAACACATTGTTGCAGTGAATCCGACATGGACAGGTCCAAGGGTTTGAAATCACAGTTTTCCTTCTCCTACCTACCCAGAGCTGTCTGGTTTTCAGGCGCCAGATACCTGCCTTTTGCACCTCAACCCAGGCAGACATTGTCAGGTGAGAAGCTTTCATTAGTGACCATAATGGAACATTTCATGGACATAGAGCCATAGAGGAGCTCAATCCTCTACATTATCCTGGCCAATTTAATCCCAAATGAATGAGCCACCACCCACACCAACCCACCCTAACCCAAGTAACTTTTACCTTTGAGCTGTCTGGTTTTAAGGTGCCAGATACTTGCCTTTTACACCTCTACCCAAGCAGACAATGTCTGGTTTAAAAGAAGCTTTTATTGATGACCATAATGGAACGGTTCATGGACATAGAGATGCTGAACTCTCTACATTATCCTGGCCAACTTAACCTTCAATTAATCTAACATCTAAATAACTCTTGATACATTACTTTTTAACTATTATTTTGTAATTAATTTTAAATTTCAATTAAAGACACAGACAACTTAAATGTAAGTCTATTTATTTATTGGGAAAGATAATTGCAAATGGCTTCCAGACTGTAGATGTATAAAATGAATCATATGAAGGTTATATACAGTACAGTATCTCTGCAGTAGCCTAGGTTTTACAGAACATCTATCCAGTAATTAGTTAATTAATTAAATAGTCAAATATTGAATTAAATATTAAAATGTGTGTTAAAGGTCATCAAATCAATTCAATTATTCTGTTGTCAGCTGCAAATTTGTCAATGACTTTCTGAACAGAATGCTTTATTTCTTGATGAATTTCCATCAATGCTAAGCCATAAAAAAGTAATCTTCAACCATGGTGCTTCTTGTGTAGTTTTTTAATTCCTAAGCATGGCTAAAAAGATTGCTCACACACAGGAAGTGACAGGAAGAGTAGCTAACTTTAATGTTCGCAACATGCAAAGAATCAAAAGTAGCAACACTACTGGGATGTGAACCTGTATAGGCAACCCAATATGTCTGCTACAATTCCAACTCAGGGATTGTAATGGTACGCTTGTAATACTCAGAAGCATTACTGTAGTAGCAGGAGCCAGGATTACCTCTAGTGGTTTGTCTATAAGCTACTCTTGGCATACTGATTCCTCAATGTCAACTGTTGAAGCTAAAGAAACAGCCTGATTATTACGACTGAGCATGATAATGATTAATCTGATTTTGTGCTGTCATAGCTAAATTCTTAAGGGCCTGAATCAATTCTAAACCATCTAAAATATCATTATTCTTTCCTTGCAGTAACTGAGTAACAGGAAGGGTCATAGCTGATGTATTTTCATGCAAGCATTCTTTAGAACTACAGTACCTTTGGTGCCGGTATGATACTTAAAACAACAAGTGGCATCATTCCAATATTTAACTGGTTCAGCAAATAATTTTTGAATTCAATGAGCTTTCCTTAGTAACTTATTGCCAAACAAAACACAGGAATGACAAAAAGCACCATTTACACTAAAAGAATAACATAACCATGGATGTACTGTAAAAATTCAAGCCATTTATAAAGAAAACTCCTCCCATTGGTTTTTTGAGTAGCCCGGTATGACTTATCAAGTCTAAAAACATTCTTAATCAACATCTCAATTTGCAAGTTGCTCATACCTTTGACTCTCTCCCTATAACTATAAGAAGCAACATCATACTCGCATTTTGGAAGTGTCAAAGCAATAGAGGTACTGGTTGTAGATGTAGCTTGTGAACTGAAAATAACCCTGGTAGTATGAGACTTTGTGAGACACAGACAGAGGCAGAATAAATCGATGTTAAAGCTCGAAGATCCACAGTAAGATAATTATCACCTACCATTGCCAAAGAAACAGCTAGCTGTATATATAAGCAATTCCCAGAGGCTTCAGATCTATATAATTCAGACATAACACAAAATAATTATTCATTCCAAGTCAATTGATATGGAAAGGAAACATAGAAACAAACAAACCAAACAGCAGATTTCTTATAGAATAATAAGTGGTATCACTGTTATTAAAATGTTCGAAATCAACTTTACTAATTAAAATTATTATGAACTATTCATACGTGTGATACCAAGTCAAAATTACAATAAATAAGTTGACTTTCCGTCTAATTTAAATAATTCACGGTACATAGACGATCGTAGTAGACTAGTAAAAGTAATATTGAATGAGAACGCTAAAATAATAGATTATTCACTCACCTTAGACTTTAGAGCAATGCAAGACTCCTTTAGTTTGACTTGTCAGCTGTAGCATAACAGAGGAATGTATGACTCTGCTCCGAAATCCCTGTGCACTACTGCGCCCAATCATGGGAAAATGTACCTTTGCCGACAAATCACTGCACATTTGCCGCAATAAAACGTCGTCGTTGCTTTCTAAAGTCGAACACGCTTGTGGAAGCCATGATCGAACAGAACAGACTCACTTGACGTACTTCGATCAGGTACTAAGTCAGGGAGTAAGGGCAGAAAGTGCTAAACCAATCAGTACACGCTATTTTGACTGATCTGTGGGTGTATCTGCAGGCTTTTTCGACCCATTTGCCTTGTTTTGACTGATCTGCAGGTGTTTTGCGGGCCTTTTTGACCAATCGGAATGGCTAAGACGGGGCAAGTTTGGCAAAATCACTCTAAACCAATCAGCGCAAGCCATTTTGACTGATCTGCAGGTGTGTTTGCCTGATAAGCGGAATTACGGGCCCTAAATTTAACGCATCCCGGTTGAATGCCTGACGAGTTGTGCAGTTATAAATAATTATACAAAATAATTAATATTTTGAAGGAAAGCTTTGCCGCTTTTGCGAGGATTGAAGGTCGTTCATCGCTATCGTACCGCGACGCGGTCCATTAATCATATTCCTGCAAAAATGTTATAATTGTTTTATGAAAATTTTAAGTTCTCTTTTCTCTTTGAGAATTTTTCACCTTAGTCATCTGACTTATTTGACTAATACTAAATCCGCCCTTGGGTGTTGATGAGGTTGAAAACCTAGTAAAAGACCATGAGCCACCTATACCAAGCATCGGTCAAGTTAAAAGTACCCTTTCACATCTAAATCCAAAGAAAGCAACAGGGTCTGATGGAATCCCTGCATGGCTGCTTAAACGTTTTTCGGAAGAACTGGCAGTGGTCGTGCACGACATCTTCAAGGTTAGTATTACACAATGCAAATACCCAAAAGCATATAAGCATGCCTATATTAGTCCAGTTCCCAAAGTTAACCCTCCTGAGGACATTTCTAACGATTTCCGACAAATATCTATTCTACCACAAATGGGAAAGGTACTTGAAAGATTACAATTAAAATTAAATAGACAGGACCTCCAACTCAATGCCACCCAGCATGCCTTCACAGCTAATCGCTCTACAGTATCCGCCTTGATCAACATCACTCAAAACTGGTTCGATGCAACAGATAACAAGTCAAGTGGACAGAAAGGTGTCCATGCATTGTTCATAGATTTCAAGAAAGCTTTCGATATGGTCGACCACAGGACCCTGCTTATGAAACTCGCCAAGCAACATATCAATAAAAGCTTCTGGCTATGGATTAGGAGTTTTCTATCGCAAAGAACACAACAGGTCAAAATACAGAATATTGTATCAAGATCTTCGCTTTGTCCTGCGGGAGTTCCGCAAGGATCAGTAATATCACCTACTCTGTTTAATGTGATTATAAACGATTTAGAAGATGCTATACCTGATCACCTGACCATCAATACAAGTAAATACGCCGACGACTGCACGCAGGACGAACTCGTATCCTCAGAATCACAGAGCAATATGCAGGAAGTGGTTGACGCTATATTAAATTGGACAACTATCAATAAAATGGAGTTAAACTCAAAGAAAACCAAGGACATGTGGATATGTTTTCGGAATAAAATTCCAGAACCCCCCAAACTTATATGTGGAACGAATATAATTGAGAGAGTTGAGACTTTTAAACTTCTTGGTGTCTGGCAACAAAACAACCTTAAATGGAATACGCATGTGCATGAGATCGTCCGTAAGGCCAGTAAAAAGCTCTTCCACCTGAGGGAATGTCGAAGATCTAAACTCCCGGCGGAAATTGGGCTTACTACCTATATCACAAAAATAAGACCTATACTGGAATATGCATCACCAGTATGGGGGGGTCTCCCTAAATACCTAGAAGATGAAATAGAACAAGTACAAACAAGAAGCGTGAAGATCATTGGTTTCCCTAAGGACCATCTACCTACGCTCAGAGAAAGAAGAGTCGAAGCAACTGAAAGAGAATTAAGGAAAATACAAACAGATACTAATCATCCATGTTTTAAACTTTTACCAAATGCAAAGATACATAACTACAATTTGAGAAACAAAACCAGTTTACAAAGAATAATATACATCACAGATAGAAATAAGAACTCTTTTATCCCTAGAGCATGTCATCTAATCATGTAGTTACTTGTTATCAGTATAAATATTAACCTTAATGTATTTTTAATGTATTATATATGCAAGTAATAGTATAAGTCTAAGTAATTGTATTTTTAACATTGTTTGTATATATTTTTAATGTAAATCCATTGTACTTTTTATCTAAAGATGGATATAATAAAGTTATTATTATTAATTGAATTCACCCAGTCGGTTGGTTCTTTTACTTCGGTGATAACATCATCTGCTATCATCCTGTCGAGTTCCGCTTGATACAAGGGCAGTATATGTACAGGAACAGTACGTGGAGAGTGAATAACTGGGACGGAATTATCAACCAGTTGTATGTGGTATTTTTCTCCAGGAAAACGGCCTAATTTGTCAATTTGTCTTGGTATTCCTCCAAGATGGTGGGTTTCAGTGGCTGGCCTTGTTGAAACATCAGTGGTGGAAATGTTTATTGGTGAGGTCTTGTTCAAAGGGGAGGTACTGACTTCATCAATATTTGCTGTGATCACTCCAAGTTCCTGGCACTGTCGACACCCCAACATGGATGGACTTCCAGGTGCTTCCACTATATTAAACTTTACATTGATGGACTTCCCCCTGAAGGAGACCTTTAATGTAGCTTAGCCTCTCAAGACGTTGTTGCATGATGTGATGTTGATTGGAAAAGGGAAATGCTGAAGATCTGTTCTGGTAATTACACAGGCATCTGCTCCTGTATCTACTTTCAATTTGATATTGTAAAGTTCATTGATCTTTACAGTGGCATATATCTTGTCCGGATGGGTGTCAAGGCCATACAGCAAATTCTCATGAGGTACATTGTTCTCTGTTGAGGTGATGGTCCCCAGGAAAACATTGATGGGCTCGATATCACTAGCTCCTTCTTCCTCATGGTTGAAGACGTTGTAGGGCCCTTCGGTATGGTCATCCTCGTCTAGGTAGATATCTTGGCCTTGGTACTCGGCGCTGTTTCCTACACACTCTGGCATAATGACCAATCTTGCCACAATGATTACATTTGGAATTCTTGGCAGGGCAGTTTCTTGTCTTATCATGGCTATTCCCGCATCTAAAACACCCTTTCGACTTGAATTTGAAATGATGAGGGTTTCCCCTAGGAGGTCCTCTTTGATTCTGGCCATTAGTAAAATTTCTTTTCTTGAAACGTTGTTTTTCTTGAAAATTTCGGCTTGAATATGGCGAATATTCGGGTTCTCTTGTACGCTGCTGAAGTGTATGAAGATCGGATTTACCTTCACCATTGGAAATAATTTCCATTTGGGCTTTGGTGCTCTCTTCCACTTTAGCAAGATCATATACCTGCCTGAAGGTTAAAGTGTTCCCAAGCGCTATCGAATCTTTTCGTACTTTGTCAGATTTGACACCAAACACAAGTGTCCCTTAGTGTGTTTTCTTTAACAACTGATATATATCCTCCATCATCAATCAGCAAGCGTGCTTTGATAACAAATTCTTCAAGCAACATATCTCCTTGCTTAAGGCATCGAAGCTGATATCTGGCTAGGATCTGGTTACTTTGAGGCTTCGTGTAAGCTTCTAGCATGGATAACACTGGCTCTATTTTGAGGTTGTCGGCTTCGACGTCCCATGTTGCCGCGTTGTAAATTTCAAGGCCTTTATCGCCTACCCAGAGTAGCAACAGTCTAACTTTCTTAGCTTCAACTTTGTCAAGTGGCCCGTCGAAAATAAGTTCGCATTTCTGTTTGAAGATTTTGAATCTCTTGTGCATATCGCCCGGACTGCTCCAATCCATGTCCGGAGGTTTAAATCTCTCCGCCATGTTGTGTGAACTTGCGAAACTCGAAATATATCACGCCGTCGCCAAACACTTCACAAACTCTCGGCGATCAGTTCGAGAGCCCACACCTGACACCATGTCATGATATGCGTACAATAACAACACTATTGTAGTTGTTTCTCTTTATTATTAGCTAGCTCAAAAATACCTCTAACTCGAGCAAGAGGTGAAGTGAAATATACATGCTTCGGAGCCTATCCCATGTCCATATATGGAAGTTTCCAGGGGGGAGCCAATAACAAATAATTAATACAATACTATGACACATTCATTCATCAAGATTAAAAATGATAAGGAAGTAGAAGAGAACAAGAAAAAGTTAAGGTATATTTCTCTTTAACAGTACAGTACTATAATGTATAGATCAGACTGAATACTTGTGTAAAAATTGTCCTTACATGTTACTAAAATAAAGTCACTATAGTTTAGTTTAGTTTAATTAAATTCGTCGCAAAACATTACAACACTATAAATAAATCTACAAACATACTAACACATACATGGTTATGGTTGCGACAGGGGAAAAAATAGGATAATTCCCAATTGACATTTACCCCTTTAACATTAGTAAATATAAAAATCTCGAGATAAAAATCTCGATATAAAGGACGCTACAAGATGCGTACACTCATACATATAATACATTAATATTAAGGAGGTTCATAGGATGTTAAATTTTCCTTGTAGTTTTTTGTCATTTGATTTCTAAATTGACTTAGTAAATGTATACGTTTTAAGCTAGATGGTAATTTATTCCATAGTTCAATGGATCTTGGAAAATATGATTTCCGATAGTAGTTGCTATAGGAGATGCTACACCTGCAAAGCCCAGGGGAAAAGGGGTTGTGAATTGCAAGTGTGATAGGGTTGCCATATAACACTGTTAGGCCACCTTTACTAATTTCGAAGACATGATTTTATGTTAGGTTTAAATTAACTGTGTGGACTACAATATAAGTAAACAATTGAATACACCCAACCTTAACCCTAAAAGAGAGTCTTAAAAACACAAAGTAGCTTCACCCTACAGTATGTTATGAAGTGCCTTCCATGTGGTATCGATTATATTTAGCTAAACGTAGAACTGACTGACCTCACTACGATTTTACAATAATTTCAAAAAACGAGGCTTAGTTTAAAGGTAAACGCCCTCGTGGACGCCTGTATAACATGCATTTTCGAAATAAGCGCCCCAAACTCGATGAGAGAACGTTGGTCTTGCAAATTTCTCTGCTGGATGACGTTTAAGAGATCAAATGACTGGATTTGAAGATGATCGATTTAAACGCCAAAACCCGGATCGGATTAACAAAACCCGGATCGGACTTGGATCGGTGTTAGGTTGGAGAAGATCGTGATAACTTCGTTATGTACTGTATATATTACACAGTTGACATTCTGTACTTAGTTCACTCAGAAACTAAATAAACTGATATTGTGAAAAAAGTTGTTAACAATGTCATTAAATATGTAACATTTTTGCAGAGATTTTTTAAAACACTACATTAACGTCATTTCGCAATGAATACATTGTTACAAAAGCTCTCAGCCTTGGCGATAATTGGCCATGAGAACAATTGGTTCAACAACTATTTATCTGGTCGATCTCAGGTTGTTAACTTCAATGGTGTGTCGGACCCTCAGGGATGAATTATTGGCCCTTTGTTTGTTCTGTATGTCAACGACATGGCGAAATGCGCGCAGTTTCTCTCTCGGTTCCCAGATACAATTCGCCAGTGTAACATCCTGCTTTATGCTGATGATACTGTGATTTTCACTTCTGATGATAATGCATCTTCCATCATGGAGAAGCTTAATGATGAGCTTAAAGTCCTTGATTCTTGGCTTAGGATGAGTGGCTTGTTCCTATAAATACCTCTAAAACTGAAACTGTTCGCTTTGGTACTCAAGCAAAGTTGAACACTGTACAGAACTTTACCATTCAAATTAATGGATATGTCTTAAAATGCGTGTTTGAATTCAAATGTCTAGGTGGTGTGTTTCACCAACACATCAATTGGAATGTGCATGTTAAGTATTTATTAGCTAAGGCTGGGAAGAGGGTAGTATGTTGGGGCGCATTAGGCATAAATTAACCACTCATTGTGCCAACATTGTTTATACATCCTATATTCGCCCTATTTTAGACTACTGCGATACTGTGTACCACTGCTGCGGTGAGCTAAATAGTAAGTATCTAGAGAAAGTGCAGAGATGTGCAGCATGTATGGTTTGTAAAAGGTATTCTAGTGATGAAGCAATAGATCTTCTTAAATGGAAAACGCTTTTTTGCAGAAGGGAACAGCATATATTTAAATTGCATGTTAAGAAATGTTTAAGTGGCCATTGCCCACAATTTTTTAAGAACTATTTTAGATCTAATAGTAATGTATCCAATCGTGTAACAAGACAAAGCTATCATTTACATTTGCCGTGTGTGCGAACAGAAGCTGCCAAGCGAAGTTTCTATTTTAGTGAGTGTATAGTTTATAACAAATTCCAAAATTAATTGATATACTTATGCTAGATTTGAAACTTTTTAGTGTTATGTGACTATTTACAATTTATGTAAATATTTTATAAACTTAGCATTATTTTATATGTAATTATTTTATTTTGTATATTCAGGTCTCTGTTGATAGCAGTCACATTTGTGTGACTGATAGGGTTACTCTGTTTAAATAAAGATCATTCATTCATTTGTCAAGATTAAAAATGAAAAGGAAGCAGAAGAGAACAAGAAAACGTTAAGGTATATTTCCCTCTAACAGTACAGTACTATAATATATAGATCAGACTGAATACTAGTGTAAACATTGTCCTTACATGTTACTAAAATAGAGTCACTATAGGAGATGCTACACCTGCAAAGCCCAGCGGAAATGAGATTGAGTTAGGGGTTGTGAATTACAAGTGTGATAGGGTGGTTGCCATATAACACGGTTAGGCCACCTTTACTAATTTTGAAGACATGATTTTATGATGTTAGGTTTAAATTAACTGTGTGGACTACAATATAAGTAAACAATTGAATACACCCAACCTTAACCCTAAAAGAGAGACTTAAAAATACAGAAAGTAGCTTCACCCTACAGTATGTTATCAAGTGCCTTCTATGTGGTATCGATTATATTTAGCTAAAAGTAGAACTGACTGACCTCACTACGATTTTACAATAATTTCAAAAAACGAGGCTCAGTTTAAAGCTAAATGCCCTCATGGACGCCTGTATAACATGCATTTTCGAAATAAGCGCCCCAAACTCGACGAGAGAACGTTGGTCTTGCAAATTTCTCTGCTGGATAACGTTTCCCCTTCTCCTGGTCTAGAGATCGAATGACTGGATTTGAGGAAGATGATCGATTTTAACGGCATTAACAAAACCCGGATCGGAGTTGGGCGCCGGAAGCAGCCATTTAAAAAGGCCACCTATTTCTGTGCGGTAATGTTCGCTAACATTTTTCTATATTGGTACTGGACCACTGGTGATCTTTTGTACATAATTATTTAATTTGGTTGGATAACACATTTTTTCCATTGATTAGAACAATTTTATCTTTTCCCATCTGATCTCGTATAAAATTAGATATGTATTTATTGGATATCTAGATATATTAGATATGTAGAAAGCATTTATGGTGAAGGAAAATTTCGAGTGTTGGAATACATACATTTTAAGACCAAACCGGGACCAGTTGCGAAAAATGCAACTTAGCGGCCTTCCGGTAGGAATTGAACCCGCGACCCTGCGATTGCTAGTGCAGCGCTCTGACCACTGAGCTACGGAAGCCGTTGACGAGAGCCTAGTCACGAGTTCTGTATATATGGTGGTAATGCCGGGATAAGATTTCAACATGTAGTTTGATCGAGTGAAATGCCAAATATTACCTATAATATACCCAGAATCTTATCCCGGCATTACCACCATATATACAGAACTCGTGACTAGGCTCTCGGCAACGGCTTCCGTAGCTCAGTGGACAGAGCGCTGCACTAGCAATCGCAGGGTCGCGGGTTCAATTCCTACCGGAAGGCCGCTAAGTTGCATTTTTCGCAACTGGTCCCGGTTTGGTCTTAAAATGTATGTATTCCAACACTCGAAATTTTCCTTCACCATAAATCCTTTCAACATGTAGTTTGATCGAGTGAAATGCCAAATATTACCTATTAGATATGTAGATATTTAAATATATGAAATATCCTTCATTCAAAGTACTTGCACCGCTGCTCACTTGCTTGAACGAAATCTTTAGCAATTTTGAAGGTACATACATCGTCAATGTGGTTCTTGTGAATGGTGCTAAACATTCTGTTGTTTAAACTGTTTGCGGACATTGTTGACCGTAACCACGATTTAATTCGTCGCATGACGCTAAAGCTTCTCTCAGCGGTTAAATGGTGAAATATTGTGGGTCTGTTTGTATTGAGTACAGACTTTGCAGAAAGCTGCATGCTTCTCACGGTGATACCACAGCCATTTGTATTTTTGGAGCCATTCAGATTGGAAAAATCTTCCTTTGTTTTTGCTACAAAGCTTCTCTCCCTCGTTAAACTCGCTCCTAACTTTTATCCATGGATCAACAATCACTGCTGACGTTTCGGGTCCCCGATGCTACCTGATGGAACAGCAATTTCCTTCTCAGGTGTCGTTTCAGTGCGCATCTTCTGTTGTCAGTTCACCACTTAATTCTTGTGTGCAGTTCTTAAAAAATGATGCGATTGTGGTTTGGCCAGTTGCATTAGCGGTATTTTTGTTCTCTGCATCTCTCTTTGCCCGTTCAGCTCGTGGCATTGATGAATATTTCTATGCAAAAATAATAGTACATGCACTACAGTCTTAGATTGCAGTCTAAGATTGGCACATAAGTTGACAGACTCAGACCCTCGGTAAGGTGGGACCACGAGGCATTTTCCCACAAAAGATGCAGAACAGAACACAAAATACGAGTTCCTTTATTCGTTTTACGTTTACATTAATCGTTGTAGCGGAGCCGTACAGTAAGGCACTGATCAAACGCGCAAGTTTTAGCGTGTGCATGCTTGTATGTTGTTATTATAATCAACCGTGGGGTTTCTACGGAGCGCTTCGAAAACATTGGTTATTTCATCAGAAATTTAAATTTTAAAAGTACGTCTACATGCTCATAGAATTTAATACTTTACAAAAAGATTCATCTGACTCAAAGCTTTCTACCAATACATATATGATGTCTGTAGCTGCTGTATTTCAATAGTTATAAGTGGATGCAGTTCAACATTTCGCAGTTCGACATTGTTTACATTTGGATATCCAAATTTAATGCTATCATTGCTACAATATATTCGCTTTTACTTCAATATAAACATAGCTACATTCGTTCCCTTTCAAATTGCGGTACATGCATACTGTGCTGCGTAGCGGGCCGCGGGCGTCTTGTTTGAGCTTGCTCAAATTTCGTCCGAAGTTTCTTTCAACTTGCAATCGAGGACTTGCGAGATAGTTGAACACAAGACATAAGTTGATAGAAACTGCACAACTCACGGGTTAGCGGATATCGATATTATTGACCAAATGATACGAAATCTAGACACCATTTTTTATATCAAGGGCTCGATCAGTACAGAACTTGCAATGATTTGTTTCACCGTTTGAATTGAATGGTGTCTGATCGGTGAGATCGCAAGCCATCATCACAAGATGCAGTGACTTGAATTCTCGAATTTTAGATTAAGATAAGGGACTAAAGCAACTGCATCATTCATTCTAAGTAAATTATAAAGCGATATCTAGACACACATTCCTCTACTATGGGACGTATAAAGCCAGGTGCGTGCCGCGCTCAATGCTCATGCAGACGTTATTAAACCACAAAATATTCAACATAAGTTAAGAACTAAGTCTATAGTACTTACTAATGTAAGTCCTGTGCTTACTGCTTCCTTTTATAAACAATTTACTATTTTGAACAGAAGTCAAGGCTGGTCTGACATGCATTCGATTACTGGCAATAAAAAATTATGGACTATTGGACTCTGAACAAATCATCCTTCAATAATTACACCTACTAAGGCGACTCAAATAACAAGGTGACAGGTCAATTATAACAACTTTAATATAATTAATTATAAACTTAAAATATAATTTAATGCAATCGAGTTTATCGAGAATTCCTACAGAAAACAAATAAAGTGCGGTTCTTGCGGAAAAGGGCAACCAGTTGCCCCGCGCTGCCCCCGTGGCTCCGGCGCCACAGATTATGACATTCTCCACTTAATACTTTTATTATTGTACTTGTAGTTCACTCAATAAACTGATATTGTGAAAAAAGCTGTTAACAATGTCATTAAATTTGTAACATTTTTGCAGAGATTTTTAAAACACTACATTAACGTCATTTCGCAATAAATATAGGTTTGTTTTTGTATACCACTGCCACCTGTATTTCAGTTGAGCCTGAAATAAACTTGTGGAGCAAGTGCAAACGCCAGAAAATGCAAGAAATGAGTAGACTAAAACAAATTTCCCTCATGTTTCCTTTTTCTTCTTGTTTTAATTGTAATAAAGATAGGGATTGCTCTGCCATGCTCTCGTTTGTAGGAGGGAAAAAGCTAGCAGAATGAATCCTGTATTTTATTAAGGCCGAGCTTACATATATAGTTCTTTATTTAGTTGACATTATGATGAATACCACATTAATGATTATCATCAAAATAAGGGTGAGGACAACCTTGCCCGTTTCCATCCGATCCATGTTTTGTTAATCCTGCGATTTAAACTGCCCTGCAAGTAGAGCCTTAATTTTCTTTGTTGTTTGTTCTTCAAGATATCAAAAGCACTGTTCTTCACAACAAACATAAGTAATAGAATCAAAATAGTATATATAACAATTATTGTAAAGTTGATGACCCTGTATGATTATGATTATAAAATTGATAACCCTGTAAGTGACCCTGTAGCATTCTGTAATGAACTTGGAGGTGTGCAACTGATTCCCAATGTGACAGTATTTCCTGTGTTAATGAGCTTTGGGACTCGTTTAGGTCATCCTTTGTCACAATAGCCAATAAGGATGCACCGCTTATACATAAACAAGTTCGTGGAGTGGACAGTTGTCCCTAGCTAAATAATGACATTAAATAATCCATTCGGTAAAGGGACTTTATGTTAAAGAAAGCAAGGAAAACAAACAAACTGGAAGAAGAATGGAATAGAAGATAAAAACTGCAAAAGGTGCCTATAATAGACACTTAATCGAAGTAAATGCTAACGATCATAGACAGTTTTGGAAGACGGTCAAGAAAGTTTTACCTAGTGAGAGTAAAGAAGCGTCTCACAACATTGAAGTCGATGGTAACCTAATATCTGATAAGAGCTCCATAGCCAATGCATTTAATAAATTTTTTGTCAGTGTTGTACCTAGACTTTTGAAATCTTTTCAAATCTGTAACATCTGTGTTTGTTGTTCAGACGAATAAGGGTCCAGGTCAACATCCACCGTTTGAGTTCAAGGAAGTTTCTCAAAACTTTACCTTATCTCAACTACATACTCTCAAAGTTGGTGAGCAGTTGGTCTTGACGACATCCCTTCACGCTTGCTCAATGATGCTGCTGATTTAATAGCTGAGCCTTTAACTGTCATTATTAATGCTTCCCTGCGTCAGGCCAAAGTTCCGTCTGATTGGAAAGTCGCACGCATTATTCCTCTACTTAAAAAGGGAAGTGCTAGTGAATGGACAATTATCGACCTATTTATATATTGTCGTCAGTCTCCAAGCTCCTTGAAAGAAGTATCCATAGTCAGATGGTCCACTACCTACAGGAACATAATCTGTTAAGTCCATACCAGTGTGGCTTTAGGAAAGGATACTCTACCGAGTTTGCTGCCCTTTCCTTTGCTGATACTGTTAGTTAACTGGTGCAGTATTTGTGGATCTTCAGAAGGCGTTTGACACGGTGGATCATCATCCAATTTTGTTATAAAAGCTCTCAGCCTTAGGGATAATTGGACACAAGAACTCAGGACTCAGGTTAACTTCAACGGTGCCCTTTCCGATTATGAGCACATGACTGTCGGAGTCCATCAAAGATCAATTCTTGGCCCTTTGTTTGTTCTGTACGTCAACGACCTCCCAGATACAATTCGCTAGTGTAACATATCCTGCTTTATGCTGATGATACTGTGCTTTTTACTTCTAGTGATAATGCATCTTCCATTATGGAGAAGCTTAATGATGGGCTTAAAGTCCTTGATTCTTGGCTTAGGATGAGTGGCTTGTTCCTAAATACCTCCTAAATACCTTCCTAAAACTGAAACTGTTTTCTTTGGTACTCAAGCAAAGTTGAACACTGTACAGAACTTTACCATTCAAATTAATGGATATGTCTTAAAATGCGTGTTTGAATTCAAATATCTAGGTGTTGTATTTGACCAACACATCAATTGCAATGCTCATGTTAAGTATTTATTAGCTAAGGCTGGGAAGAGATTAGGTATGTTGGGGCGCATTAGGCATAATTTAACCACTCATTGTGCCAACATTGTTTATACATGCTATACTCACGCTATTTTATACTACTGCGATACTGTACCACTGCTGCGGTGAGCTAAATAGTAACTATCTAGAGAAAGTGCAGAGACGTGCAGTGTGTATAGTTTGTAAAAGGTATTCTAGTGATGAAGCAATAGATCTTCTTAAATGGAAAACGCTTTTTTATAGAAGGGAACAGCATATATTTAAATTGGTTAAGAAATGTTTAAGTGGCCATTGCCCACAATTTTTTAAGAACAATTTTAGATCTAATAGTAATGTATCCAATCGTGTAACAATACAAAGCTACCATCTACATTTGCCGTGTGTGCGAACAGAAGCTAGCAAGCGAAGTTTCTATTTTAATGGATGTATAGTTTTAAATTCGGTCACCTATATGGAGTAGTTTCATCAGGTTTACCCTGCTTGTGACGTCACCAATTTCCTAGATAATTAGGTGAAATATTACAACAAGATGGCGGATTGTAGACTGTCTTTTGTCATAATTATCTGAAATATTTCAAAAACCAAGAAAGATACAGAAAAATTGTAAAAGTCTTCTTATACCATTTTACGAGTTCTTTCAAATGTGACAAAGTTAATTTATATTGCCATATCCCTTTAAGTTATATTTCTCTTTAACAGTACAGTACTATAATATATAGATCAGACTGAATACTAGTGTAAAAATAGGTCCGCGATGCGAACATGTGGGTACCGCATGGAACATTAATGCCTGGGTCAGCCTTGTGGAGCAATGAGCATGGGGTGTGAGCATGGGGTGTGAGCATGGGGAGGCCCATTTTTATGAAACAAAAAGACTATGTTAAAAACTGTGGAAAGAAAAATCCAAATCTGTGATACTAACTGAAATATTAGTATTATTCATTTATGGGGCATTTATCCCCAATGGGATCACTGTCACAGAGACTATTTATCATTATATTCATGTTGTGCCTTTAAAGTGTCTATGAAACGAAAATTCGCACCAGTTTTTATGATTGTACTTGATACATAATCACTTATAATAATGAATGACTTTTTTATGCTTTTCATATGTTATTCCGTTCTTGAATTATTACGCTTTATATAATTTGAGCTGTGTTGTCACAAGATGGACACAGCGTTACACCAAAACTGAAAATCAGGCATATCTTCATACTGATTCGACTAAATAGGTTCAAACCTTGCTGATTTACTCAATCAAGAAAACTAAACATTGTCACGGTTCTAATGTGGCTGCTATGGTGACAGAGTTTGCAGATTACTCTGTTCCTTTATGTGAATTCTTTGTTTTCAACCACGTTCACAGCAACTTATTCAGTTTTAGGATGTTGACATCCTTTTTCAATGATTTCCAATGCAACAATACTGATTAAAACAATAAAAAAGTAACTGCAAAAATTATGACGAAAAGTACAAGATTTTGTTTCTTTACAAAGTGGCCTGGGAAATGAATTTGTTACCATGGGAACCTAATAACAACAATCTCAATGATGAGTCTTGTTGACTCAGTAAGTCTGTATGGTTTGAGCCAGTTGGTCGCGGGTTCGATTCCAGCCGCAAGGCAAGTTGCATTTTTCGCAACTCATGGTCCCGGTTTGGTCTTAAATGTATGTATTCCAACACTCGAAATTTTCCTTCACCACAAATCCTTTCAACATGTAGTTTGATCGAGTGAAATGCCAAATATTACCTATAATATATCCAAAGATAAGCCTGTTTTTGAGTTTTGATGTAATGGTGTGTTCATCTTGTGATGTCATAACTCAAGAACGACATAAGAAACGAAAGTCATGTAAAAGCTATTTTTCGTTATTTTACGTGTTCTTTCAAATACAATCATAAAAAGCTGGGGTAAATTTTCATTTCATAGACACTTGTACTGATAGATTGATCAAGGACAAACATCACAATGTTTGTGATAGACTAGGTGGTAAATGGGGGAATAAACCAGGTGTTTCTCATGGTGGATTACTAAGACAGTGCTGTTGGTAAGCTATAATAGCAGATTTAACAAATCAGCAGAGGATAAATTTGTAAAATGAACTTTTAAAACAAACATAGGTTCCATTATTATGCTTTCTTCGATGGTCTCGTGACCACATACTGTGAAGTGCGCCACCTGATACGCAAAAAATATGCAGCGCTTAGGCAGTTCCGTAAGAACAAAACACCGGAACGTAAGCAGAAACTTAGAAATCTAAGCCAGCAAGTTAAGATACTAGTCCGAGAGAAACATCGACAATATCTGGCCAAAATTGAAACCGGTCTTAAGGATAATCCAAAGCTCTTTTGGAACTACCACAAAGCATTTCTGCGTGGTAGGATTGGTACCAACTCTATAATTTCCTTCATGGGAGATACAGCTGTGAAAGCGGCCGAAAAAGCTCTTTAATAAGTTTTTATCTTCCGTTTTTCGGGCCGCTGTTCCAGATGTAAACAATGATTTTGATTTAATTAACATCATCAATATGGAAATTTCGCACATTGAAGTCTCTGTTGACGAAGTCAGGGAATATCTGAAAGAGTTAAACTCGAACAAAGCTGGCGGTCCCGACGGTATACCCTCACGTCTCCTGAAAGAATGTAGCGATCAAATTGCCCCGAGCTTGTGCGCAATCTTTAATCAATCACTTTGCAGTGGACGTATCCCGAGCGAGTGGAAATCTGCTGATATAACACCGATACATAAAAAAGACTCGAAAGAGCCTGCGGAAAACTATCGCCCGATATCATTACTGCCTATAATAAGCAAAGTTTTAGAACGTTGTGTGCTCTCTCGCCTATACGAACATCTAAGTCACTCAATAACTGAGATACAGCACGGGTTTTTAAAAACTCGATCATGCATCACGCAGTTATTGTCGGTGCTCCATACAATTGGTCAATACTTGGACAAAAACATTCAAACGGATTTGATTTATTTGGATTTTGCCAAAGCTTTCGACAGCATTGACAATAAAATCCTCCTGGCCAATTTGAATGCATACGGGGTGTCAGGTCAGCTGTTATCTTGGTTTACTGATTATCTAACAGGGCGAGTACAACGAGTCGTTGTGGACGGTGCTGCCTCACACTGGCACCTGTCACCTCTGGTGTTCCTCAAGGAGCCTCCTGGGCCCACTATTGTTCACAATTTTTATAAACGATCTACCCAACGTAGTGGAAGGTGGAGCGATGGTTGCGCTTTATGCCGACGATACCAAAATTTATCGTAGTATAACGTCCGCATATGATGCATAGCCTTACAGAATACTCTATCACGTTTGGACGAGTGGACAAAGCGAAACAACATCCGCTTTAATGCGTCTAAGTGTAAAGCGCTAACAGTGACACGGAAGAGAAACCCTTTGACACATAATTACAGCCTTAATCAAGTGCCGCTTGAGCGTGTCTCAGAAGAGAAAGATCTTGGAGTGATCATTACTAGCACCCTTTCATGGGATAAACATGTGTACGTCATCGTAGCTAAAGCCAATAAGCTTCTTGGACTACTTAAGCGGAGCTGACGGATGTGACAGTCAGGCGGACACTGTATTTATCGCTTGTCAAATCGCAACTTTGCTTTGGGACACAAGTCTGGTCCACGACCCAGTCCTGCCTCAAGAAAAAAATTGAGCGTGTTCAGAGGAGAGCCACGAGATGGATTCTTAGAACCCGCCGTGGTGAAATATCGTATAAAGAAAGGCTTGTCACCCTGGATCTACTGCCGCTAGTCTACGACAGAGAGCAGAAAGACCTAGTATTTTTTTTATAATTGCCTGCATGGTAACACTGACCTGAATGTGTATAACTTTGTAACCCTAATATCTCATGGCCACACAAAACAAAGCAACTGCTTGAATCTGAGAACTCCCCTATGTAAGACCAGTTCGTTTCAGGGCTCCTATTTTAATCGTATCGTTAAATTATCGAACTTTATTCATACCTTAGCAACTGAAAGTGTATTTTCCAGCTCTAAATCTTTTCAACACTTTGTCCACCAAAGAATGGTTAATCTTTTACATTCAACCTTCGATCCTGATAGATTTTGTACTTGGTCCTTAGTAAGAACCTGCTCATGCCATCAAGCATCTGGCCATTAATTAATTTCAACTTATACATGTAAATAATTCGTCTTCTCATAATTAGATATAAATTTTTACTTATTTATTTTTACCCTAGGGGCGGTGCCTCGCATGGGTCCATCGGTCCCGTTTGCACTTGCCCTTTTGGGTCAATTAGCTAGTTTTTTTGGGGTTTTTTCTCTTTGTTGTTAGTATGTAATTTAAATCTAGCTATTCCCAATAAAGTTGTCAAAACAAATAGTAAAGCTTGTTTATTGCTACAAAATTGTAGGCCAGGCCCAGGTCATATAAACAGCAATAGTATGCATGTTTTTTCACCCTAAACTACTGGATATATACTCAGGTGAATTAATGCCTGGGTCAAACTTTTCCTCGACCCAGTAATTCTTTGCTTCGAGAGCGCGGCCGCGTCGTCGTTTTACCGACATATTTTTCGATTACAAAATGGAGTCGAGGAAGAACGAAGATGTTTTATATAATTGCTCAGAGGTTATTTATATGGTTTGTTGACTTCGTGCTTATTCTACAGTAAAGTTGAACATGGCGAATTATTTGAAGGAAGTCGTCAATTCTTTAAGGTAAGCAATTATCTGGTTGCTGTTAATATGTTAAGTATCATTATTTGCATTTGTTAGTTTAATATTTTGTTTGAATACAAAAATAATAACCACACCAGTGAAGACAAACGGCTTGTACCGTCTGTCCCCACGCACCATTTCAAACGTTTATTCATAAAACCGCATCTAAATTGTGTAGCTTTATATGTATGTACATGTACAGTGCATAATCAAATCTAATTTATACAAGAAGACAGTTAGTATTTATTAAATACTACAGCAGTCTTGTAAGTCTTATTGACATTGTTGTTTACGAGTTCAACACCATATAAGCTAGCGCCTACTGCGCACACAATTTACACAGTTTGTCTTTTATAAGCTACCCAAAGGCATTGTTATTGCTCTGCAATTTACTTGAAGTGTACATGTAGTTTTATCATTATATATTATAACTATGGCTAATACCATGATTTACTCGGTTTCTTTTGTTTTCGCAGGGAAATTTAATCGCTAAATTCCCCACGTTTATTTGTTTGAAAACTACTCATGCATACAAATTAGGGAAAATTTCTAATTTTTCCTCATTCCTATGATATGCATGAGGGAAATTTAGTAGAACACAAAGGATTTCTTTGTCTTCTAATTTTTCCTCATTCAAATGCACGGGAAATTTAGTAGACAACAACTTTGCTCCAACCACGGGCTGGATAAGGTTCTCAAAGTTATCCTCGGCAATCATAATATTACAAACTAATACCATGACTTTTTGGGAAATTAGCGATTAAATCGCCCTTCACCTCGGGAACATTTGTAAATGTTCCTCGGGAACATTTCCCTCTGCGGCGGGCAATTTAATCGCTAATTTCCCTCAAGTTATGGTATTACTTATAATTAATTACACAGTAAGACTTGAACACAATTGCCCAAAGACAAAACATCTTTACAATTTTGAAGATCTTAATTGCTATTGCTGTGCATTATTTTACTTGAAATGTGGTTTTATCATTATAATTATGGCATAATTAATACACAGTTTGTCTTTTATAAGCTAGCCAAACGCATTTAATATTTGACCACTTTTACTTTGATGTTCTTGTTATTGATGTGCATTTTGGGTTTTATTTTTACTTGAAATATGGTTTTCCCATTATAGTCGTCATAACTACAGCTTAATTACACAGTAAAGCTTGAACATCAAAGACTTGTAAATCTTGACAGCCCATTGTAACTGCCTTGAATAAACTATTGACTTTTTTGTTCTTTCAACCTTATTTTTTTGGTTTTCAGGTACAATTATATCATTTAAATTGACAAAGATGATCCAGTGCATCTCCAGACATTGTCGTAGCACATAAAGAATGAATCCTAATTGGACACAACAATGTACATGTATATTAATTTGGTTTAGACTCCCAGCAATTGAAGAAAACACCTGTACTAATGTATGACTGTGTATATAATTATATAGTGTATGTTGAGGTAACAAAACAAAATAAAGTGAATTAATTGTACATTTGTGTGATGTCTTGCTATTAAAATGTTTATACAGAGTGTTCATTTCTGGCAAGATGTACTGTAGGTGCACAGCTGGGTATTGCAAAATATGGAATGGGTTTGAGTAATGAGAACATGCATTTCTACTAAATGACATCCTTCAAATTATCCCACTAGGCCCTCAATAATTTTACTGTCAGACTAATGCAATAATGTTTTACTTGTTGAACTGGGTTGATTGACTGACCTAGCTGCTTCCTGCAAGTTCTAACTTATTTATCAAAATTTAAGGTACAGGTGAACCCCTATTAAGCACTTAATAGGAATTTGTCAAAATTAGCATGAAGGATTGTGGAAACATCACTTTATTTGAATACGGACACGTTTGAAGGATTGTGACAACTGTTACACACAAATACACAATACATATTCAGAGTTTCTTATTATTACAACAAAAATAACTGCTATTATTAGGGTCTTCTTACTATTAAAAGTGCATATATTAAATTTTGGGTGGTCGCTTAATAGGGGTAAAAACAAAAGTAAAACTCATCAGGAAGGACGGTCAAAAAGTGGCCGTGGTTGCTTGATAGAGGTGGCCACTTAATAGGGGTTTCATTCACAATATTATACTGACAATAGTTTAAGAATTTGATACCTGACCGCTTAATAGGGGGTGGCCGCTTAAATGGTGGTCGCGCTTAATAGTGTTCGACTGTAGTTACTTGACAAATTAATAAGACAGCAAATCTAATTGATCAGGCAACCATTTGAAGTCATCAAATTTGAAAGGAAGCAAAATCATAAATCATTGTTCAGCAACCGAGTATCTATTAGCATAAATTTGACCGCATGAACAGCCCAAGGTGATTTTCTTTAGCTCGTGTGAAGTAGTTAGGACTTAGGAAGGATAATCAGTCCAAAAATCAGCAGGGTCGTTGCTTGAGGGGGGGGCACACCCCTACATTCTTCATTGAGTCGACAAATTTGAGTCTATACTATATGACAGTTCAAAATTATCTTGGCAGAACATGAGAAATCAGGAAGGACAGTTCAAAATTCGGACTCTCACGTAAACAATTTGTTAACAGCGAGCGAAGAGTCGAAGACTTCGAATTTGGCAGGTTATACGGAAAACCGCTGGGCAAATGTATTTCTGTTTCGCCGAAAAATATGGCGCCTTTTATAAACTTTTGCCGTATTCAAGCGAAGGTGAACACTCGAACTTTGGAGGCTTTGCAGGAGAGGTTCTCTTTACATAAAGCGCACATTTTACGATGTATAGGTAGAATATGTTACCAACTATAGTAATCTAACTTCGAATGTGGCATTTAAATTAGTTTAATAACATTAATGTAAGTAATTCGTAAAATATTCGTCAAAATTTCAGTTTCATGCTATATTTCGGAGGGATTTATAAAATAATGTCAACATTCGAAGTTAGATTGTTGTAATATGCCTTCATAGCTAAAACATTAACGCCAAAGCGATGTATAAGAACACGATTTTCCTCTCCTGCAAGACGTGTTTATAATGACGTATTAATCCGACGTATATTGATGCTTCTAATTGATCACGTGATCATCCACTATACAAAATTAATATTTAATAAAATCAGAAAAACATATATGTACAACATTAATTAAAAACCGTTTGCATAATCCGTCGCTTTTGAATTAAAATTAACGCTTAATGTGTGGCTCTAGCATTAGTCGCGCAGAAAGGACTGGACCCAGGCATTAATGCACCTGAGCAGGACTGCTAGTGATAAATCTTATGATTACTGATCAAGAAACAAGGACTATTTTGCATTACCTTATATATAATATGCGAATGCTTGCCGAGACAAGGCGCTTGGGACAGTGAGTCACCTAAACATATATATTATATATAACATTATATTGTTAGCTGGGATATCTCTTTTTCGCCAAATTTGGCAGTTGTCAAGTTTCCCGTTAACATTGTTTAGCTAAACTGGGCCGTTGTCTCTTGAGTCTTAACTACAGTTTAAATGCTGTTTGGGTATTTAAATTGTATTAAACTTCTCAAACTGAGTCTAGCTAGTCCTGATTGGCAAGAATTACCCAGTGAATAGCATAGCATGTAAGAGGTGCTTTCGTGTGATTTTGTGATGCCACAAACTGATGTTTATAAAACAACCGAGTGTAAACGTTGTTGATCTTTGTTTGGCCGGTTTCTAAAGTTATATAAAGTTCTATGTCCGAAGTTCTCGAATATTCGAAGATAGATGGAAATAATAGATAAATTTAAAGAAGGCTTCAAACGATAAATAAGAGTTGCACAAAGCTTCGTTGTCAGCTCTGTTGTTTATGTTGTAGCCAAATTACAAAAGGCGTGTTAGGTTAGCTCTCTTTCTGGATATTTCCTCACGAAAAGAAGAAAGTTAAAGGACTATCCTTTGCTTCAAACTATCGCTTATATTATGGTTATGGATGGAATCAATGGAAGAACAGTGTAAACATTGTACGCTTTGCGAAAAATTTAATATTTCGAAGCTCAAATCTTTGTTACCAAAATCTTCCTGGAAAGTCCATGGTATGTTGGCACTTGAAATATATTTTGTTTCAAAACCAGGAACGATCACTCCTTCACCTACAACCTGGCATCTTCTATCTTTAATAAAAACTTCAGTCCAGAATGGATAAACTATTAAAGCAACAAAACAATGTAACTGCATGTTGCAGATTGAAGATTGTGAGATTTATTTTGCAACATATACATAGCATAAACAACGAGTATTGTAAACATGTACTACTTTTTAAAATTTAAAAAAATTATATACTAAACATTTTAAAACTCTTAGTGCCATGTGATTTACATGTTGGTTGTACGCGATTCCATGTAAGATAGCAAGTACTATCAGACTCACAAAAACAAACCGCTTTCCTCGCTGTCTTGGTCTGACATGCCAAGGTCTGCTACTATTCATTGAGGATGAGTCAGAGTTGGTGTCATTTGAAGGAATAGGGGTGGTAATTGTCGCAGATGTGGTAGGAAGAAAGTCAGTAAGGATAGGTTTTTTTATTTATTTTATTATCTTTGCCAATAAATTACAATGGATGAGAGGAGTAAAAAAGTAATAGTGGCAGGGGATCCGTAACAGCATGAGCCAATTACTGCAGGCCCAAAGCAAAAAAATATCAAAATATATAGTAAAAATACAAAACTAAGAACAACAAGAGATCGTGGTAATAAGGCTACGTGCAATATTACATTTTAGACAGATTGATTTCCATGTCCAGGAGTCTTCAGGATCATAATTTAATCAAGCAATGTTATAGTGTTCCAATAAACTAGATTTAAAAAAGATAACGGAGTTGATTTTTTACGAAAAGTAACAGGAATAATGTTCCATATTCTACAAGCTCGAATCATAAATGAATCTTGATACGTTTTAGTTCGACATAATGGTTGTTCAAAGGTTATCACATCAGCAGGAACTGATGAACGAGTTACTCTAGTAGGTTGTTTAATTTTCGGTAACACTTCGGGATTGATGACAACAAGACCGTTTATAGCTTTGAAAAGCTGAACCAAATCTTAAGAGCTTGTGCCAATAATAGGAGATTGGTAGCAGATTACATTTGATTAATCTGTTTTTATAGGATATATTGCAACAGAAGGGTAATTGCAGGATGAATTTAGTTGCAGCTCTTTGTACCTTCTCTATTCGTTTATTAAGTAGAATTGTTTGTCGTGACCATATTTGTGATCCGTAACCATATTTGTGATCCGTAACCAAGGTGGGATCTTAATCCATATTCCCAAGTCTTGTTTAGCATTGCAGTTACTGATTTGCATGTTATTTAAAGAATATGGCCAAATAATTGTTCTTTTTCCACAATATGATTTGAACTTTACTCCGTTGTTAAAAGGCATGCCAAATGACGAGGCCGTCAATGGCGAGGTTGGTAAAGTAAAGGTTAATTGTTGCACTCCCTCGAGCGGCTCTGCATTATTATCTGAAGTATCAGGTGTAAAAATCGAAGCGAAATATCTATTGATAAGATTTGCAATGCCATTTGGTGCATCACCTTTGAAACATGCAGTCATAGTATGAGGAATGGTACTCGATTTAGTTTTTAGTTTAAAAGGGGACCAGAATCGTTTAGGATTTACTTGCAAAAGATAACCAATTTTCATAAAATTCTTCTCTACTTTCTCTCAGCAATCGTTTAATAAAGGTTCGAAGAGATCTAAATTGATCTCTTTATTAGTTTGCGGCATAAAGTTGCTTTCTTCTTTAGTAGATGTGTAATCTTGTTATTTAACCAAGGGATATGATTTCTTTTCTTTAATAATCTAGATGGAACATAATCTTTAACCGCTGCAAGGAAAGAATCTTTCCAGCGGACCCACTCTTCGTTTATATCCCAATTGCTTGGACAGATGTATTGACTTAAGTGCAGAATGAAGTCCATCGAAATCAGCTCTGCAATCGCTTTTCTGCATCACTTTTCTTGCCTTCTCTTTCTTCCAAGTTGGTTGACCTAGCCGATTTTAAGCGACAATGAAGATGTTTTCTAGCAGCTCGAAATTTACCCCAATCGTTGGTCAGACCATACTTTTAGCCTTGTTGTATAGTCGTTGCTTAACTTTAACTAGTTGTTTCAGTGATCGATTAAACCAGGGTACACTCTAAAAAAAGGTGTGTTAAAATAACACACCTTTTTTGTCCTTAAGGTGTGCTTTCTGCAAAGGTGTGTTATTCAATACACCAGGGTGTGTTACTTAACACACCTTATGTTGTGTTACTCAAGCAGATCCCGAATAGAAGAAAATATAGTGTATAAACCTTGCATAAAATATTTATTCAATAAAATTAGTTTAGATGGTTTAACATAAGAGCACATGCATTTACAAGCCTTAGATGAATAATTTACTACAGTGGAACCCTATCCAATGTAAAGAACTTTCGTGAAACTAAGCCAATTAATTCATTCTTGGTGTTGCCATGGTAAAGAGTGCTTTCTCATTCTTGATATATTACTTCTAATAATCCATGGGCTAATTTGCCACTCAGAGAAAAATATTTGGTCATGTGCAGGAGTTGAGAAACCCGGTAAAGGTTACACCGTACAGCCCAAACAAAGAAACAGTTTATTACCACATTTCTTAATTATAAATTCAAGTCCTTTCCAATTCTACTATAATAGATAATCGGGAAGCTAACTCATCAACTCGTACATTACTTGGGGTTACAAACACTTGAGAACAACGAAAATCACTTGGCCTACCACCTAGTGATTTTCATTGTTCTCTTGTGCTTCTTAACCCCTGCATGGTAATACATAATACTTGCACTCATTTATGAAATTTTACTTGAATTTACTTCATATATGAATGGGGCTCACTGTAGTGTAATAATAACATGAGAAATTTAAAACAAAGAATAATAGAAACCTATTATATATAAAAAGTATGTCTCATACAGTTATATCTTGTTCATATCATTCCGTATTTCGGACATGAACGTAGAGTACTTTGTACCTCGATACGTGCTATCGGTAACCTGCAGACCAATGTCTTGGAGAATGCCTTCCATACTGTCAGGGTATGACACATCGAATGCATAGTACGCACATATGACATTAATTAATGCTTTTAACAAGTCTGTATCTTTGCATTCTAAAAATGACTGGTCTTCCCCAGAGACAAACACTTGACTGATACTTTCTGGAGAACCAATACACGTCAAACGAAACTCCACCATCTTATTGTGGAACAACAACTCTGGCTTTGTAGAAGGCTGTATAAAAAAGAGCTTATATTAGGATCTAGAAACTGCTATATTCCTACAAACTGGTATTATTTTATATGCATCTCAATAAGCCTTTCTGGCCTCATTTGTGTGTCTGCAATTCAAAAAAATCTTTGCTTCCTAATGAGGCTAGAAAGGCTAATTTAGATGCATGCAAAATCATATTTAAAATGGTTGCATTATGAAAGAATATATTTAACACTTATTTACTGACCGAGGAAAACAGTATGTTTTGTGGTCGCCGAGGGAAACATCGATAGTCGAGGAACCACACAACATACTGCTTTCCTGAGGTCCCAGTAAAAAAGTGCTATATTATCATACCAAGTGTCAAAGAAAAAACAAAACGTAAATACATGAAATATTAAGGTGAGTTCATACAGTTCAAATTGTTAAGTTCAATAAAATTGTCCAAAGGTCGCATTTTCACGTGATTTTTTCATTATTGACGGTCAACAACATTATTGCACTCTCAGAGCTATTGCGGGGTAAACAGCTTAATTTTGTCACTTTTACGTAATACACTCTCGACCCAGAGGAGGTACGAAGGTCTTCCCAAAATGCATTGCGCTTGATACATATTATCGATTCCCCGCCGGAAATTCTTCATTGTTCAACGAACCTTCGGGAAGCGAACATGGTTTTAAAATGGCGGTTTGAAAACCGGTCGTGGTATAAGACTGTTCATGACAAGAACACTGCAGTTTTTGGCTCACACGATGACACAAACTTCTTTATATTCATTGTATTCCCAAGCAACACTTTAACGTTTAATATTCCGTCTGGTTTGTCATGTACACTATTTTAAAGATACCGCTATACCCACATCAGATTTCTAAATATATTAAATATATTGCCCTGTTTGTGCCGATTCGCAATGTGAACGGATTCGAAATGGATTATCTTTTTGCAGGAACCAGCAACTGTAGTTAAACTGAATGTATTGGCCGAATATAATTGTAGTAATAGTTGTAACAGTACATCTGACAGAGATAGCTTTTTGGTGCTCAAACTAACCAAGTTTAAAAATCTTATATAGTTATCCTTACTTTTTATTATTTATACGACTTAATGTTAGGATTGAGATATATCAATAACGATTTTTATAGCTTTTATAGTCGAGTATTAACATTCTTGATTTTACATTTAAAATTTTAAATGTGCTTGTTTTTAGATTTCAAAGTTATTTCCTTTATAAGCCCCCTCTCAATTTAATAAAATTTCAATATTAACTATTCAATAGACTATGGACCATTCAATAGACTATTAAAATCAAACTTTATAAAATCATGCTTTCTTTGTAAATTGTAATATGGGATATATTTGACATTTTTGCATGGAATTTTCAGAGTGAGTTCATACAGGTATTTAATATGATTACAATTACCTATTCAGCAGTTTATTATTAGACCACTCCAAACATCTAGACCTTTGTTGTAGATGGCAATGGAGACCTTTTGGAAAAGCTCCTTATATAAAGGCATTGACAATAAACCTCAAATTGTACATCATTGTATATCTCTATAGTATTGTGTGTGTATGAACTATCAACAACAAAATTTTGGACTCTTAATAGCACTTAACTGTTTTGAAAAATCACTGTTGGTATAACCTACAGTTTCTTGCCTTTGTTAAAGGGTCAGGAAAATTGTCTGACTACTTAGAAATTAAATTTCCACAGGCGTATGAACTGGGGGCATGTTCTCCCCGGGCCCCAACTTGTTATGTAGACTTGTGGCTGTAATATCATTGTAATTTTATTTCAAATGTAATACACAGCTTTAAAAATGTATTAATTATTTAATTTAAAAGATCTCAGAAGTACAAATCAAGCAATAGAGGCAATTCTGCTATGCAACTTTATTATTCTGAATTCCCCAGCCTGTGCTTGAGACCCGGCCTAAAACATTTTACCAAAAGGCTCTTTTTTCATGGAGAAGGCCTCTGAGGAAACTTTCTGTGGAAATAAAAATTGAGCATGAACCTGAAAACATAAAAGATACCAATTCCATTAAATTCTCTGTATTTTACAACAACAAATGGTATGTCAATGTCATATGGGCTACTATGGAGTAAAGAAGTAAATAAATCTTAAAGGAGGCATGCACAAAACAACTTGGATTATTGTTATTAAACACGGACAATGGGGAGAGGATGAACTCAACTCTCGCATAGATATACGGACAGTATGCACATATAATCATTGTTGCGGAAGGATAGCAAAGTACAAACGTTTGAGCTTACAATGGCACAACATAATTTGCCCTTAGTCTCTTCAACATTTCGTTTTGTTATGTTTCCTGAAAGGATCAAATACCAATAGACGAATTACTTAGTTAGTAGTTCTGACAACCGGCAAAGAATTTCGAGCGCCAAATAAAAGTAAGAGAGCGGGGAAACGTAAACCAAAACAACAGTACGTCATAGGCACGTTTTGCTGTCAATCTGACGAATGGCGAAGTATAATCGAGAAGATGCGGAATTTCACAGACCTCTTTCTCATTTAAATTGTGGAGCAACAAGAAAAAAATTTGTACTAAAAGAAAGCAAATTCTTCCATATCCACACCGAACACATTTTTTAAAGATTTCATCAAATATTACGGTAAATATATTTGAATAATTCAAGGCAACTAAATGCAATATAACCACCAACAAGAAATAGTCCTCGTGAAGAAACCGATATTTCATCGCAAATATTCTTCTCGGATATCTAAAAAGTTACTGACGACAGAGTAAAAGGCTTAAACTATAATCTGCACAAAATTCAAGTTCCAAAGCCTACTTTTTATGGCGGAACAGAGTGTGTTATGCGAGTACGATTTTCTCGCAAATTGAAAAATAGTGGTTTTTCAACGTCTAACTGTAATTAAGTTCATGGAGCAACAAGAAATTTTTTACTATTAACTGAAAGAGAATTTTCAGCTTGTTATAATAACATATCCAGTGTTGTGTTTGCGTTCGTATTTCGT
This sequence comes from Chrysogorgia sp. JL179-B06, assembly GCA_035772405.1. Lineage (NCBI taxonomy): Eukaryota > Metazoa > Cnidaria > Anthozoa > Scleralcyonacea > Chrysogorgiidae > Chrysogorgia > Chrysogorgia sp. JL179-B06. Next base: position 555,749 of record JAYKKM010000272.1, read on the forward strand.
TAAATAAGTACATATATTCGCTTATCACTTTACAGCAAAATTTTGTAACCCGTGAAGGCATCAACAAAAAAATTGTTTATTGATCCGAAACAAGTATGCTACGACAAAAAAAAACAGAGTAACATCTGTTGGATTAAACTAAAAACATCATATAGAAAGCTTACCTTTTAAAACACAGGTTTTGAAACAAAAAAGCACCACTGAAAAACTATATATTTTGTCCGCCAACTTTACGCCAGAGCAAATACGAAGAAAACAAAGCGCAATGCATGCCGGGACGACCTTCGCACCTCCTCTGCTCTCGACCAATGACATACTATAAAAAGGGAACTTTGACACTTGGTATATAATTGTCTTCCAAAAATCATGTTATTCCCTCAATAATGTCTGAACAGTCAGTGTGGAAACTTACATCTTTAAACTTGAGAAGACTACCTCCTTTCTTTTTTCTTGTTCTTCTTTCTATTGTTTCCACAGCTTTCACGATTTCTTCACTGGATAGTGAAAATTAGAAACGATCTCCTTCTTTGGATAGAGGAAACGATGGTTCATATATGATATACTTTTATCTAACTAGGATGCTCATTAGTTCAAACTTTATAGGAATACTCAGTCATGAAAGCAGGCATTACAATGCGCAGTGGTGCCAACAGATTAGCTTGCAGCCCCATTAGTCGTTTAAATATTGATTTTGAACAAGACATAATGCAAACATTTACATATGCAAGCAGTTGGCAGATTCCCCACAGGGCCATATTTTCGTTTCATAGTCAAACGAGATTAAAGTTCACACTTCAAACCAGCATCATGTTTTACCTACCCATAATATTGACACCAGAGGTCAAAAAAGCAATTCGTGTGCTGAATGACACTCGGAATCAGGCAAACGTTCATTCCAAGAATCCGTACGTTTTTGCTGTGAACAACGGGTCTTCTCTGCAAAACATCAGAGGCAACGACGCACTAACTAACGAAGGTTACAGCAGGATTGGAGTTGGAACAGCCAAAACAAATTTCGTCTACAGCTCTGAGGAAATATGTAGCTACCGTGTCACAGATCGTGGACATGAATGAATCCGAGCTGGGCTGGCTGACTAAGCATTTGGGTCCTGATATCCAAATACAAAGAATTTTATCGATTGCAAGAAAGCACAATCGAAATGGCACTTGTCGGATATCATTTGGTTGCTGTGGACGAAGGGAAGGCAAACAAGTTTAAAGGAAGGTCCATCGGGGACATAAACATCAACGTTTTATGATCTTGCGCGATTCATACATATTTCAGGGCAATTAATAACCATTATTATTACATTGAGTCGGTTTCCTTTGATGTATGCGCCATACATCCCTATGAATACTAATAAGATAAGAAACAAGAAAAAACTAGGAAAATCTTTGTCCAAGGTCGACAAAATAAACAAAACTCCTGAAACAAAACTGTTGAAACCTCCTTGATCATGTTGTAAGTCAGATAAATCTCTCAAACGTCGGGATGTATGTGTCGCAAATCTCAACACTGAAAATAAGGGAAAAAACTTTGGGTGAAATATACATATTTCTATTGTCACTGACAAAAGTAAAAATAGGTACGCAGTGCGTACATGTGTTTACTGGATCTACAAGGCTAGTGTGAGATATTTGCCGTTACAGAAACGTGCCGAATAGGGAATTGACTGCAGTTTAATTGCAAATTTTGTTACATAAGTTTGGCACAGTTGACATATTGCATTGATTTTGTTAGGAGTAGACGAGCATTGTAATTTTAACTTTGTCATTAGGCATAAACAATAAAGGTCCCAAGGATGCTGTACTAAATTTCCAAATTCCAATAATTAAATAATTGTTATCAGCAATCTCATAAATTGTGAAATGTAAAGATTTTTTGTCACTCAAGATAATTCATGTTTCTGGCAGACAAAAAATCATATTCCTTATAATTACTTAGGTAGGGAAAGTATGCTGAAAGTATTGTACTTAACTTGTTTTGATTTATTGTACCGTTTATTGTACCCTGTGTTTGCAACATGAATTAATACACTGTTGACCTATTTATATAGCTATCTGTGTATTGATTGTTCATATATTATGAATGCTTAATACAAATGAACACCTTGCGTCTGGTGTCTGACACCCAGACCAACTCCAATCGATGAAGTGTTTGTTATTGTTCACTGTGACATCTTGTGCAGCCATGTATTTTTCATTGTCCCTCACCCAACATAAATTGTTGTTGTTTGCCAACTGCATGTTAGTTGGTCTGCACAGCCAGATACATTGTACACACCTTTCAAACTGATTTTTGTCTTTGATAAGCTGGCTCGGTATCTGAGTTTGCTCGCTAACCATGACATCACAGTAATTTGTCAATTGGTTGGGAATATTTTAAAACTATTAATTCAAATATTTGCTTGACCCACTCTATTTTCACACATGAACAGAAATACTGTAAGAAAATTTATGGTTTTGTTTTTTCTGTCTCACTAAAAATGCAAACATTTTTTTATGTGTGCTTGTGCTCATCTTATTGTGTGTTGCACTTTTTTATTATACACTTTTTATTGTGTGTTATACTTCTTGTGTATTACACTTGATGAATTAATAATAAAATGTCATAGCTCGTAGAAATGAGGGCAAAATATTTCATGACCCGGGGTCAATTTTACCCGACCCAGTATATCCATAAATAATGACTGGCCTCTAAATGAGGTGAGCATGCTCAAACTATATATGCACTAAAATTATAAATATGTTTCTGGTTCAAAATGTTGGTTTTGGAAAGAAATAATGTTTCTTCGAGCTGTCATAATCTTCAATATGCCAAAGTATAGCCCTAGCCTGCACAGGCTAAGGTAGCCCGAGGTAACACCTAGCAGGCTACATTGCATTTTTTTGTATGCATATATAAATTATATAACCTTATAAATGCTTCTTTTGGATTTTATATTATGTCCTTAAAACAAAGTAAATTTAACAAAATAATGTATATATTATTATATATAAATTGAGTACTGTCAAATACAATATCAATGGTTCCTGTGAGAATAAAATCTCACAAATATACAGCATGTTGGCACTTGAAAGACATATAAAAGGGATAAAACAACAAGATATGTATAGTCAGCGTTTCATTGAATTCTATAGGAGAGTCTGCCGTAAATATTGCTCCAAGACTGATGACTAGGCTGTCGGCAACAACCTCCGTAGCTCAGTGGTCAGAGAACTGGACAAGTATCGCAGGTTCGCGGGTTAACTCTCAGAGCTATTGCGGGGTAAACAGCTTAATTTTGTCACTTTTACGTAATACACTCTCGACCAATGACATACTATAAAAAGGGAACTTTGACACTTGGTATATAATTGTCTTCCAAAAATCATGTTATTCCCTCAATAATGTCTGAACAGTCAGTGTGGAAACTTACATCTTTAAACTTGAGAAGACTACCTCCTTTCTTTTTTCTTGTTCTTCTTTCTATTGTTTCCACAGCTTTCACGATTTCTTCACTGGATAGTGAAAATTAGAAACGATCTCCTTCTTTGGATAGAGGAAACGATGGTTCATATATGATATACTTTTATCTAACTAGGATGCTCATTAGTTCAAACTTTATAGGAATACTCAGTCATGAAAGCAGGCATTGCAATGCGCAGTGGTGCCAACAGATTAGCACTTGAATGACATATAAAAGGGATAAAACAACAAGATATTTATAGTCAGCGTTTCATTGAATTCTATAGGAGACTGCCGTAAATATAGCTCCAAGACTGGTGACTAGGCTGTCGGCAACAACCTCCGTAGCTCAGTGGTCAGAGAACTGGACAAGTATCGCAGGTTTGCCGGTTAAATATTACTTGTAATATACCCAAACTGTTATCCCGACATTACCACCACTATATACACAGAAAAATTAACCAACCCATGAATCGATCCAAGTATGACTTCACTTCGACAACACCATTGTGCATTGGTTTAGTTGCCAGAGGTGGGATACTGTAAGCACTTCACTTATACTCTGGTCTTTGTCGCTTTTGCAACCGAGTGCTGCAGAGGTCTTTGAGTATTGAGTCACCGATCACAACGGTTACATCAGTTGACAAATGGTTTTGGAGTGGCTTGACTTAGCATCATTTCCTCATTGCTTACCACCTTGTTTCCTTGAATTATTTCTCCTTTGACAAGGACCGTGGCCGAAAATTAGATTTGCCAGTAGGCTTTCACAAATAGGCTAATGTGAAAGCCCTCGTGATTTGAAACATTTGTGTTTATTTCAGCAAAATTGTCCTATGTGATCAAAAGTTACGACCGTTTAAAATATGCAATTTTGCCTATTTTCAGCATCTCATTCATGTACCGGACACACAATGGACACAGACTATGTCATACATATAAAGGTTATTTTCTGAAGATTCACAAAGTGAGAGCCCTATTTTCGTAGAACAGAAAGTCAACACACAGCGACATTGTCGCCATGTTTTAAAACACACGATGCATATGCAGATTACGCGAGTTACGGGAGACAAACTCGCGGCGATTGCAGGACCCATGCAATCTCCGCGAGTTTGACTCGCGTATTACATTTAACACAAGCGCTATTTTCAGCTTGATAATCCATCCAACTCACGAATTATTAGTCAACAATATAAATTGGGACAAAATAAGGACACTAAAGTAATTTAAATTAACACTCAAAATATGAAAATAACATATTGTATTAAAGCTAGGACCTTCGCAGGCATCACCGTGGGAGGTTAGTTGGCTAGCTAGGAACATGGAAACAAGAAACATGCAAGTGCAGCAAGATGTGTAAACTTGAATGGTGTGTAAAATGAAGCAAGGCATGTAAATTTGAATGGTGTGTTTTTGCCTATGGCGTGTAAAATGAAAAAACTGTGCTAAATTAACACACTATGCAATATTCAATGCTGTGTAAAAATTACACACAAAAACGTATATGTAAAATAACACACCTATGTGAGTAAATACACGCATAGGTGTGTAGAAAAACACACAATGTGGGTAATAAAACACGCATGGTAGTGTTTTTTTTTAAATATTGGTGTGTTTTAGTGGCCATACTGTGGAAGTGCGTAAAATTGCACATTTCGTGTGTAATTTTACACACTAGTTTTTCGAGTGTATGAAATCATTTAATGATAAAAACAACACAAAATTGATTTATTTTGTAAAATAAACCTTATACCACTGTTAAGCAGCATAACTGAACAAAACCAAGTCAAGAGAACAGTGTTGCCAGTCAAGTTTCGTAAAAATGCCACCCAATAAAGGTCCTATAGCTTTAAACACTCTATTTTGATAATTTATCTAATGTATGACACATGATTATTTTTTCTAATTTATTTCACACAAAACATGCACCATTACCCACCATATATTATACAATACACCAAAATCCACTCGAACCTCACACGACCCATCACGATCCCTCACTACCCCACAGACTCAGGGACATAGCCTTTTCCATCTCGCTCGTGAACTGGAAAGGTTATTTACATTTTCTCAGCAAAGTCAATCCCACAACCAAAACGCAAACCATTCCGCCACATAAAATATTCCCTGCTAAGAGCGTCGTTTGGTTTTTCGTAAGTACACTTTCACTACTTTTGTCGTACTGATCACACAATACGGTATAATATAATACAAACCAACACCAAACAGCATAATTCCGTAGCCAACAGATTGGCTTTTTCATTGTCTCCTCAAGAATTAAATAAATGGCTGCAAATGTTTTATCTCTCAGCGAGAAAACGTGACGGAAGTTATTACGACTAAGTCGAAGAGTGTATATTGGATGAGTGGCTCACCCTTAATAAACTAAAGCTAAATAGTGATAAAACTGAGATAATGTTACTATCTGCTCTTCGTCGACCCTATCCATTTTTAGCTTCAATAGCTGTGTCTGATGACATAATTCATCTTTCTCCCAAAGCAAGGAACATTGGGGTCATAATGGACTTACATTTAACCATGGAAATGCATGTGATAACGGTCTGCAGATCGGGATTCTACTATTTAAGAATAAGCAAAATAAGGAAATATCTCAGTTTTAAATCAGCAGAGATTTTACTACATGCCTTGGTTACATCACGATTGTATGGAGTATCAAACACTCTTTTAGATCAAATTCAGAAGGTTCAAAATGCTGCAGCTAGGATTATTACTTTAACAAGAAAAAGGGATCATATAACACTAGTACTGTATGATTTGCATTGGTTGCCAATCAGAGAAAGGATTATGTATAAGATAATGTTAATGACATATAAGTCCCTAGCTAGACTAGCGCCAACATACATTATGAACTTCTTAGAAGTTTACGTGCCCAAACGTAATCTTAGATCACCAATAGATACCAAAGTATAATCTAGAATCCTATGGCAGAAGGTCCTTTTCAGTGTCTGCACCATTGTTGTGGAATAATCTACCACAAAGTCTAAGACTATGCGAGTCACTAGATTGTTTATAAATGCTTACACGGACATGATCTAATATATTTTAATATCATTGTATGTAATTTTACTTGTAAGATACCTAATTTTATATCATAAATTGTAAAGCGCCTCTGGGCATTTATGGAAGAAGCGCTATATAAGAATTAAATATTATTATTATTATTATTATTATTATAAAAAGGAACTCGATGGTAAAACATTGTCCCTTAAAGTCCTGTAAAACATTGTATCCTTGTGCATGAATTGGTATCTATTGAATATGTGTAAGCTAACGACCTGGTGGAAGAGTGGAGAAGGAAATATTCAGAGTTAGAGAAAGATAATTTAGCTCAGGAAATGGCCCATGTTTTAGAAAGAAAACAAGAAGTAGCAAGCCTTAATGAAGATCTGTCTGATTATATTGAGAAAATCAGCAGCCTAGAAAAAGAAACTGGCTTTCTTCAATGGCAAACCCACTTGGTAGCAGACAGAAGGTAAAATGGATCAACGAGTTGATGGGGAAAGTGGAGGTTGCATTGTGGTTCCTGGAGACACGGTTTGAAATTATCATGCTTGAAAGCAAAGGAATTTATTCTAGTAGAACATACACCTTAGACTTCCCAACAGAAAATTATGTCAAAGATGATAAAGAAAGTGTATTGAACAGATTTTGCGCTTGTTTATGATAATTTCGGTTTAAATAAACGGCGTTGAGGAACCTTATGGTTATTGGAGAGAAAGGCTGTGGTGGTGATTCGACAGGCATTGGAGATATTGCTTATGTTAAAGATCTTCAAACAGAGGAAATTATGATTCCGGTCGTATTTGATTAAGGTAAAAAGGTCTAAACTTTGTCATGTCCAGAAAGTACCTGGTAAGTCTCATTTTTAGACACACATAAGGATCACATAAGACATTTCCTAGTAACACATCCAAATCATCCTTCAAATTTACCAATTACAGTTACAACAAGTGGAGATGGTGCAAAGATTCCCAGAACAACCAACTTCGTGATCTTGTCTTTTGCCATAATGCAAACTGGGAAAATAATAATGTCGTCCAAGGGAAACAGGACCATTGCAGTTGTGAATGGTCAAGAACACTATGAAACTTTGTCCTCTTCCCTGCGTGTTGCTATAGATGATATTAACACTGTCATCAAAGCGGGTAAAATAGATGTGGATGGAAGCAACATCCAAGTGGAAATATTCTTAGGTGGCGATTACAAATTTATATTCATGTCAATAGAATTATCTTATATGTGCAAGATCCATAAACTTCAAAGGGTGGGATACGACTAAAGATTTGGATTATTACAACACAGGTGATTTGAAGAGAAACCTTAAAGACAAAAGAAAAATATTAAAAGTGTAATGCTGAGAGATTAAGTCGACTCTGTTTGGTATGAAGGTGGGCCTCCTCTGACTTATTTCCTGTAAAAAGTTGGTTTATTGATCGTGCTATATAGAATTTACTCTATTGAGTGTTCAGTTCAACTGTCTCATTAGTCCCTTGTCTCTAGTATATGATCTAATTAAGGCACTACATTAATATCAATCATGATAAGTTAATCAAGCTTTTAACATATATTACATCTCCCTTTTCCTGATTTAAATTTGATTGGTATGAAATTTAAACTAAGATGAAACAAAATTTAAAGTAGATTAGAATAGTCAATGAATTTCAAAGTTTGTCTCAAAATTCTCATTGGTTATTGAATAAGAGTGTTCTTTCTTAAGATTTGTATTTTGGTTGACGACTCTTCCAAGCTAACAAAAGATCTAACATGGAACAAGCAAGTATATGAACAATCTGCATGTGCTAATAAACTCCTAGGATACATTAAGAGAAATACTAGGTCCATCCAAAGATCCACCATAAGGCATACACTGTACCTAGGCTTAGTACGTTGTCACCTTGGCTACGCTACAATTTATTGAACTTATTAATAAGTTAGAGCACATACAAAGACATGCAACAAGATATATTTTAAATCTACCATACTCCCATACAATAGACTACAACACTAGATTACAATCCTTGATTCTCTTACCTATTTTTTATTGGCATGAGATTTTGGACATGACTTTGTTCTTTAAGATAACACATGGTCTCGTTAATGTAGATTCCTTCGTACTCCCTATGGTCCGTAATACTAGACCTACTAGATCATCTTCTAGTAATATCACTAAGTTTATCCTGCACAAATGTAAAACTACTACTTACCAAAGATCTTTTATTGTTAGAACTTGTAGAATCTGGAACTCTCTCGCAGATGCACTTAACTTTAGTATGGTCAACTTAGATTCATTCAAATTAGTTATATACAACTACTATAAAGAATCCTTAGTAACTTAACCCTGATAATCCGCATACCTTTAGGATTTCGTCCTATTGCTGTATGTAATTTTTATGCTTTTCGTACTGATTATTATTGCTATATTTGTTATTGATGTTTGTTATTGTACTCAGGCCTGCAGTAATTGGCTTCGGCTGTTGCGGTGACCCTGCCATGTATTTGCTATTGTAATTTTATTTAGTTAATTATGTTATGTATTATTAGCGAATCTAATAAAATAAAATAATTTTCTGAACATGTGAAATTTAAATCTCAACATACAACTTCCTCAACTCAACATACAAACACTATTTTTCAACATACAATTTCTATAAATCGATGCTTTGACATGTTTGGCTTGCCATACATTTGACAATATCCGGCCCGCTGGTAATCACCAGATCAATTAAAGTTGCCGTGTTACTTGTAATCCTGGTAGATTGTTTGTTAACTACAAAATAGTTAAACTGTTGAAGTATGCTTTTAAGTTTTTTACTAGCCGGCGAAGAGATAGGACTGCAAGTCTCTATGACCGTATCGTAGCTTATATATATATATCATTATTCATGTTACAATAGCATCGTGGAACGGCCCTATCGTAGCTTATATATCACAATATTTTACTGAGATTCAACATGGTGTGGCAAGAGCACCGTGGCATGTATATGTCATTCAGCATTTTAACACTTACAGGGGATACCATGATGTGAAGGTGCAACAACAGCTTGAGTTAAATTAAACCAACAAGATAGTAATCTGGTTATTTGCTTCAAGTCTGTAGCAAATAATCTAACCCCAATGTTTGCAAAACTTGATCATCTATGTATGTGCGGTTTTCATAATGTCTGCTGTTTGTATTGGTAGTTTGTGGCAAGGCCTTTTTGAGGCGGTGGTTTTTAGAGGCGCCTTAGGGACGGCTTTTAAAAATCGAATTAGTTTATTATCACCTTTATATCCTAATCCTATACTGAAACAAACAATAAAGTTCTAGGACGCTATTTTTCTTGATCTAAACCGCACTGTATGTTAGAATGTAATGCAAACATCGCCGATTCAAGAACAAGAAAATTGTTATACTGTGCCCTTGTAAGGCCCAAGCTCGAGTTTGGCAGTAACTTGTGGTCACCTTACACCAGTAAACATCGCTCGCTAATTGAAAATGTCCAGCGGCAGTCAACCAAATTTATTCTGAACTATCCACCGGAATTGTCATACACTGAAAGATTAACCAAAACAAACCTCATCCCACTAGAATTTCGTAGAGATCTCCAACTTGACATTCAAATCTAGAAAGGGCGTCATTCTACCGACGTTAAAGGTGGGTCCGTTCTGCGCATGTGCGGGGTTTGTTTATATCTTTGTTTTGATCTACATTAATTATATGACACGAAGTATCTCTCCTTTGAAAGCTTCACGCTCATGACGAGTTTGAAAGGAGTCAGATAGAAGAGGTCGCGGCATGGCCTAACGTAGATAATATTACTACATGTATATGTCACAGCCACTGTCTTTGAGAAAAAGGACGAAATCTCTGCCTGTGCACCTAAATGTTTTTTTGTTCAAGTTTGTGCCATGTGGAGAAGACTTCACCAGATGCTGCATGAACAACAGGAGAGTTCAAGAAAGCGACAGTGATAAGATTAATTTTCTATTGTATTTTAAGTCTGTTTTGAATCCAAGTATATACAACTTATTTCTAAATTATGGACTGCAATCTTTGTAGTGCGCGACGCTAATAATTTCTGATTAGTACGACATAACGATACTGCGCAACAATTGTATTTGTTTCATGTGGTCGTTCTTTTCTGTGTTTTGTTTGTGCAAAAACTAATTGAGTTATCCATTTATTGTCAGAGTAGTTGATGTTGTTGTTCAACTTCGTTTAAAACTTCCAATCGGAGGGTGAATGGTGATCCAGCAACAGTTGACAAATACCTGCGCAAAAATCGCCATTGATCAGATTCAAGTCCAAACACAAATTTAGGTTTAGAAACCTAGAAATTGAAGTATCAATAGTGAAGCACAGTTACTATTTATATTTCTAGTCCCATTCTGGCGACTTCCACAAAGAAGTGCAATGATTGTTTCAAAATCTAGGCAGATCAAAGTAGTGCACATATCAGCAACACATGCATTGTATTGTGCATCAAATGAGTTGATCATATCCTCGACAAATACCTGAAAATCTTCCTTGCAGTCGGAAACATCTCACATACCAGTTGGCAACGTTATAATTTTCCACTAATTTTCCACCCATCGACTAATGGCTGCACTTTGAACTTTGATTCAGTTGTGATTTTCTCAATGTACTTTGAAAGATTTTTCAGTGATTGAAGGCTTCTCGATATCTTCATCTTTCAATTCCTGCAAAAAAGACTTTCCAATGCATGCAAAGTTGTAAATTTCAATTTCACCAATGGTTAGTCCAGGGTGGCGTCTCTTTAAGCGTCTTTCCTTTGTATGGTTGTCACTTCTAGACATATACACACTGGGCTCTTTCATTTTTAAAACGTGATACAGATCGCCAGTTTCCTTTGATTTTGATTAATTTGCCTTTGGGATCTTACGTTTTGGTTCAGCACCGGGTGGGGGAGGTACTTTATGCACCAGGTACTGCAGGTAGTTGTTTGTTTTCATTGGTGGTTCATCTCCAATGCAGTTTTTACACATGGCTTTGGAGCCATATCCTTCGTCCATTTCACTACTGGTAGAACACGATGAAATTGCATGGGTTACCTTTTTAAAAAGTATACAATGATGGGCACCAGTGCTTGGCCCATTACACACGCGACAGAATAATTCTGATTCCATCTATTAAAATGAAAAAGGTTTCAATCCATAAATCCCCAAACCAGGTGTAATTTTTGCATGAAACCTGCAAGTTCTAGTATTTAAGCAGCAACAGCATTGCCAGTTAAAAAAGAACAAATTAATGTAATTGCATATACAATATAATAACAGGACTACTCTAACAGCCAACAGGGTCAGCTTATTATTTCCCCTGATTCCATAACCTAACGCAAACCCTTAAGCCATTATGTGGCTCTAACACGAAGTAGCACCCAACTCCAGAGTCTAAATTGGCATTTATAGCATTTAGCATAACAATGCATAATTTGTAATTTATACCACAACAGCATAAGTCAGTCACAACTGGTAAATATTCTGAAGAACGAAATATTTAATCGATATATTCTTATTAAGACTTACTTTTGGCTTTAGGGAAGTTCCATGCCGGATATTAATTATTATCAATAAACATGTCAGGCAAATTAGAATGTGAACTGAAAAAGATGACAAAAAGTTGAACAGTATACATCTCCGGAACTCCTGTGTTTCAACAACTCATTCTTGACTGCAATGTTTTAGACATTGCCATTCGGTACAGAGAGGATGTTCTGGTTCTAAACAATGTAAGAAACAATGAAAATTTTCGCCATGCAGCATACAGTCACAGACAATACGTTTTATGGCAATATGGACGTTTAGGAAGGGGAAACAGGTGGGTTGTACCAAGCTGTTGTGTTCTTGCCATACGTACTCGTTACCCTTCTAACGGTTTGTACACAGGATATAGGCCTGCAAGATTGTAAATATTTAATGTACTGTACATTTATAATTGAAGAGGTTATTTTGCTGACTTAATTTCCACAATAAAACTAGTACTAACCCTTACTCAAAGCCTGGTTGTACATAATATATCAGGAACGAGAAAGCATTCTTTACCATGGTATCAAACGAGGCCATAGGTTGAGTTTTTTGATAACATAGTAAAGACAGTTTATCATTCTTGATATAGCTTCTCAAACGAATCAGTATTATGTTGATGTGAAAGTTGGTGATTTATCTTTATGAATAATTAATGAGGTTTGAGAACCTCAGATCATTTTTAAATCAAAAGGGTAAATCCTTTTTAGTTCACATTATGACAAAAGAGGTGAGCAAAATAACTTTTCTCCATTTATAAGTATAATGAATATTTCATATTCTTGGCAAATAGTTTGTCCCTGATAACATTCCAAGTGATGCCAGAGCTCATCAGAATGCTTAGGAAACACTGATAACATCAGTGAGTCCGACACGGACAGCCTGACCCATTGATAGAGTCAGGCGGTTTGAAATCAGAGTTTTCCTTCTAGGTGGACTGCCTACCAAGGCTTATGAGCTCCACCTACCCAGAACCTGCTAGCGAAGGTGTGAAAGGCGAGTGTCTGCAAGTTTAAAGTAGTTAGCAAAGGAGTTTGGCTATAGTTATTAAAATCTTGACTGATGTGCTTCAACACATGATTTTACTGAATTGGGAGGAATAGCAGATATGTTGGGAGCAATCATTCTTGGGTCTTCACTTAGGATACCAATTATACTATCCACTGTTCCCTCAGAACTGGCCCTTTTCTTAAAAACATCCAGGAGAAGTTTAGGGATATAACCATACATTTTCGGCTTCACAACTCGAACAGGACACCATCGTTGTGTCCTCTTACTGAACTTGCATCCAAACCTAGTAACAATTAAACTCAATTCTATAATTGCATGTCAAATAAATTACTGCAGTAGGTAAAATGAAATATATTAGACATGCATTAGTTATCTTGGTTGACCATCAGCTGTTGTTGCTGGTGCTCTACCTCGGTGATAGTTATGATCTAATGCCGCAAGTTGGTTTCTTGCCCGGTATACAAAAAATCTGTAGATAAAATAGACATCGTAAAATACAGATAAAATACACAGTATATTCACTTACCATTTTATTTCTAACTAATTGTTTAGAAATTAATTTTTGCTACCAGCCCTTCTAAACTGTGCATGCATGCCGCATGCATACAAAGCATGCATGATGCATGCATGCTTCACATGCATGCTGCATGCATGCAATTTGGCACATTTGCATGCATGCAGGAAATGCATGCATGCAGGGAGGTTGTAAAACTCTGCATGGTTACATGCATACAAATTTGCATGCATGCATACAAATTTGCATGCATGCATACAAATTTGCATGCATGCATTAGGTTGCATGCATGCATAGGTTACATGCATGCATAAGTTGCATGCATGTATAGGTTGCATGTAAAAATGCATGCAAAATTTTCATGCATGCACATATTTTAGCAATCTTAAAAATTGAAATATTCCCATCATTCAGAAACACAAAAACTGATTCAATGGCAAATTATTTAATTGCAAATTTATTAAACCCTACCTAAATGATGACAACATTTAAAATATAAACCATTCGTATACAAAGTGCTAAAATATAGAACCTGAATCAAAACCTGATTTGTATTGTTTTCAAATTACCAAATCACTTTAAAACTTATAAAATGCCTTAGGCAATGTAGAAATACAAATAAAATATCTAAAAAGTTTGGTGTACTACCAAAATAGCATGTAATTGTCTAATGTTTCGAGTGAAGGCCCTTCGCCCTTTAACTCTCTGACGAAGGGCCTTCACTTGAAATGTTAGACAACTTACATGCTATTTCGGTAGTACACCAACCTTTTTAGATACTTTAAAACATAGTTAATAGTATAATCTTTTCAACCACCAGGTTATTTGAATTGTAAAGTAGGTTTCATTTATTTTGAATTCATATATTAGTTACTAAACTCAAAATTTTAAGTTACTTAATTAAAGTAATTTGTAATAAAGGCAGATTAGTAAATTAAATAGTGTCAAATGTCAATTTTCACCAAACATGGCAGCAATATCTGAGTCGTCTCGGTCTGTTGCATGGCGGCCTCTTCTAGATTCAATGGCCACTTGGCCCAATCACTCTGTTAACATCAGGATAGCAGCTATAAGTCTTTTGAAACATTTGTCCTAAGAAACCTTTAAAAAAAGAGGAAAATTATCAATATTTGTATTTGGTACACTGTCTATAATAGCATTTTATACTACAGTATATAAAATAATTCATTTTACTGAAATATAATATTTCAGAAAAAGGAATTATATTCAGACATGTAATTCCTTGCAAAATCAAATAAGTTCTACAACTTTTATGTTTTTGGATGGCTTCTTTACTATTAGTCTGAAGCAGAGTATAAACTGAAATATATTATGTACTGCACATGTGTGTTTAATGATTTAAGTTGCCAGTTGCCAATTAGTTGTGAAATTCTGGTCACTGACTCACCATTACCCAATTTTTCGTCACACTCACATCCAACAAGATGCAATTTAGGGTCACCCTTAGGGGTATAGTTATCCAAAAAGTTTGAGTGCTGCATAGGCAGATAAATTGGTAATAAATTGGTGTGAAAAGGTGATGAACTGCCAATTCTGTGACTAACCTAAGAGCCAATCATAAATTCAAGGTAAAAAGGTCACTCATGCCGGAATAAAGTTCAAACAGTCCGAAAATTGGCAGGGTTTGCCAGTATCTTTGGTCTGTGGTATCCCGCATCAAAAGTCAAAACATGCAAGGTCAATTTCTTTTTGAAAAATAACAATGTATATATTAGTGGAAGTGTTGTAGAAAATAATTAATTTGCATACTGTATATGTCAACAATGTTTTGCAATGCAAACTGAATTTGGAATAACCTCTCAACCAAAACAAATTTACAAATAGATTTATAAACTCGATCTTTGTGGCACAATCAAACACCTCAAGGAAAAACAGACAGACTGCTGTATAAATTGATTACAGTATGGAGATAAAGCTAAAATTATGGATCAAGTTTGTAAACTGGAAAGTGTATACATGTGCACAGGAACATGGTCACGTATTATATTTAGATAATAATAATTAGTTTACAAGCGCAGCGTAAAAACGTGTTATTGTTGCACAAGCTGAATACAGACTTGATGAGAAGGTAGCAAGCAGACTCCACAGAATAGAGATCAACAGTGATCTACCTTCTCATCAAGTCTGTATTCAGCTTGTGCAATTAACAATAACAAGTTTTTACGCTGCGCTTGTAAACTATAATAAGAGGCCGAGTATATCGCAACGACAACAAAATACCCCTAGGACTTAAAATCAAACCTCATCATCTTCGAACACGAGCAGAGACGTAGCCAGAAGCCCCCCTGGCAAAATTCCTGGCCCCCCCTGAGAAAATTTGTACTCTTAGGTATTCATATGCCTCAGTTAGGATGGCCCCCCCTAGGTTTTTCCTGGCCCCCCTTGACAGAAAAACCTGGCTACGCCTCTGAACACGAGGCCCGAACCCGACGCAATTACTAGTAAATCATAGTTATAATATTACATTAATAGTGATAATTACTTTACCTCTGTCATTTCGAGTGTTGGTTACGTTGAAAGAATATTATTCAAATCCAAAGCGAATTCCAAGCGAAGTTGACTGTTACCGAAGGATAATTCAGTTGCATCATGCATGTGGCGAAGTGATTGGAGCTTCAATGCTGTGTCGGATCAAAATTTCCTGTATTCTGATTGGTAGAGCCGCAGGCGGACCTCTGCGAAGACAGTACTTGCATTTGTGTTGCTAAATTAAGCACACCGTCATTGTCGCTTGATTGGTCGAGAACTCATTTAGTTGATCCGATTGAAATAAATGGTCAATCATAAAGATAGGAAATATAATTAAATACATATTCACCTTAGCTTATAAAATAGTATTTTCGCGTACCGTATAAGAAGGTAGCCTATTACATGTTCCGATCGTGTGTTACTTTTAGTGTGTTCGAGAGAACATTTATTTGAGACCCGATTCAAATTCCAATCTGGGGACCAATCTGCTAATTATAAGTTTATATAATAATTAAATAAACTGATATACGTCGAAACAACGGTCACTGTAGTTGTTGACGACGAAATAAAGCATATTGACTGCCAATACGACTTTACAGGTCATCTCTTCACGCAGATACATATAAGATCTGATATATGTATGTTTAGTTTTCATGTGACGGGCATTATGCGAGGGGAAATGGCCTCTTTATGCCACAGCGCATTATGTAAGTAAAGGCAGATTTCCAGTCCTCGCACGAAGCGCATGCAGCTCGTTGCGATAACGATCGCGTGCTTTCAAGACTGATGAAGCGATCGCTGAGTTTTTTTTTAACAAACTTCGAGGTGTTTGGATACAGGTATCCTGATGAAGCACTCTTCTGAGTGTTTCAGATATAGCACCTCAAACAGATCGGTATTTACGAGAAATAGAGGTGAAAGTTCGATTAATTTATGTAATTTCTACCTTCAATATCTATGCAAGTTAACCACCACCACGGTAAAGATTTCCTTTGTGCAGTTTTCGCCATGAATTACTAATGATTTGAAATGTTGACATAAGTTGTTTTGATTGGTTATATTTACTGCGTTTCAGTTTCCAACAGCGAGGACTGGAAATCTGCCTTAAAGCCTGGTTTCCATATGATCGCTGTTTCATCTGAGCATGCACGTGCAATACAGCTATAACTACGCATGCAATAACAATTTTGCACGCTGAATAACAATTTTGCAGCATTAAAATGGCAACTTGGCATGCAATAACAAGGTAAAAATAGCATCCGTGCATGCATGCAATACACATGTATATGCATGCAATAGTATGTTGCATGCATGCAGCATGCATGCAGCATGCATGCACAGTTTAGAAGGGAGAACCGTTATTAGGGTTGAAAACATAAGGTTGACCACACAAATTATGTATACCGGTACTTACCAGTAAGAGTGGCGCTTGGGGGTGCACATCAAAATGTGATTATGGAAGGACTCTAGAAAGCCAGTGTGCCTAGGAAGATTATATAGAAAATAAACACATGAATAAATATAAGAAAATGTCAAATTCAACAATAATTTTATCAAATAATTAGATTATCGGGGGGTTGTTATACCATAGCTTCAACCTGGGCAAACCAACATCAGTACCTGAAGTTTGTGTAGTATCCAAGTGTGTTGAGGAACCGTGTATCCAAAACAATCTTGGTCAATGCTTTATGTGCAGGGGATTCTTTCTTCAACCATGCCTTTTTCCTCTCACCTCTTATCACCTTCCTCTAAAACCCATTCATGTTCATCAACCACATGATGTAATATGCCTATCCATTTATCCTGTTCAACAAGCACAGTTAACATAGATTATACATAATGCATGTGTGTGTATTTGTTACTATAATATTCATTGTACTGTATAATGCACAATTACAATCAAACCGGATGTTCTTGTATTGTCATCAATATTGCAATCTTGACCAGGAAGTTGATCAAGCAAGTTGCAGATGAACAGAGCAACTAAAATTGTTTTATATCAAGTTTTCAGTAAATTAGTACACTTGTGAAAAAATGTCGACAGACAGTGCTAATTTTTAAGACAATTATGAAAGTTACTCTGTGGACCTGTAACTTACTTGATCAACATCTTACTCAAGTGTCCAATGATGCAAATGCATTATAATATTGAATATGAACAAACATCCAGTTTGACTGTAACATGTAGTAATATCAATATTCCTAGCCAATCTTGCCTTGAGATCTTTCACATCATTTCCACAGTTTTTGGAACAATACCAGAAATTATTTGGGATAGATGGTGCCCAAAATACCAGATCTTGATTGGCTTTGGTTTTTGCAGCCTAAACAATAAAGGTAATACAATTACAAATTTATATATGAGTGGATTCATTTATTTCCATTTATTGGTACTTTTGACTTTGCATAACAAGTTGTTAATCAAAGACTTACAGCATTGATTTTCTTGGCTATGTTTTTCTTGTACTTCTTGTACTAACATTCTGGTACTTGTGATCCCTTTCTATATCATAGTTACATATACACGTTGTTAATAATTAGTATAATTTTTTTATTATCCGGCCGGATACTAAATCCAGTGCACCCCTACAAAACTCAATCTCATATATACCAGTATACATGTATATATACTGACATTTGACACTTATGGATACTTACTCATCAGTGCTGCAATTTCAAGGTGCCCATCAGTCACTACCTCCTTCACAAATATTGGTGATGTGAGCAGCGTACCATTCCTCTTTGAAAACCAATTGTTTCCATGTTATTGCTCTTTCCAGCAGCTTCTCTCACATCCACAATATTCATTGGGAGAATTGCATTATCATGCATATCTGCCAGGCTATATGTACAGTATTGTGAAGAGTGACCAGGCCAGTCATTTCTTCCATCACCACTTAAGATGACATCTTTGCCAGCCCTTTCGTTCCAAAGATCTTGCTTATTTTGTTTCCAGAACTCATTGATTGCAGGGGTGATGTACAACTGCTGATACTGATTAAACAGTGTAGATGAAAAATACTGCAGATTACAGAAATTGAACATCAACCCCACTTTGGTATAAGAATTTCCAGACAACAATAAAGCAGATGCAAGCATGAGATTGCCTGCTCTGATTTTGGCACAAGATGGTTGAGCTGACCGCCAGGATACCACAAGGCATGCACCAACATAAGTCTTCCGGTACTCCAAAAGAAGATCGCAATCAAGTCGTTTACAAACACTGCCATGTAAAGCTGTCAGCAATGACACGAGAGTATCTGTAAAGACAATGGACTTTTCCATTTTAATAGCTTCTTCTGGTGTCACTTCTTCCATAGTAGATGTATATCCAGTTGCTGTAACACTGGCAGTTCCCCCTTCATCATCCTCAGGCTCTTCTCCACCATTACCATCAATAACAGTATTAAATATATCCTCCTCTAGAGTTTTTTTCCAGAAGAGACCTAAAATTAATTTAACCATATATTACTTGTAGGGTGGTTACTCAGGTATTGAACTTAAATTCTATAGTCAAACTGAGTGTTATCTGGAATTTTTTATGATACATGTGTGCTTAGAACAAGAGTATCTGAGCTCTAAAACTTTCAATTTGTGTTAACAATTGACAATCAGATTATGATGGATTCAACATACAATAGATGACATGTTTAATCTGAAGCAAATCATTATCAGAAGACACAATAAAGCACTTCATCTATAATACAGTCCCATAAAAGAACCCCAACGCCCACATAACGAGGGACTGATTCATTGAAATACACATTCAAATAAACCAGGTAAATTTGACATGTTTACACCGGGTCATTACATTTGCCATGAGTTTTGTTGTGATTTAACAGCTTTTGGATGTCTACACTGGCCAACAGAAAAAGCAAGTAAAAATATTTTGGTACATGTCTGGCCAATACATGTTTACACTATCAAAACGTATGCCTAGGCCAAAGCCTCGTATGTAAACAATAAACATGGCTTTAGTCACAATTTACACACACAACTTTTCCAAACTGGTTGCTAATTTGTTTATAAATTTTTTTATATGTACTGTATGTCAATTGGTTATGCTTTGTCTTTTTTTCATTGTCTTTGTCCGCCAATTTTCAAACAATACAATAATAAAGAATACAACAAAATATACAAAATATCATTTTCTTATTCGATACTCTCATTGATGTGAGAGAGAGCGTTTGCAGACATTGTCTCGTCGTTCTCCTCATTACTATCGTCACTTTCTGCAAGTAGGTCTCCTTCGCTGGCCGTGAAAGTTTCTTCGAATTGAAGAGGATTTGAAGATCTAAAATTAAACGATAGATAAGAACAATGCTTAAAATACATTGGCATAATCATGAAATCCGTGTTGTTGAATTAAACAAACCTTGAACTAAAAGACTTCATAGATAAAGGTGAGCTATCACACAACAATCTTCGACGTTTACAGCTTGAAGCCGACGGTCCTGGGGTAGAAAAAAGTCACGTTATAAATAAATGTAAACATATCAGTGGATACTAATACAAAATATTAAAATTAGGTAGCTCACTTGGTGAAGGAAAATAACGACTAGTTTTAAGGATTTCCGACTTGCTTGACAAATCTATTGTCTCCTCGGTCTGAGTTTCCACACGGCTAAAAATTTCGAAGAAAAATCCGACATCAAAACGTATAACAAAAACAGAAGATCTTTTAAAGATCAAAAGTTTTGTTGTATCAGCAAAATGCTTACCACAATTGACTTTTAAATTCCCGTGAGGATTTCGTAGCTTCGTAGAAATCGAGAAGCATTTCGGCAAGATCCTCGTCGGTCTTCACATTATTTTCTTCCCTAAATTCCCTCCATCTTGTAAACGTTTCAAACAAATACACTCTGGAAGCATCCCTTCTGGTATAGTATTCTTTCCTACTTGCTTTTTTGTCTCGATTGCCCGTACTAGACGCATTCGGATTCGAACTTGAAGGATTTCAATCGCTCATCTTGTTCGATACGACGATACTGCCGATAGCTTGCGGTGAAAACAACGCGCATTACTTAGCTGGTCAGACTGGGAACGATAAAGCACATCCGGTGGAGGCTCCACGATAAACAAACCCCGCACATGCGCAGAACGGACTGTAACCCCCTTGTGTCTATGAGATTTCGGAGCTTGGAGCAAATACACAATACAGTGTACAACTATTTAAATATTGGTAATATAAAGGATTTGTAAATCTTGCTTGCTGAATATGTAGTTAACTCCTTTCTTAGCCTACTAAGTAGCCCAATTCTCTTGCCAGCTTTGGACGATGTAGGTTACATGAGACTTCCATGAGAGCTTGTCATCCACAACAACACCCAAATACTTATATTCCAACATGCACTTAATTTGCTGCTGACCAATAGATATTGAAATTTTCCACATTTGCTAAATTACTACTTGTTCCGAAAAGAACTACTTCAGTCTTTTGAATAACAGATTGTTCTGCAACCAATCATTTATACATAGCTCTGAATGTGGAGTTGATTCAATGACTTCTAAACACTTTGCAGAAAAAAATAGAACTATATCATCGGCATACTTGAAGATATTACAGCGAACAATACAATCCGGTAGATCATTTATGAAAAGCACAAACAGGAGGGGGCCAAGGATAGGAGAAATAATTTTCGAACTGAACTTGACTTCGATTACCAAAGTAGTCTCTGAACCACAAAAGTTCTGAGTTCCGAATCCCGTAACGCGACAATTTTTCAATTAACAAGCCATGGTCCACGGTGTCGATTGCTTTGCGTAAGTCGATAAATACGGAACCAGTTAACATTCCTTGGTCCATCGAACGACGAATTGTATCAGTCAAAGAGATTCGGTAGCAGCAGACTATAGTAGCAGACATCTCATCTAACCATAACGTGAAGCAAGGCCTCCCGAGCGCACTTCCCAAAGTAGCGAAGTGATACACAACTTCTTGTATACAAAAGGCTTTAAGAATAATAATTTGTAGAGAGGATTTAATATAGTCAAATACATATATTGAAAAAGTTACTGCTCCAACTGGGATCTACCAATACAACCATTCATGATGTTATTTGTATGTTTTCTATAATTTCCAGTGCTTTGATTATTCTCTGTTGGTTAAGAAGTTTTTAAACATTAAAATGTTTAAGTGGAGTTTTTACCAAGTAATGGGGGAATCTAGTGGATTAATGTATGATTTTAAGGTGACTGTATGCTGTTTGTTTTTACATCCGAAGGTGTTCTTTAATCCGTGAAACAATTGTTCGTCCGGTTCCTCCAATATAGACTCTATGACATCAGGAACATACAGTACTGCTCAGAATTAACCTAACGAAAAACGCGTTCCGAACGCGACCGGAACGCGTTCTATTCTCGTTCCGAACGCGTTCGGAACGCGTTCCGAACGATATACTTTCTGTTTTAATCTCGTCTAGTGAACATATACCATAACCAGTCTAGCAATCAAATGATCAAGTTAAATCCGTTTAGAAGTTTACTAAAGTCAGAAATCAACGAAGTCTTTAAGCGAAGCCACAATGATGTTCCGAACGCGTTCGGAACTCGTTCAGAACGCGTTCCGAACGCGTTTGGAACGCGAACGCAGTGTTAGGTTATTTCTGAGCAGTACTGTATATGGAAGACACTTGGTAAAACAGTGGTTTTCTTTTAATACTAGTGTGCATGTTCTGCAATCTGGTGGTGCAAAAACTCTTGACAACTGTTGTCCATTCATAAAGTGTACTATGACTGCTAAAGTACATGGCTTCAGTTCTTCATTAACAAATGGTAACTTCAGGCAGATATCTCCGATGTTCTTCTTTATGCTGTGTGGTACGTAACGTACGTTTGATGACTGCTTTCATAAACTTCATAGGATATCCATTTCGAATGAACATGGACGTAATTATGCAGAGACTTGGATCTCGTTTCTCCAATCAAAATTACAAGTTTTGGTGAAATTGAGCCATGGCTATCCCAAGGAGTTATGCATTGACTGTGGATGGATGTAACAGAGTGTTATGGAGAATGCTTTCGTCTCACAGTCAAATAAAACCAATGTATCTACAAATGGTATTTGGTTATCGTTTGGCATTTCAATGGTAAACTTGATTGCAGTATTCAAATTGTTCACTGTGGATAATAGTTCCTCTTGAGTGATTGTATTCTATGTCCACGCCATGAAAATTATATATCGTTTCAGAAAAATAGATCCATCGTATATCAAGAGTATATGCGAATCAAGCTCGTTCATGTCCCATGGCAAGGCATGTCTTCTGATTGTAACTTCTTCCTCCAATTAGTATGACATCACTTGTCAAACTTAGTTGAAGGAGTGATTCGAAATCAAAACTCAAAGCTAATAAACCACAGTCTGACTTGTTTAAAAAAGAAACGCTTTGCAACAATTAAGACTCCAAGAGTGTTGTTGTTAATATCTTCTAATGGTATCGAGCCGTATAGGTTGCAAACGTCAAGGCTACAAACAAAAAGCTGTAAACTTTGCCTTCAATGATGCACCAACAATTGAAAGTACTGCAGGGATAGGAATAACGCAATTTGTAGATCGTTAATCGTATATACATGCATG
Source organism: Chrysogorgia sp. JL179-B06 (assembly GCA_035772405.1). Taxonomy (NCBI): domain Eukaryota; kingdom Metazoa; phylum Cnidaria; class Anthozoa; order Scleralcyonacea; family Chrysogorgiidae; genus Chrysogorgia; species Chrysogorgia sp. JL179-B06. Next base: position 579,329 of record JAYKKM010000272.1, read on the forward strand.
TATATATTAAACTATACTTTTCCTGTTAATACCATGGATGGGGATCTGAAGTAAATGATGCACCGATACTAGTATTGATCGATATGATATTAACAATTTTATGAACGATATATGCAGATATTCTGTTTTCAGAACGTACAAATGATAATTAAAGATTGAAGAAATTATATTTCTCAACATATATATTATATATATAGCGCCTGTATCTTATACTCAGATCCCAATATCGGTCCATCACTATCTGCAATGTACATGTTTACATGATACAAAATATTCTATTTTACCTCTGACAAATCGGAAAACTGAAAATGGAATATTTGGCGATTTACAGGAAACCATAGGTAGGTAATTGCGTAATAAAAAAGAAAGTGTGTTTTCAATGCATGCTGAACTAATTATGCATGAGCAGATAAACTGTACAGACGTTCACAGCAGGAAATATCATAATTTAAACCTCTTTAGAAACATTACCTTGTCTGCATTGCAAAAGAAATATTCCTGGAAGGGTTGGGTGTCGACAATACCGTTTCGTATATAAATCGCTGCATTGGTCAACTCGGACTGTCCTCACCTACAAATTAATTAGGGGTGTTGTGGAAAATAAACCAAATCTGAACTACGTTGATCTTCTGGCTATCATGAACAAATTGATGACTTTCAAATGGCACAACTGCGATTTTCAGAAGCGTTCTCAGAAGGGGTACAACATCTTGAGGTAAATGATCTCCCACAACAGCACGAAGAAAAATGGACAATGGTTTTGAAGTACTTGAAAATCAGGAGATATCCTTCCACCAATTTGTTACAGATCATTGTTAAAACGAAAAATTACACAGATTGGAGAGTTTTATGATATAGCCTGAATAAACTCAAACTGACAATGGCCATTCCGTGTCCTGGCCAAATGTTGTGATGCACCATACCAAGAACTTCTTGAGATTGTTGTATCTATCAAGCTGAGATGTCAGAAAAGCGTATACTTCTTCCAGGATCCCCTGTGATGTAACAGTGGCCACAATATCCTTTTTCAGTATGTAGACTCGATCTTTATGGATAGTAAAGGTGAAAATAAAAATATTAAAACTGCTGTGTTAATTCCACGAAACTTATATTATTAATAATATTTAAAGCGAAATTTGATCAGGACTGTATGTTCATCGCTATAGTAGACAGATTTAGCAAAGAGGATGCAGACGTCAAGATGATGAATCCATGTTATTATTGTGAATCCATGTTATTTTTACTTCCTGTTTTGTTGAGGACGTCGTCGTCGGGAATTTTAGAACGCGAGTTGTGAGATTTGACATCCTGTCTAAGATGCCAGCTATTTTTGTTTGTTTTTCAAAGTAAAAAGGTAAGTACAAGCAAGAAATGTATTAGAAATAATAGTTCTGTACAGCTTTGTTTTATTTATGATACTTGGTGTGTGTAGAAAGTGTAACTGGGGTTTTTGTACGCCAATACTAATTGCTTGTAAATATTAAAACTTGAAAGGTTTCCCCTGCGTTGTCATGAGTCATAACAAAATACAAAATTGTCCCCCAAAGTCTCTTGTATCCATCCATTCCTGGTTATATTTCTTGAATTAAGTTGCTCTGTTTATGCTATTGTAATATTTAGTTATAATTTTAAGTCATACTTTTAATAGTGTTTTTCCTGCAAAAATTATAAATATTTGCCTCGCGGCTCTGATATATAGATAGACTCCACGTCTCGCAATCTTCGTAATATATATATTTTTCACAGTCGTTTAGGTCACTCTCATGCACATATATTTATTTATTTATTTATCGATTTCTTTTTTATATAGGTTTCGCTTTAAATTAACGCTACATGGAGACTAACGGAGACAAATCAAAGAAAAGGTAACGCCAAAATGATAACAAACTTAATTATATTTTCGTTTTACTTTTGTGTCGACTTCAATTCAAATTTTTAGCAGATGAGGCAATACTGTACTACATCAAATATGCTCAGCTATATTAAATTAACGACTGATACAAACATTCAGTGCAACTATTTAATAAGTTGACTTTAATACAAGAACAGGAAGTAAAAGATAAATTATGATAAATATACCTGTACTAAATAATCTTGTTATATTATGTGTTTTAATTCAGATTAGTTATGGTGTGGTCTGACGAGAGGACATTGATTTGTTAAAAGAAGTGGCTGTGGAGGGTGTTTTAAAACAGAAACAAAGGTCAAGGGATCGAGGGGCAGGTTGGCAAAAGGTTGCAGACAATTTAAATTCTTGGGGTTTTGAGATAACTGCACATTCTGCCAGGGACCACTTTGGCATGGTGTCCAAGAAATATAAGGCAAAGATGGCCAAAGAAAAGAGGTCAACAGGTGAAGAATTCACAGAGAGGGAAAGCTTACTGCAGGAGTTAATAGAAATAAGTGAAGAGACTGACATGATGGAAAATGAAGATGCAATGAAGAAACAGAAGATTGAAAAGGAGAAAGCACAAGCAATGAAAATGAGAGAAAGGGCAATGGAGAAATTTGGTGAGACAAGAAAGAGAACAGCAAGTGATAAGGATGGAGAACAAGCGAAAAAAATAAGATTGGGAGATATGTTTAACTGGTTGAGCGAAAGGATTGAACTAGACAGAGGAAAAGAAAAGAAGAAAGAGAGAGAAGCCCAGAAGATGGAATTCGCACAGCTGGTTCATACCACCCAACAGCAATTCTCTGTGCAAATGAAGCTGTCTGAGCAGTATTTGCAATACCAGATGCAGCAACAAGAGAAGCAGCAATTTGCAATGTTACAACAACAAATGATGGCTTTTATGCAGCAACAGCAGCACCAAACACAATTGCTTGCTAATTTAATTAAAAAAAGGATTAAATGTTATGAAATAAATTGCTGATATACACAACCACTATATGGCAATGTTGGACTGGAAAAACAATCTTTCAGATGAAGCTGTGACCGATCTTATAAGGATATCACTGGAGTCCGCAGATATTTGCTCTTTTGAACCAGATCCAGCAATATACGCTTGGAATAGCAGTTCCATCAGAGGTCGCCCGTCCAAACCAAAATAAATGGGCAAAACGTAAAGTGCACAAACCAGTCAAAACGTCATCCAGCAGCTTGAAGAATCATCCAGTGATAGTCATAGTGATACCGACTCATCCAGTGATAATCCTAGCGATACCGATTCATCCAGTGATAGTCATTGTGATACCGACTCACCCAGTGTGAGTTATAGCCACAGTGACAGTCACACTCACAGATAAGTGTCTGTGGAAAGTGGTGATAGTCATGTAAACAGAGTTGTAGTTGGTGTCCGTGAATTATTTAATTCAGAATCTGAAAGTGACTTTGAGGGATTTTAATCTTTTAAGACTCTTATATAAGACTTAGAATAAAGAGTCTAACTCGTTACTTAGTGTTATTAACTTAGTCTTTATTATAAACTGTTAATGTTATAAGACTGATTACTTAGTGCAAATACTAATAACATTGTAAATGTTTCCCAGTCATGACGTGCAAGGTTGTAAGTAATTGGTATTTTTATTTTATTATAAACATCAATAAATTAAATTGCGATTAGCCTTACTAGATGTGGTGATTGGGTACGATGGAGAGTGACACAGTGAGTGAGTCACTGACTGATCAAGTAGGTGGGATACTGAAAGTTAGGGTAACTAGTATCCAAAAGTTGGATACTGGATTCTCAGGGGAATACTAAAATTTCAAACCCTGGTATCCCAGTGGGATACTGAAAAAAATGTCAATTTCAGACCCTGAAAGTTCATAAACATTATTGTAATTATACTGGTTGTGTACATAAAACAATTATACCATTTAGCAAACTTGGCACTATGCTGTCTGAGTTCGTAATATGACTCAAGCTCATGGTATCATTGATAATGTATGTATGTATCTATATTATATTGTATAATATCTATATTATATTTAATCAGCATCTTTAACCCAGGATAAAACGTTGATTAATAAAACATCAATGTTTTATCAAAGTTAACTTGCTCAAATTGAGCTTTTTCGGAGTTAAAATAATTGGTTTGTACCGTTTCTACAACTTCCAAACAAAGCATGTATTACCTATTCTATTCATTTTTGTAAAATGAATTAAAACATTCGCGGTCGATGTTTATGGGCAGTTACAACGGCTCGCCATAAACATCGGCCGCGAATGTTTTAATACCCTGGGTGCCAGTGGTTCTTCTTCGCTCGTTGGGGGATAACGGGGGCACGCGAGGATGCGAGGCGGTAAAAGTGGGCGGGGCAAAACTGGGAACCTCCAGAACAGTTCGCCGTGTTTTACTGTTTTGATTGACATTCCAAAAGACTCGTCTATCAGTCATTAGCCAATAAAATTTTTGCTAACACATGTCTGATCCGTGATTAATGAAACATTTGAGTGATAGAAATAAACCAAAAAAGATTTGTAGATAATAAATATTGCCGAGTTTGTGGTGAGGTTTTATTACACAGTGGTTACTTCAATATCTTCAGCGAAAAGTCACAACAGCCTCGACTTGCAAGCTGCTCGAAAGTGAAGTTACAGAATCAACGGATCTGACCTTATCTGCAAGAAATGCAGGGAATTAAAATAACATGTAGAACACATTCGTAAATTTTGTGAGATCTTGTTTCTTCGCGTTTTATTTTAATACACGTACTCAACTCGTCAAGCTCTTTGAGAGACTGCAGTACACATTCTGTTAATTGTATTTTCTGCAAAAAAACTGTACTAATAAGTAAAGTTATTGTTATATATGGTAAGTGAGCTTGTTCTTCTGGTTCAGGAAAAGAGATCCATTTTCTTCGAAGGCGGCGTATAGTGAAGCAACAGGGGTGCGCGCGCAAGCACAATACCAAAATGTCAGTCTAAACCAGGAGTTTGTTTTCTTATACTCTACTCTTAAAGTGCAACTGACCCCAAAAATGTTAATGCTATATTTGAAAGAGCACTTAAAATAATGAAGAATGGCTTTAACAATTGTTATGTGATATGTTAATGAGGCACATGATGACGTCAAAGCAGGCAAACAACATTGTGGCAATTCTAAAATTCGTGCATATCTTCAAAGTTATCCAATGAAATTACTTGATGCTTTGCACATGAATGCATACTACCAAACTAAAGAACATGGTTCATGTTGTGTTGTAACCATAGCAACAGAATAGCTTCCAAACCTCTCCGTTACCATACAGAAATCTTCATTTTCTGTCGTCGCAAGCAACGTTTTCGATTTCAAACTTGGATATTGCATTGGAAAAGCTATTAAAAAAGATATTGAGAACTGCCAATTTGAACATGTTCTGCACATGAGAGAAAACGAATCATCTTGTTTTAGAAACTAAGAGGTCTGAAAGCTAATCTGTTACTATGGTGACAACATAACTTGAACCATGTTCTTTAGTTTGGTAGTATGCATCCACGTGCAAAGTTTCAAGTAATTTTATGGGAACACTTTGAAGATATCCACGAATTTTAGAATTGCCACAATGTTGTTTGCCTGCTTTGACATCATCATGTGCCTCATTAACATATCACATATAACTGAATATATCGAAGATTTGTTAAAGCCATTCTTCATCATTTAAGTGCTCTTTCAAACATAGCATTATCATTTTGCATCCACTGGATGCACTAGTGGATTTATGTGAGTGACAACGTAAGCATAACCGAAATACGCAAGCACAAGTCCCTGGAAGCATAACTTTAATATGTCATGATCAGGTGGGCAAATTGAGAATACATAGTTTTTTTTCTGTTTGTGCGGTCCACTAGCATTTTGGTTGTGCAGCCGTGTACTTGACTCGTGTTGGATTCAACCAGGTGTATATTATGCAGATATACATTTCAGATGAGTACTATTGCACAGTACACACTACAATTGCATTGAACATGACAAATCACTGCAAAAAATATATCTTCAGAATCTGTCATTTTCTGTAGCGGTGTTGAGCAGATAAAACTAATATGCCGCTAGCAAAATCAATGAAGCCTAGTCGGCTAAATTATAATAATACGGCCGGATCGCGACAAAGCAATTGATGTGTTTGTCTTAAATGAAAATCAAATCCATCACCCGAAAAAATTAACTTGATTCACTTGTACTTTAATTGGCTCGCTATTTACACCTTTTTCATTGTCTTCCCAGGTGGATATAGTCATAAGATTGATATTCCTTGAGCCGTTTTTGTGCAACTTGGGTAGTCGTAGCCTGGATTTTTCTTGTGAGTCGTTGCGAGAAAAATCCACACCGAGAGTCTTCCCTTTCACAAACCTTCCAACAACATAATTATCTTCACCTAGTCACTATCTTTCTATAATACATGTACATGTCTCAGCGCCTTTTCACTGGCAGAGTTACAGACATCATTTTCTAAGATATTTTACCCTCTATTTTTACTTGTCAAGGGGAAAGATATTGTGAGTTTATAACTTATGAGGTAATTAAATATTTGAATTATGTGTGTACAGTAGACTAGTATCTCTATCCTCAAATAGGCTGCCTTCTGTCTAGCTTCTTGTAAATTTTACTATTTGAAAGTACATACATGTAATTATAAAACTTACAGCAAATCAAAAACTTCTTTGTCTTAGACAAAATATGTAATCTGTTTACATAAAGGAAAATAGCTGTAGATAAGGTCATCACATGAAAACAAGACTCATACAGCTAGTTTATACTCATAATATATTCACGAGTTAAAAATAAACTTATATGCACTTTGGAAGTGAGTGAGCCTCGTCAGCGACAATTGCAAATAGGTTATTTTGGTAAATGGGATTTTGGAGCATCTCAAGCCATTTCCCACGAGAGTCTCGGGATTTGTAAAAACAAATGAAAATTTCCCGTCGAAGACTCTCTTCTGTCAAAGACCAAGACAAGAAGGCAGACACGCACACGAAATTCCTCTCATCTCTGAAGTTCGTTCATTTGAGATTCGATGAGCGCAACAAGTGGGCATATATAACCAACACAATTGCGCTCGTCGGGTAATTTACGTAGCCCATGAATTTGGAATACTAGCGATTTCCCGAAGACGTCTTGGCGCTGGATGAGATGGAACAGCGCATCACTCTGATATTCGTTCAGCTTCGTTACACCAGCAAATCCCTTCAAAACACTATCAACAGCATCATTAAATAGAAAAAATAAACACAAATTATGTAAATTGGAGTATTAAATCAGGCCGATCGCAAACGTATTCTGAATGATGGTTTTTCTCAAAGCCACAGTGGTCACATGGCTTCATATAACCAATGAAATTCATTGTTTTTCAAAAATTATGCTGTTAACCAATCAACGCTTTAGTCCAGATTCTGGACTAGTTTGGTCCATACAACATTTTGATTGGTTCGGCATGATCTAACAACACGGCGAACTGTTCCAGAGGTTCTTCGCGCTCGCTTCCTAGTTTCGCCCCGCCCATTTTTGCCGCCTCGCATCCTCACGTGCCCCCGTATCCCCCAACGAGCGAAGAAGAACCTCTGGCACCCAGGGTAGGACCAGTTGCGAAAAATGAAACTTCACGCTGGAATTGAACACGCGACCCTGTGATGCTAGTGCATTGCTCTGACCTGCACTGAGCTACGGAAGCTGTTGCCGAGAGCCTAGTCACGAGTTGTGTATAATATATAGTGGTGGTTATGTCGGGATAAGATTTCTGGGTATATTATCACAAGTAATATTTGGCATTTCACTCGATTAAATGTTTGATATCAACATGATATCAAACACATGATATCAAACATATTGTGGTATAGGGGTTACCACACATGTCTATGAGCTGGGAGACACAGGCCTTTGCAATAATATCAGCAAATGGTAAGACTTTCGGGTCTTCTAGCCTGTTGGGGTACTCCCATTTACCCATAGTTAATATAACTATCTTGATTTGGGTAATCTTGTTAACCTGTATACCACTATGAAAATCTGATTACACTATTTACCTGAACATTATCGCAATGATTATTTAACAAATCATAGCCAGAGGTTTCTTCAGCAATCCCAGCAGCACTGCTACAGTGAACTTCGATATCATCTACACACAGGAATACACACGAAATAATATCAACAACGAACTTTAGTAGAAATAACCTTTTCCGAATTACCTGAAAAGTCGTCGTGATTCGTAACTTCAGAATCAGACGACGATGAAGATCCCAAGGTAGTTAGCCTTCCTGACGGAATGAATGCTGAATGTCGATTCGGACACATCCTCATTGCAATGGGTGCAAAAAACATAACCACGATTTCCCGATGATTCCATTTGCTCAATTTTCACACTTAAAATATTTATTCTAGACAAAACTGTTTGAAATAATCGCATGCGAGTGTTTTCCGTAGACCAGTCAAGCACTGAAAGGACGCTTGTCGAGTCGAGGCAATGTTTTATCATGTTGTTTCATTTCCATGGTAATATTTCCGATCTTGTAACGTGAAACGTTTTGACCTTTAATTCTCCTTTACGGCAGGCGTTAAGGAGAATAAAGTTGAGTGGGCCTATAAAACCCTTTAACTTAAGTTTTTAAAACAATTAAATACATCTTTTTTCTAAAATACATCTTTAAACAACAATAAAGACGAATAACCACCAGTTTTGCTTTAATCACATTTACGCTACGCATTAAAGATGTATAGACATCTTTAATCGATATAATGCCAAGATTAAATGTCATTAAATATCCGGTTTTCGTCCTGTGATGGAAGTGGTCACTTACAAGTACAACTTTGAATATGGTATGTTTGTTCAATGTTCATTTAAAAGCATATAGTACTTAGGATGAGACAGCCCATTCAGGGAAATCATCAGGTTTTTGCCTTGTTGATGGGGAAGAGCTTCACAACGTGAAATAATTATATCCCTGGCCCTCTTGGTAAGATGCTTCTTATACTTTTCATCCAACTCTTTCTTGTTTTTTTTAAAGCAGGTACTTTCCCAGGAAAGCCTCTTTACCTTATATCCCACAACATTCCTTTGCCCATCAGCACCATTGGCTTCAATGTCACTCTCCTCACTTGACATGGCTTTATATATATATATATATACATATACATATACATATACATATACATATACATATACATATACATATACAAACACAAACACAAACACAAACATATACACACATACAAACATATACACACATATACATATATATATATATACATACATATACATGTTCCCATGCATTAATACAATTATAATAATAATATTTGAATTTATTACGTGCTAAAACTATAAATATTCTAAAGCGCGATGTAGAATATTATAAATAATTACTAAAAAACAACTTAAGTTCAAAAATATGTTATAAGACTAAGACTCGTAGGCCTTTCTAAATAAATACGTTTTTAAAAGTTTCTTAAAAGAGTCAGTACTAGAAGATTGTCTGATAAAAAGCGGTAAACTGTTCCAAACAACAGGACCTTCTTTAAAAAAGGCCCTGTCTCCAAAGGTTTTACATGATGTTCTGGGGACCAAAAGCAGGTGTTGTTCTTGTGATCTTAAACGGTAAGGACCGGTACGTTTAACATGAAGTAGGCTTTCCAGATATTCAGGAGCCTTGCCGTGCAATGCTTTAAAGACTATAAGTGCAATCTTGAAAACCACACGATATTGAATGGGCAGCCAATGAAGTTTTTTAAGAACAGGTGTGATATGCTCGTATTTTGGTACAAGACGCACCATTCGAGCGGCCGCATTAAGTATGCGTTGTAATCGATCAATTTGATATCGAGGGACACCATATAGCAAATAATTGCAATAGTCTAGATGAGACGTAACAAAAGCATGAACAAGGATTCTGGTCGAGTCAGCAGATAGAAACTTTCTAATTTGCCGAATGTTATAGAGACTACGAAAAGCTTTACTACAGACTCTACCAACGTGGGCATTCATTGACATCTGGTTATCGAACAACACACCAAGATTGCGCACCGACTTAACAGGTGTAATAGTTGATTCACCAACAGTGATAGAGTTAATAGTTACTTTCAACAACTGCTGCCTAGAGCCAATTATTAGAAATTCGGTTTTAGTGTCGTTAATTAGCAAACGATGTGCGATCATCCAGGCTCGAACTTCAGCAATGCATTCTTCAAATGATTTAACAGCATCTTCTTGGGACGATGGAGTATCAGGCTTGAACGAGATATACATTTGCGTATCATCTGCATATCCATGGGCGCAGGGAAGATGTTTTGATACGATTTTAAATATCCCAGAGGCGTAGATAAGAAACAGCAATGGACCTAAGCAGCTACCCTGAGGAACACCAGAGGTTAGACCGTAACTTTTAGATTGGAAAACATATTCATATACATAATAAAAGTGGCAGGATGGCCACAACAGCATACACGATTAAGTAGTTTTAAGAATGTTCCTGTTCAAGAGCTAATTGGCCCATATTTTAATGATATCCAAGGGGGAGACTAGGTGAAAATCAATCCTAGAGGGGACAAATAATTTTTTATCCAAAGGGTTGAGAAGTAACCCCATTGACTGTAACTGGCACAGTTGGTCCAGGCATTCGACAGATAAAATTAAAAATTGGAATCGAGATAGGCCTGGCTTATTACTCTAATACCAGCATAATTGAAATGCAATAAACTAAATATTAAATCCCACAGCCAAAGGCTGTATTAATGACATGTACAGTTTATTTGGCTAAAATGGAGAAACCAGATATGCAATCCATATTAAACGAGTCCCAAAAGGTCAACTGGGGAAAACCCTGAATAAATTACAAAAGCTGCAGTCGTGTTTTGTATTAAATTGTAGATATAGCCCAATAAATACTAGCCCGAAAAATACTAGCCCAATAAATTAAAAACTAAAGGTATGAACTTCAAAGTTTGTGGAAGATGCCGAACTTTGGCAAATTCGCGCGTGATTATTATAAACAACTGAAATCATTTGCAATAACCCGGGGTCCTTGGCTTTAACAACAAAACCCGAAAGCGCAGGAAACTTTAGAAAGTGGTTGCTATACATGAAAGCAAAATGTTTGCCAATCTTTCCGAACTTCGGGACGAATATCTCAGCGCTGTAATTTCGGTGCAACGTCAACGTCTTCCCAATCAGTAAATGATGTTCTCCAGCGGAAACAGTGGCGGATTAACGAAGGGCAGCTGGGGCACGTGCCCCAGAGCCCCGAGCTCCAGAGGGCCCCGCTCAAATTTGAAATGCCAAAAAAGAAACTACGCAAATGATTTAAAAAATTATAAATCTTGAAATATTTTCATTATATAGTCATTACATTATTATTTACAAACACTAACATTAACACTAACAGTTGATTAGTTGAACTGTTGAAGACACACTTTCAAACGTTTATTTTGCGCGATTTGCGGAGAGCGAAATTTTCCACCATACAAGAAAAGTCAATATTCCGAACGATGTCGCTTTCGATGGACATTAACGAAAGTAAGTTCATCCTCTTTTGCACCATTGTTGACCGCAACTCATTCTTGATAACTTTCAGGCGTGAAAATGTACGTTCGCCACTACAGTTAGAAACCATCAGACATAAGTAAATTCGCAAAGTAATCTCAACATTTGGGAAAGTGGGTGCAAGTCCCTGTTTGGCATCTTTGTCAGTGTAGCAAGTTTGCTTCACAACTGGAGTTCGCAGCAGAGAGGCAAATTGGACAAGTTCATCAGAAAGTAGCTCCTCCGGCTCCAGATCGTTCTTGTACGTATGAACCAATTGTTCAGCAGCTTGTTGGAGTTCCTGTTCATTGAGATCTTCCAACCTCGCAAGGAAACCAAACAATCGGCACAGCTCACTGTACGCTCCAATGCGGTCGGACATCGCGCTCGTTAATTTGTTGATAATGACAAGGACGCTGTCGACTTTGAAGACTTCTCTAGCACTCAACTCGGTGTTGCCTGCATCGTAAAGAGTTCTTCCTCGCTTCTTCTGGAAAGATTCAATTGAAGTTGGCTCCTGGCCACGACGTTCAAAGAGGTCAAACTGCAGTCGCTTTGATGCAATGAAATCCTTTAGTGAAGACAGCAACGAGACAGCGTTGTTATGTCCAGTGTTGGACTCTGGAGCATCTTGCTTGTCATGTTCATGCGTTGTAGGATCCTGTGCCACAATTCAGCCATCACACCATTTCTAGCTTCTTGGTCTTCTTTGCGAGTTCTTGAGCTTCTGATCTGGTTTTCGCGTTCTCATCATCGTTGGCACTCATATTGTCCAGCAGACAGCTGATGGTTTTATACCCTTTAACTAAGGCTGAGACAGCATCCGAATGAGCAGACCATCGCGTATCACTTAGCCGCTTGACAACCAGCAGGTTGTGTGCTTTCAATTCGCTTTCTAGGAGAGACCAGCGATGGGTAGACGCTGAAAAAAACACATAACGAGATTGAACAAAATCAAAGAACGCTATAGCCGCAGGACAACGGTCAACAGCACATTGGCCAAGCAATGAATAAAGCCAGCGGATTGACCTCACGAATCTTGGCTTGCATGCCATTGTACTTGCCACTCATGTTGCTCACATTATCATACGACTGGTCTCTGCAATCTGCAATATCAATGTCTTTCTCTTTGAGAAAATGAAGTAGAATTGTTGCCAACTCTTGTCCCGTATGGTTGTGCATGTTGAGAAAACTGACAAAGCGCTCTACTGGTCCATCTGGAACCACATACCTTACCACACAAGTCAATTGGTCAACGTGCGATATGTCTGGTGTAGAATCAACAGTGACCGAGAAGTACTTTGCGGATTTCAGTTCTTTAACGTTTTTTTTCAAGATGTGTTCGCCCATTATCGTTATAAACTCGTCACAAATAGTCGAAGAAAGATAGGAAACATTTCCTCGGCCAGATGTCCCATGTCGTTCTATGTGTTGTGCTAGGAATGGGTCGAATTTAGCCAGAAGTTCCAAGATGCCCAGGTAATTCCCGTTTGCAGTTGATCCAATGATTTCGTCGTGACCGCAAAATGGGAGACCACGCTCCGCCAAAAACTTAATCACCGCTACAATTCGGGCTAAGACATTGCGCCAGTACTGCCGTTCTGTTTCGCAGGCTTCGGCAAGTTCAGCATCTATTCGTCCCCTTGCTGATCCTAAAGTAACCACTGCAATCGTTGATTGGCGATGCTGTTAACTACGCTCGTGCCTTGAAATGGCTCGGTCCGCACGTTTCCAATCTCCGAATCCCTCACTGGCAAAGAGACCAGTGCCCGTGGCAGTGGCACTAGCCGGTCCAGGTCGTGTTTCTGTCGACATCAGTTTGCACGTAAAACAGTACTTTGGAGAGTAAGTTGGAGAGTAGCAAAGCCAGTTTCGATTGACCTTTTCGCCATTGACATGAACTCTGGTGAACAGCTTCCCACTGCAAAATCGCTGTCGATCACAGGAGTCGCTCTGTTTCTGCGCGACTTGGTGAAGGGTCCCATACTGTGTTGACACTCGCTACTACCCTTTGCAATCCAAAACTCGCGCATCCTGTTGGTTAGTTGGGAAGGAGGTGGCCATTAGCCAAGATCAGACGAGAAATTCTCAGACTCCGTTGATCGTCGCGCTACAACGTCTCTTGACTCTTCAGTCACACCAGTAGACTCAATAGTACAGTGCTCAAATTCGGTCACCTCATTCTCGTTTATGTTGGCTTGCATTAGGCTTGGCGTTTCAGTTTCCACCAATTCCACAATTCCCACGTTCAAATCGGTAGGTAGTTTTCTCGATTCGTCATCGCAATCGGTTACCAATGATTGTTCTAATTCTATCGAAGTATAATTGATCTAGTCTTTGCGTCTTATTTAGTACGTCACTCAAACGACCTTCCTTTTCCCTCTTTCGAACTCTCTTTGCAGAGCCGCTTTGGTATGTTCGTTTCATTGCTTAAAGAAAATGGACAAAATGCCTTTCAAATGAAACTTCAACAACATATGTATGTTGAACTTAAGATTGTTATCAAATTCAGATATTAAAGAAACGTAGAAGCTTCTTGCATATGCTGATATGCATAATGCATATAATAACAATAAAATCGAACAAACATTTGCGCAGAGAAAAGTTAAAATGAATCGTGTTGTAAAGAATAGAATAATTGTACTCATTGATTTAGTTCTGTGTTTATCAATATTATAGTCTAAGCGGAAGTAGATGCGCACGTGACAATCAATTTCGTGAGTGAGGCCTGTGTTTAGATCCAGGTGGCAAGTAATCCGAGTTGACTGTTCAGTCCAAGTTTGTAAATTGTAATCGCAAGTTATTGTAGTAATAAAGATTCATAAAACGATCCTGTCATCGATGCGTAACAGTGTCAACGTGTGCTGTGAAATGGCATTGCCTTATTTGTCTACAAAATTAATCATAAAGAATCCTGATACGGCTATTTTTCATGTATTTCAAAACGGGGCCGGGCCCCGAAGGCCGGACCCCTAGTGGTAGGTAATCGCTCGGAAAGCACTCACAAAAACTCTAGGGGCCCCACAATCTCCATTTGCCCCAGGGCCCCAAGCCTCCTTAATCCGCCCCTGGTTAGGGATATTAAAAGATCGGTGTATAAGTGTTCGAGCAGTGCTAGCTTTGTTTTTTGTCATGGTGAGAATGGAAATCTAGATAAAGATCTGTATGTGTAGGTTTCCTGTAAACGTTGATAGTAATTGTCCCGTTATGTCGTGAAAGTTCTGTATCTAAGAAAGCAATTTTGTTGTTGTGTTCATGTTCAACAGTAAATGAAATGTGTGGGTCAATCGAGTTGAGAGTGCGTTATTATTCTTTAAGATAGCGAGACTGTCGTCAACATAGCGTTTCCAAAATTTTGGTGGAATAGTATCTTTCTCAATGGCTAATATTTAACAACTCGAAGGCTCTTCCAGGACAATATAGACCTCTTTCATAATTTCGCCCACATTAAATATTCTTTTATATTCATTTAAATTAGCCTTTCTGACCTCGTTCGTGTGTCTGTAATTCCAAAGAATCGTCGCTTTGTAACGAGGCCAGAAAGGCTAATTTGCATGCATATAAAAGAATATTTAAACTGGCCGCCATTATGAAATTCTATTAAAGAATTTCATATTAAAGAATTTCTATGCTATTCTATTAAAGAAACAATAACACATTATCCTTATATTTTATGTCACATCCTTTAATATTTTTCTGCTTGTATATATATAGGTGTAGATTTCCATATTTTTCTTAACCCGTTGAAGGCTGTAGTCTGACAGCCGAAAGCTCGTACCAATAAAAACTTATCAGTGAACGCTTGTTTTATTTCCTCCCCTTTTACGAGATATTCTCTATGGATGACGTGGATGGTAAACTTGATCTTTTTAACCAGTTGTTCATCTGCACATTAAATTACCACGCACCAATCAAATTCATAAAAGTTAAAGGAAGGTCTCAACCTTTCATTGACAAAGCTATTAAGTTGCTAATGAAGTCCAGAGACGATGCGTTAAGGATCTTCAAGTCAACGCATAACTTGGAAGACTGGAATAAGTATAAAATTTTGAGAAACTCTGTCAAGACTATGTTAAGAAAGGCAGAAGTTAATCATGTGCGTACTCAAATTGAAAATGACAAAGGAAATTTGAAATCCATATGGAAGGTGATAAACAGATGTATGCCAAACAAAGAAACCACTAAACCTTGCTATAAAAAAGATCATAGCAAAATAGCCGAGGAATTTAACACCTATTTCACCTCAGTGGGAAAGTCAACAGCAGACAAAGTAAATAAACTAGCAGAGGAAAATGGGGTTTCAATAACTCACTCTATGCCAATAATAATCAATGACCAAATAGCTTTGGAGGAAATGTTCGAGTTTAGAGCAGTCACTCCCTATGAGGTTCGAAGGATAATTTTGGAATCTCCATTAAATAAAGCTCCTGGCCCAGATAAAATAGGTATTCGATCAGTGAAAGATTCTCTCGACATTATTTTACTCCCACTAACCGATATTATCAACTGTTCTCTGAAGACATCAAAATATCCTTTGATTTGGAAACTAGCGGAAGTGATTCCATTACTTAAAGAAGGTGATCATGAAGTCGCCTCAAACAATAGACCTCTGTCGTTATTGGCAGTTCTTTCAAAGGTCTGTGACAAGGTTGTCCTAAACCAGTTCTCAGCATACCTCACGAAACATAAGTTATTATCAAAACATCAGAGTGGGAATCGTGAAAGTCATTCAACCGAAACACTCAACGTTGCGGTAACTGATACTCTATTAGAAGCAATGGACAACAAACAAGTATCGATTATGGTTTTCATTGATCTGTCCAAAGCCTTTGACAGCGTTAAGCATGACATCCTTCTTCGAAAGATTTTACATTTAGGCGTTTCTCCTGCAGTCTACAAATGGTTTGAGAGTTATCTGGCGAATAGATTTCAATATGTTCGTATAGGAAACACCACCTCGACACCTGCTTCAATAACTCATGGAATTCCTCAAGGTTCTGTGCTTTCTCCATTTTTATTTAACATTTACACGGATAGCCTACCGTCAACATCCGAATT
Source organism: Chrysogorgia sp. JL179-B06 (assembly GCA_035772405.1). Lineage (NCBI taxonomy): Eukaryota > Metazoa > Cnidaria > Anthozoa > Scleralcyonacea > Chrysogorgiidae > Chrysogorgia > Chrysogorgia sp. JL179-B06. The sequence goes on from JAYKKM010000272.1 coordinate 595,818, forward strand.
CTGTTGTCTCAAATCGTATGTGGACGACTCTAAATTGTATTTATCATTTCCCGTGTCAAGTTTGGATTCGTCTTTACTAACTATTGAAGGAGACTTGCATAAAGTGTTTGAATGGTGCTGTAATAACAGTTTACTGATTAACCCAGATAAAACGAAGATGATGGTGATTGGATCACGACAACTGTCACAACAATTGGAGTCTCCCCCTAACATCAGTTTTATTGGAAAAACTCTCGAACCTGTTTCGGAGGTCAAAGATTTGGGGATAATATTTGACTCGAACTTAAAGTATAATGATCACATACAGTACTTGTCGTCATTGTGCATTTCCAAATTAGGTCAAATTAGCCATGTAAAGCACTTATTTGACCAATCAACACTAGCTACGATCATTAACACTTTAGTCATGAGCAAAATCAATTATTGCTCATCAATTTGGTCTAATACATCTGAAGAAAACATCAAGAAAATCCAGCTAATTCAGAACTTTGCAGCTAGACTGATTTCAGGGAATGCCAAATATGATCATATATCCCCCGTACTGAAGGAATTAGGCTGGCTACCAATAAAAGAGCATTTACAATTTAGAGATGCTATTTTAACTTACAAATGCATAAACAATCAAGCACCTCCGTACCTATATATGCCACAAGTTCACAAAAAGAAACCAAGTTCACGATCGCGTTACAAGAAACCATAATGATCTTGATATCCCAAAGTACCGAACTGTGACTGGTCAAAGAACATTTAAATACAGAGGAACGAAAATATGGAATGCACTAGACGGACAATTAAAATCTACCGGTGACTTAAACCATTTTAAATCAAAATTAAAATTAGGCCTTTTAGAAGGAAAAATTAGTTTTTAATCTAGTAGATTTGTGAACATTAGACAATTTTTAACGTATATTAGACTTGTTGATAACTGTTAACCCTATATAGGGTATTTTATCAATAGATAGATTACTTTATATTGTAATAATTTTGTAAAGTGTCATTGAAAAGCCCGTTCCGGGAATGTCACTATTTTTAATAATAATAATAATAATTATATCATTACAATAGTACTGTTATATTTAAGAAATAGAAAATGGCCAAACATGTTTATATAGCCTGATGCAAACACGAGAGAGAGAGTATGGGAAAGTTTATGTAAGAACTTTCAAATTCGACCAATCTCTGTTGAGTGTTTGCATCAGGTTGTATAAACACAAGGCATCCATTTTCTATTTCTTTTATAAAATCAGACTGCAAAATATGCTGTGACATCACAACCGATATAAGACACAACTTATTTTATAAACATATATACTGTAGTTACATACATGACAACTGACATGCTATATATATAGAAAGAAAGGATTTATGGTGAAGGAAAATTTCGAGTGTTGGAATACATGCATTTTAAGACCAAACCGGGACCAGTTGCAAAAAATGCAACTTCAAGGCCTTCCGGCTGGAATTGAACCCGCGACCCTGCGATGCTAGTGCAGTGCGCCTATACGGAAGCCGTTGCCGAGAGCCTAGTTATGAGTTCTGTATATACAGTACTGCTCAGAAATAACCTAATACTGCGTTCGCGTTTGGAACGCGTTCAGAACACCATTGTGACTTCGGTTAAAAGGTTAATCGGAAAAGTTCGATCAAACTGTATTCCAACACTCGAAATTTTCCTTCACCATAAATCCTTTCAACATGTAGTTTGATCGAGTGAAATGCCAAATATTACCTATAATATACCCAGAATCTTATCCCGGCATTTACCACATGAGTCATACCATGCAGCCCAGTCAGGAAGAGACACATGCTCATGGCTAGCAGGTCGTTTGGTATATCGCTTTAACAGAGCAGTTGCATAAATTTCCTCTGAATCATCATCCATTTCAATTATGTCTTTTATTGGTTTTAATAGGTGAACACTATTTTCTGGAGGTGACGTATTTATGAATACTACTTGACGAGAAGATTTTCTCATTGCAACTTGTAAGGGACCGGTCATAAAGAAAAGGGGGGTGGGGTGGGTTGGAAAAATAGAATTTTAGAAAGCATATTTTTTACAACCCACCCCCTCAGTTAGACATAATTATTAATGGCCCACCCCATTGAATGTTTATCACGAGATGAAAAACTACAGACTGGAAACTATATCATGGATTCCTTTAAAGGCGATGTTTCTTATTCATCTCAAGAAATGTAACAAGTCTATTGTGATCGTACAATTAGTCAGAGTCGCCATAAAATTGACGAGTTAAGTGTGTTGTGACATGTCTTCCAGCTCTTGTATTTAGAGATGTATAAAGTAAGTTCATCAATCTGTCCATCACTTTCTTCGTCATCGCTGGAATATAAACCAACTTCATGGAGAACTACGTCAACATCATCGTCGTCGTCAGATTCATCATTATACATCACTTCTTCACCATCATTATCGTCATTGTGGCCATCACTAAAGTCTTCTTTTTCAATTTTGTTGAATTCCTTATTAGCTAACCAAGCATTTATCATCTGAACTTTTTGGTTTTTATTCATTCGTCGACGAACCAGGTTGTGTTTACCCAAAAACAAGTCTAAAACTGAAACAGTTAATTTTTTAAGTGTTCCTTTGTGAAACAATTCAAACCAATCATAGTCATTGTATGTCTTATTGATATCATCCTGCTTTTTTTTTTTCCCCTCGGCACGCTTAGCTTTTTCCAGGCGCAAGTAGTCTAGGTGCTCGACATATTTTTAGTCCTCATTCTGTATCCCGGCATCTAGATCAGGGTGTATTTCTGCAGCTCTGGCCTTTACACTCTCATGCTGGAGAACAGTCCAATCCATTCTTCTTACAAGTACATCTTCGCGTGCTGCAATCCGATTTGCAATTACACCTAACTATCTCTAGCAAGGATTCATGTGCTGGCGGAAGGTCTGTTCGCATCGCAATAAGCTTTCCATCTGTAAGCTTCCATCCCCAGTCCTCAGGTTGGAGCTCCTGGTTCCCTTTCCATTGCTGGACCTGGAAATAAACTCTTAAACCGTGAAAAGCTCCTGCTGCGGAGCCTGCACAGATCCCATACAATTTTGCTTCGTTGGTGGAAGACTTTCTGGTTGTACGCAGATTGTTCCTGTAGCAACCTTCTGACAGAACAGAGTGTAGCGCATAGAGTTCAACGTATCGTCTGGCTTGCCATTATACAAACATACAAGCGCCTTTTCCCCCGCTCGGATAATAGTATCTGCTGTAGCTGCAGCATCCATGAAGGTATGAGCTTGATCGCGAAAATGTGAATTCTGTGCGATCTTTTTCATTGCCGTCCCTTTACCAATCCCGTGCAGTCGCGATGTAGTATCACACCCTAAAATTGCATGTACAAACAAGATGCTATTACAAACATGGGATCCCAGGGCTAACACAGTTTCCTGATGTTCCAAACACGCTTTGGTTCCGGAGTGAAGAACAGGTCGTGTGGTGCCTTCATGTCTACATGAAAACAAAGAAGTACTAACAGGTCTGTGTCATCATCACCTACTAATACTGTTGTTTCAGAGTTCGCCGAATGCACCGCTGTCTGGACTATAAGCAGATCTGCGTCACCTGTAGCATGGACTGTCTCTCATCCAGCTGCCTTGAGTCATTCACTGAGAACATTTATGAACTTCTGTTTGTTGGTCTCGTTTGCCAGAAAATCATCTTTCTTGGATTTCATTATCATATTCGGAGTGAAGTTCACTGCTGGTCTGCATGTTCTTGACCGTCGCTGATGATATGGCTGTCTTTGACGCAAGCGTCACCGCGTGGTCCTTTCTTCGGAATGTAAAGTTTTAAACCTTCTTACCCACCATTGACGTCAGTATCTTATCTCCAACTTGTTTAGCTTTATCTGCATTAACAGAATCTTCTCCAACAACTCATGTGACGATGCTGCGCAAAGACGGATCTGCATCAAAAGGATTTCCCTCACTTATAAATGCTGTCAGCACTTGGGTATCTTTATAGTCACGTTCTTTTCGAGCCTTGGTAGCATCTTTGTGTTGTTCGCTTGTTTCATAGCTGACACCTGTAAGACATTGCATTGCATTATTAATTTCTGCACATGCTGGCATGGACAGCAGCCATACTAGGCGCTGGGTCTCCGTCATTCCTCGGCCACGGGTCAGGCCTCCATTGGTCCTGACACTACGCATGAGAACCTGCTCAATAATAAAGTCTGTTGAAAGTCCAGCCCAGTGGCGGTCGCTTCTCCTAACGACGTGGAGACCGCCTTGAAAGGCCTCAAAGACATCTGGGTGTGTTTTTCGAGCTCCTGCATCCTCTGTAGGTAGACGTGAGACGATTTAGCGTACAAGTTGTGTCCTGCAGCTGCGAAATATGGTAGCATGTCATAAGTTGCTTGTAGATGTAGTTTTCAGTCCCCGATTCGCTCAGCTCTTATGAATCTGCGAAGAATGTCTACCATTGACATGTACTGAAGCCAAAGGGCAGAAGTGCGTTGACTTCGCAAAGCATCTATTCTCTTTTGTAACTTCTGAGACAGCCTTTTGAGAACATCTGCTTCACAAACTTCTTCTGTGAGACCAGGATCGTCCATCAATCTTTTATACAGCACGTTAGCTGAGCGCAGATCCTCCTCCATTGGTTGCGTGTCAACTTGTTCAATGCCCATTGGTTCCAGATCCTCCTCGTCCTCTCCAACTTCATCATCATCCGTGCTTTCGCTATTCCCGCACTTGTTGGAAGAGGCGCACTAAACGTATTACATACTAGTAACGTATTTAGTGCTGCATCCACAAGAAAATGGCCTCTGGTGGCTCTAGCCAGCGCTTTACCATTAAGCATGTGTACTACCGCATTCTTGGCATATACCAATTATAGTATATCTTCTAGACCATCATCTATATCTTCTATATCTTCTAGAGCCAGCCATCAGATGACTAATGCAGCCAAGAAAACTCATCTCGGTGTGGAGACCGGCCTAGCCTCAGAACGATTGATCTGACTTTTGTTTCTTTAGGCTCGTTCAACACAATCATCAAGGTTTTCCACCATAGAGGCTGGTCAAACGTGACAATGGGGGTCACGTTATAGCGATGAGCTTGATCTGCTATAAAAGATAGTGTCGAGTAAATACATGTCATATCCCCTGGGTCCATGTCAATCATTGGGAGAAACAGAACGGAGGACTTGCCCGGATAGTCACCCTTGCACAACATCTGCATTGTTCCTGACCAAGACGTGCGTGGACCGCGCAGCAATGGTTGAGTTAATTTCAAAAGAAGATCTAAGTTAAACGATGCATCCTATCTCTATCTCCCAATACAGCAAACCCCTCTATGTAAGGATTACTTGCCGGGGTCAGCAAAATATAAATAGACAAAATAATAATAGATATATAAAAGTAAATAAATAAAAAAAAAAAATAGTAAATAAATAAATAAACTAACAAAACCTACGGAAGAACAGTAGAAGAGATACGCTGGCGAAAAGTATCAGTGTTTCTACAATTTTCAAAAATGTCTGGAGGAATACTATTCCATTGATTGATTGTTCTCGGGAAACTAGGGGTAGAAACGAGTGTTCATGTGTATTTCGAGAACTTCTGGTTTTTGGACGTAGGAGATTACAACAGTTAACAGTTACGAGGCCATGAGTAATTTTGTACAACAGGATCAAACGAGCGTCACAGCGCCTTTTTTCTAGGGAGCGCCATCCGAGTTCTGTCGGCATTTCCGTCACACTGGCCAGTGGATGAAAGCGTGTTAGTGTCCACCTTGCAGCTCTACGCTGGACCATCTCCACTCTATATGAACCGTTGTTTTCAACCCCGCGTCTGGGGTCCCAAATACTGCAGCAGTACTCTAGCTGTGGACGTACAAAACTAAAATACGCCTTTTGCTTGAGTGAACAGGACTTTACCCTCAGGTTGCGTTTGAGGAACCCTAAGGTGCGATTTCCTTTAGCAGTAATATTGCTGATATGAGAGTTCCACTTAAAGTCATGTGACAATTGTACTCCAAGATACTTTGTACTTGTGACTGACCTAAGAACTTTACCATGAAGATTGTAGTCATAATGGATCATTGATTTCTTTCGCGTTACTCGGAGAACTTCACATTTGTCTGGGTTAAATTCCATTAACCAATCTTTCGCCCACACTTGTAGGCTGTCTAGGTCTGATTGAAGTTGAGCACACTGATCTTCTGTGTGTATTGTCAAATACATGATTGTGTCATCTGCAAAGAGATGTACACCAGATTGAACGTATTCTGGCAGGTCATTAATGTACACAAGGAACAAAGTTGGACCGAGAACGGAACCCTGCGGTACCCCAGAAAGGACTGGTAGGTATGGGGACTGGTCACATCGACTACAACGCATTGTTGGCGGCTATCGAGGAAGCAGGATATCCAGTACAAGATATCATTTCGTACACCATAGAAATCCAGTTTTGCCAAGAGCTTCTTATGACTGACCTTGTCAAAGGCCTTTGAGAAGTCCATGATTACAAGGTCTGTCTGTGCTCTTGCAGATAGATTTGCCTGAAGAGTTGTTGTAAGTTCAAGCAACTGGGTCTCACAGGATCTTCCACGTCTGAAACCATGTTGTAGATGGTAGAGAATATTGTGCTGCTCGAAGTGTGTTGACATATTGCTGGTAACAATATGTTCCAACAGCTTACTGCATATGCAGGTAAGTGATATTGGGCGGTAGTTTGTCGGATCCCTTAGTTCCCTATAAAGTAACTGCGACGATTGCTCACTTCCGCTATTGTAGTATCGGATAGGAATCTTTCCAGCTTTGGCTATGTCTTCCTTGGTGACAGATTTCCTTGGGACTGGTTGGACATTTGCTGTTCCAGGTGTTACGGCCGCGATAATTCCCATGCCGTTAAATGTGTGAAATTCCCATGCCGAAAAACTCGGAGAGTTGAGATATAAGTAGCAGTACTGCAGTAGAATAACAGCACTTGAAGTCATGTAAAACTCGATCATCAAAGATCCAGCGACCAGCTTACATTGCGCGCCCTCCCACAGGTCACATCGCGAAAGCCCGCTGGAAAACCTTGCTGCAAATCCGAGTTAGTTGTCTCGAATTAAGGTACGTTTACACACAACGATTTGTCGGGCCGATTTTCCAAATATGGGCATCCAATTGATGGCGTTAGCGTTGACAGCAGCAAGTCCCGACACTGAAAATCGGGAGAAAAATCTGTAGAAAAGTCATTTTTCCAGAGTCGTAGCGATTTTTGACTGTAACTATTGTTGGACAGCGGTCCGATACTAGGGACATGCGCAGTGAAGGCATATGTAAATAGGCGCGAAGATAGCCAATGTCGAGGATATAGATATAAGGATTAAACCCATTTACGGAGTATACAACTTGGTGTCAAGAAGTGGGATCTTTAAAAGGAAAACCTCCTACCTTGGTCAAACAACATGGCCACAAACCTGAAGCGACCCGAGTTAAAACTCGGCGGTAATAGTGTGGAAAACTTCAAGAACTTTGAAGTACGATTTAACGATTACTGTATCCAGGCAAATTACAGAGATCTGGAGAAAGATCCAGAGACGGAGAAAGCCGATCACTACAAGAAACCACTGCTGGAGATATCGGCGATGAGATCGTCAATGCCTGATGAAGCACTACAGGTGATAAGATACACCATCGAGCCACAAATCACTGAGATAGACAAGAAGAAACCATGGATATGGATGGAGAAATTACGCCTTCACTACACTGGAACCATAGGAAGCTCGCTGATGGTCGATAGATTTAAATTTTGGAATAGCAATCAAGATTCTCACGCAAATGTACAGGACTGGGAAGTGAAGGTAAGACAGACAGGAAATCTATGTGGTTATGGTGCTATGACTGATGAAATGTGTCGTGATAAGTTTGTATTTGGCCTCCATAGTGGTGTTATACGTACAGAACTTTTGAAAACCCACCTAAAACCAAACAATACACCGAAAACCATGCAAGATGTAGTGACTGACGCCAAAGCAATAGAATCAGCTCAGAAAACAAACAAACTCATTGGGGAAACCACCAAGGGGGGTCTAGAAGAACAAGTAAATTGGACCAGTCACAAAGACATGAAGCTAAAGAGAATCGCTGGTACATGCCATTGGTGTGGGGACCAGAAGGGACCACATGCATGGAAAGCTTGCCCAGCTAATGGGAAAACATGTGCAAAATGTGGAATGCATGACCATTTTGCCAAAGTGTGTTTAGAAGATACGACACACCGACCCCAAGAGAGACCCTTTCGTCAAACTCGACCTAGGAAGCAGAAGAATTGGTCCAGTCAACCTCAACATTTCAGTAATTCCCGCAAGCACAGTCAGGGCCCCCCAAGGTACAAACACAACATCAATCAGCTTGGCATGACAGAGGATATAGAAGATGACAACAACACTGAGAATGAACAATATGATGAACAATACTACACACTTGAAGCACAACAACTGCATAATGTTAATACCCAAACACCTGGGAAACGCTACTTTGCCAACCTATCCTTGTCTACAACTGGGTCAAAATTCACGCGTGTCAAACTACAGATAGACACAGCAGCCACATGCAATACCATTTCAGATGTCACACTAAACGCACTCCTACCTGATGCCAGAATCAAACGATCAGCCTATCTGTTATACCCTTATGGCAATACCAAACCACTTCACCCTATTGGACAAGTGGAACTTCTGTGTGAACGGAACAACAGCTTTGAAACCCTGATGTTCCAAGTCCTACCAGGATCAATCATACAAAATAAACCAGCCCTAATATCAGGTGCTGACTCTGAAAGACTGGGCCTGGTAACAATCAAAGCAGATGAAATCTTCTCCCTATGCAAAGTAGTAAAATGCGGAAAAGAAAACCTGCCGGATGATCTACCAAGCTACAAACTCCACCCTCCCACAGAAACCACCACCAATTACAACCACAAGCTGTTGACTTGCAACCACCAAGAACAGACCCACAACAATAGTCCTGCAGAGTGCAAACCCCCACCATCACCCTCCAAACCTATTAAGATACCTGCCACCCGAAAACTACCACGACCTGGTCAACTACAGAGAGAACACGTCTTGCAAGAATATTCCGACAGTTTTAAGGGCCTAGGTTGCCTTGGCCCCCCAGTACATTTTAAAGCCAAAGAAAATGTAACACCTATCCAAATGCCAGTCCACAGGGTCCCTGTAGCAAAAAGAGAAAAAGAGAAGATAGCACTAGACAGGTACGAACAGGCAGGCATCATTAAGAAAGTAGAGGAGCCAACCCCATGGTGCTCAAATGAACTGATCAAAGAGACTCCCAAGAAGTTTAGGATCTGCATAGACCCTAGCCAAACTGTGAACAAGGTCATTCTCAGACCAATACACCAGATGCCTACACTCAGTGAACAACTCCACAAACTATGCAACGCAAAATGCTTCTCAATGCTCGACGTTCGAGAAGGGTTCTTACATATACCCCTTGACGAGGAGTCATCGCTCATGACTACGATGCATACATCTTATGGAAGGTACAGATGGCTCCGCTTACCATTTGGTATAACTAGTGCCCCCGAGGAATTCCAAAAACGACTACTGACTGCCCTAGAAGGACTGGAAGGAATTATCTGCATCGCTGACGATATTCTTGTTTTTGGTGAGGGTGATAACCAACAGCAGGCTGAGGAAGATCACGATCGGCGCCTAATAGCACTTATGGAACGATGTACCCGCGAGAACATCAAGCTCAATCCTGACAAATTACAATTCAAACTAAGAGAAGTAAAATTCATGGGAAACATCATCACACCCACAGGCATCAAAGCTGACCCAGGAAAGGTAACAGCAATCACACAGATGCCAACACCTCACAACAAAGCAGCCGTATTAAGATTCATAGGAATGGTAAACTATCTCTTGCCGTTCTGTGAACACCTCTCTTCAACCATCAAACCTCTCCGGAATCTCACGCAAAATGGTGTACCGTTCAACTGGTCCCAAGCACAAGAAGACGCGTTCAACAAGGCAAAAGACCTTATAGCCAAAGCACCGACCCTAGCTTACTACGATTTACAAAAACCTGTAGTTATACAAGCCGACGCCAGTGACGAAGGTCTAGGAGGAGCATTACTACAACCCGATGAACAGGGCAGACTCCAACCTGTAGCATTCACATCATGCAGCATGAGCCAAACAGAACAGCGATACTCGCAGATTGAAAAAGAATGTCTGGCCATCTGCCACTCTTTCAAAAAGTTCGATCAATGGTTGTATGGAAAGCAAGGAATAGAGGTACACACAGATCACCAACCTCTAGAGACAATACTACGAAAGCCACTAAACAAAGCCCCCGCAAGACTGCAAAAGATGATGAGACTACAACGATACAGTTTCAAAACCTCATACAAGAAAGGGAAGTCCCTTTATCTCGCCGACACTCTGTCACGCGCGGCACTTCCAGACCAAGTTGGTGCCAAAGTCACTGGGTTCGAGGTATTCAGAATTGAATTATCACACCAAGATGAACACAATGAGAGACTCACCAAGGACACCGAAGTACGACTTCGAGACACCACAAAAGATGACCCCAGTCTAGCACGGTTACATACCATGATTGTAAATGGTTGGCCTAACGAAAGACAACAAGTTGTGAAAGAACTGCAACAATATTGGAACTTCAGAGACGAGTTAACGGCACAGAACGGCATAATATACAAGGGCCAACAGATCTTAATCCCACAATCAATGCAGGCAGACATGCTAGCCAAGATCCATATCAACCACTTGGGAGCGGAATCAAACATAAGAATGGCACGAGAAGTCCTGTTTTGGCCTGGAATGAGAAAAGCCATCCAGAACATGTGTGAAACTTGTGGGATTTGCGCACTGTATGGTGATACCTCAACAAAAGAGCCAATGAAATCCTTACCGATACCCTCGCTTCCGTGGGAAATAATCAGCCAGGATATATTCACACTCGAGCAACGACCCTATCTGGTCACTGTCTGCCATTTCTCTGACTGGATCGAAGTGGACGAGCTTACAGACACGCTGTCGACGACCATTGTAAACAAGACTAAAACACACTTCTCTCGCTTTGGCATTCCACGCATCTGTCACACTGACAATGGTCCACAATTTGTAAGCAAGTCATACACAGAATTCGCACAAGAATACGGATTCACCCACACCACATCCTCCCCTTACCACCCACAAGGGAATGGTCGAGCAGAGGCAGCAGTAAAAGTCGCCAAGAACATGATGAAAAAGTCTGATGACTTCCAATGCGCCCTACTCAACTACAGGAACACACCTCAAAAAGCTCACACCTATTCACCAGCCCAACGAATGCTGTGTCGCCGCACCCGCACAAAACTGCCGACCTCTAACAACATTCTGGTTCCAAAGATGATCAACAGAATGACATCACAACGAGAGCTACACAACAAACGCACCACGAGCAAGAACATCTATGACAGAACAGCAGGATTAGAACACAAGGCTATACCGACCGGCCAATACGCATACGCCAAACCTCCGCCACACCGTCGTGGAAAACCATGGATCTACGGCCAGATTATGAAGGAGGAACCATCAAGATCGTACACGATCAAGACATCTACCGGAACCATACGGAGGAACAGAGTCCAAATCCGACCAACATCACCACCACATCCAGAACCTGCCATATCCAGACCACCGCATCCACAACGTAGCCTAAATCAACGACCAAAGCCAACCACACTGCAACCAATTTACATTACTGCCACAACTCCTCCTAACAATCTGACAAACAAGCCAGAAAATTATACAGAAGAAATAACGCCTACACAAGCCAGAGAACCTCAGAACCCAATGCCCGAAAACAACATGGAAGATATTTCCCTTTGTAACCAAACAGACCAAGATACGCCACCGCAACACATCAACGAACGGCCATCCAGAACAAGAAGACTGCCAGAAAAACTTAAAGACTATGTGCTAAACTTTTTAAATTAGATACATTCCCATTACGGAACACAATAAACCAGTTATCGTCGATATTTTATATTAGGTTAAAAAAACCAAAAAAACCAAACATTTTTCTGTTTGAAGGAAGAGAGATGTTGGACAGCGGTCCGATACTAGGGACATGCGCAGTGAAGGCATATGTAAATAGGCGCGAAGATAGCCAATGTCGAGGATATAGATATAAGGATTAAACCCATTTACGGAGTATACAACTCTATGACTACCGAATAAACGCGCGTATATTAAAAAAAAATTAAAACAAGAAAATAAATATATCGACGGTAAACTAAGAGTGTATAGCAGACGAAGCTGTTAATAATATTTAGTAAACATCGGGAGTTACGTTTACACACTGCGATTTGTCGGGGATGACGAATTAGCGAAATTTACCGCGAATCATGTAAATATTCGTCAGTGTCGGCCGGACAAATCGTAGTGTGTAAACGTACCTTTAGAATATCTCGTTGGATCTTTATTCTACACGATAAATTCGACAAAGACTGGATAATCTCTGCAGAAATAAGCAATAGTTGTTTTACATATATTTATTTTGCTGATACACAAATAATAAAATTGAATTGAAATCTTAAAACATTTAGAGGAAATAAAATATCAAGCACGTTTGAATAAGTGATAAATATGTAGATTTGCTAATATAGTCATCTGAATAATATTACAGGACCAGAAACGGCATAAATTTAATTATTTCAGTTTTCTCGACGCGGGTACCTGTGGATTTTGACAAAATTACAAAATGCTTTATTTCGGCACTTTCCACTGAAGGGATTTTTTAGAACTTTTAGTATGTTGTTTAGGTCACCTCCCTTGTTCATAATCCGGCGAGAGAAATTCTATTGCAATTTGTTCCAACTGGACCTATTAAATTTCGTAGATTGACTGAACTATTGACCAGTGTCCCAGTTGACCTGTGCACACCATTAGTTGACCAGCACCTACCACTTGATCAGTGCCCACCAGTTGACCAGTGCCCACCAGTTGATTATTATACAGTAGTGAAGAGATACCGTGTTATTATTTTAATTTTAATAAAGCTGATTGGTTATTTTTTGGGGTGAAAGGGTAATTTTCAAAATAATTTAAGATAAATTCTAGATTTCCAACCAAGACCTTGTGTTAAAGATGGATTTCTGGGGGAAAAGGCAAAGACTCCATAACTTTATTGAAGATCTTGCATAAACTATACAACCTGAATTTATGTTATGTTTAGGAATTTTATTTTTGAAATTTTTGTGAGTGCTAAGGTTTGAGAACAATTGCCATACTTTGTAATCAGATGGTAAAGCATTTGTGAAATTAGAAGAAACATTTCAGGAGGAATTCATATTATAACAAGAAGCCCGCTAGGCATTAACTCGGGCTATTACTGGCCTGTGCAGGGAATTATGATGCAACAATATATTCCCAGCTACATAATTGACTAATTCAAACACTTCCAATTTAGCAAGCAGCTGGCAAAAACACTTCAGTTCAAACCACTTGATCAAAAAGGAAAAAAAGGCACATGCACTGGTCACATGCCTATGCATATATAGAAACCTAGACTTGGCTAAAAAAACATAGTTTGTGTGAACCTTAGAATGTCAAATGTAAATTTATACTTGTAATAGGTTAAAAAGAAATTAAACAGTTGTTTTGGTGAATTTCTCAGTGTAAAATTCTCTTAATTTCCTAAATTTGGCTAAACATTCTTAGCTCCAGTTGTTTATTAAAAGCTGGAATGTTGCCTTGTAGGATGCAAATGTGATATATGCAAATATATATTTCTTTAGAAGTAATCGGTAACAAACTACCTCGATCACATGGCGGCAAGTTGGCTCACAAAGCTAGCATATGTGTAAAATACATAGCTGAACAAGCTGTCACTGGAAAACCAGCAAACAATAACAAACACTTCAACAATTGGAGTAGATCTAGATTGGAGTGGGTCTGGGTGTCAGATATGAGATGTTCATTTGTAAGCATTCAGCTATATAAATAGGTCATCAATCAAATATGTCAACAATCAAATCCAGCCGCATAACTGACTTTGAACACTTCAAGCAATCGCTGGCAAAAACATTTCGATTCAATTCGAACTAACTTCGAACACTTCCAAGCAATCTTAGACAGTTGACGCTGATCAACTGTTAGTGCGGTAAATATCACTTGCAAAATGCAAAACAACTTGAAGGCTTGCTGGCTTGACTGATCATGTTTAGGAGCTCTTTGGACCTTCCACACATGCTGGTTATATACAGTGATAGCAGAACGAAATCGTGTAGTATTCGTGAGTGCACCTGCCAACCACACGTCGTCTCCACTTTTTCACGCAGTTTCCTTAAAGTTTCCAATATATGGGAATACGCGAAGTCGCCATTGACTTTACCAACTAATCAAGACTAAGAATTCTTACTACCGTAGAAATGCATAGTTTCCTTTCCTTCATCTGATAGTCGACGTACGATTGGACAAGTTCAATATCGCTGACCACATTTAAATCTAACGAACGGTCTGGCTTCTTCAGACGACAAAAGTTCAGGAAACAACTGACCCTCTACAAGAACCTATTTAGTGTAGATGGGGAAAAACGACGACCACGCCTCAACGGATGTATGGTTACACTGTAGAATTCCCGCAGGTTCTGCAAGGATAATTTCACGGCGTAGCTCATTGCTTCTTCCGGTAAAAGACCCACTTTGCCCACCGAGCGTGTGTTGCTGTCCAGAATAGATTCAACTCCAGAATTCGTCTGCATGGCAGGGACGAAATGTTCTCCAGAAACACAAACCGAAGAGTCGAGTGACAGATCATTTTCATCTGGCAAACAGGTATGTAGGCTTTCCGGGCGAATTTCAGCTGCATCTGCTACAGATAACGAATGCACTTCTGATGCAAATGCTGACTTCGTTATGTCATCGTCCACTTGCCCTGTGTCACACTCTAATTCTGCAGCGTTACTTTTCAAAGGAGAATGTATATATGACGGCATAACGATGTCATTTGCATCAACAACAGTGCAGTTGCTATCTCCACCTCGAAGAATTACTTCTGCAGTGTTGTTATCCGTATCCGGTGGTATAGTGACTGTGTTTTATTTCAAAATCATACTTGGTCGTGTTTTCGAGGATTCCAAAACAGCGCGAAGGTCGTCTTCTGAAATAATATATCTACATGAAGGCCATCCTCGTGATTTGAAATACGCAGTGTCGCTCGGAACTGCCTGTTTGCAGTCGACCAATCATGTCGCAACCATCCGAAATAGAGTCATAATATGCTACTGAAAAATTCTGGATATACTCTGATTTTATACTTATAGTAGAGAACAGTAGGTCAACACCAGGGCCTGGCAGCAAGGAACAGGAGTGGTGTGCAGTGCCATGTTGCTTCAAGGTTGCTAGTAGCAGTAACTTTCACTTACTACATTTTTCTCAAATGAACTTCAGGCAGGAAAGATTAAACAATGAGAATTAAGATTTTATGGTGCCAGGTGAAGGAAAATTGAGTGTTGGAATACGTACATTTTAAGACCAAACCGGGACCAGCAACTTCAAGGCCTTCCTTCCTTCCTGCCTTTGCTGGAATTGAACCCGCGACCCTCCGATGCTAGTGCAGTGGTCTGACCACTGAAAGCCTAGTCACGATTTGATATATCGATTTGATATTGATATATCAAATCAACAAACACTGTATAATACCAGGTTATTTTACTTGTCTATAAATGGAGACCAAACAACAATACCTTCATAGTGCAAGGTCTGAATGAAATCGGAAAAGTACTTGAATAAATCCTCCTTTCGATCTCAAAAACTGTTGTTTGCTGAAATGAACAACTAACTGTTGTAGAAAATCATCAGGTGTCATGTCAAAGCAGCTGGATGCTGTAAATATCGGTTTAAATGCTGCAGGATCTCTTCGAATTTCACTTGGGAAACCATACAGTTGTAGGCCTTCTTCTAATTCCTTCAGCATTGGTATTTTTGGTACCACAGCTTCATTCCCACAAATACATCTGGAAAAAATGTACATATTAAAACATTAATGGTGTTCTGTGATTACCGATCGATAAATGGTGGTGAGATATACAGTAGAACTGGATGTTACATTATACCTTATTAAATTTTCCTTGTTTTTGACACTTTCTTTGTTGGGACTCGTCTATAGCCAATTGCATCTAACTCGGCCATGGTGTCTTCTTGAAGAAGAATTTGCTGCAGGTCGTGATCAGAACTCGCATTTGATATCTTCAAAGATATAAGAAAAACATAACTAAAATATTGTTAATTAATTAATATATAAAATCCCACTGTTCAAAAGTCTTCATTTTGATGATTAACAAAATAGTCAATGACTTATATTATTTTTTACCTTTTCACCTGCAGCTTTAATTGATTCCTTTTTTATGTCTTCTATTTGGATGGAAACTGTTAAGACCACCCGAGATAAACTGGTAAACCCAACCAGCAAGAAAAGTAGGAGCTGGACCACCTTGCAGAACACTTGAGGCCATTAGTTCACCTGCAACCTTAAAGTGTCCCTCAGTTAGAGCAATTGTGCTTTGGACAGGAACTCCATCACTGAAAAGATGAATTTCCATTTGCTTTAGGGCTTCTAGAAAAAAATATTGGATTATTTTTTATATATTCATACCAAAAATAATTTTGGCTGGTGTCTGGGGAGTGTGTTATTCTTTTTGTTTTTGGGGGAAATTTCCCCCCTATAATATGCTCAATACATTTTACAGTAAATTTGTTAAAAATAGTTTTAAATATATACAATACTGCAGACAAATTCTCTTTTTGGCCCTCCACCATCAACAGCAGGTCCGCAATAAAGTTAACTTTAAGGGAATTCTCTGGATTGAACCATATTTGCTATGCTTGCTGTGGCATCCACATAATCTTCCAACAGCACTTTGTGACGGACATAGATGGTACTTCTTGCTTCATTTACATTTGTTTTGAGGGCTTGTAGAGATTCATTAAGATCAGTCTTTGGATTTTCAACAACGGGCATTGTCTCTTGATCATCAGCACTTGTAATGATGTCTTCACGAGGAAATTCCATTAGTAGATTTCCATATGTTCTCCTGCTGCAAGACAAACCTTCAGCCACTTCAGCACATGTATCAGCGTGCTCTGCAATTTCTGTTG
This sequence comes from Chrysogorgia sp. JL179-B06, assembly GCA_035772405.1. Classification (NCBI taxonomy): domain Eukaryota; kingdom Metazoa; phylum Cnidaria; class Anthozoa; order Scleralcyonacea; family Chrysogorgiidae; genus Chrysogorgia; species Chrysogorgia sp. JL179-B06. The sequence continues at coordinate 612,959 of JAYKKM010000272.1, forward strand.
TTGGAAAACTTTTGTAGCATGTGGGACAGTTGATCACCTCAACAGGCCGTGAACTACCACAAAGACTCTGAGGATCAGTGCTTGTGTCCTGCTTTCAGTCGAACTTGCTTCTCCTTGCTCAACTTCTTGAACTTCATCACTATTCTTTAGTTGCCAGCCAATGGTTCTTTAGCTTCTTGTTCTCCTTGATTAGAGCTGTGCAACTGGAACAATCATTACCTGCTTCTTCACTTGTTGTTCTATCAAACAATAACTTATATATAATAACTGTGTGGGATTAATAAATGGTTTATACAGTAGATCACATGAAAACATCAACACGAGATGGGAAGCAAACTCAAATCGTCACCAAATTCACTCTGTCGAATATAAAAGATGTTTAGAAAAAACAGATAAAAACAAAATTTTGCAAAAAAAACAGAAAACAAATATGATATTAAAAACGTACCGAAACATGTTCTGTCGTCTGATCATCCATGCACATTTCCAAGTTATAGGAAGTGGAAGGTTCATCATCGCCAGTATGAAGAATTGCCCCAGTGGACGCTTCAGCATTCATCTAAAATAAGATTGTTTGATTTTATTATAAAAGTTGGTAGTTTTGAAACAATAGTGCTGTCGACGAACTTATAATGATGATATGCAAACAGCGCGCAACTAATTGCGCGTATGCTAATGTAATATCCTTACCTTCCTACGATGACTTCGTTGTGATGGTTCATCATCCTTATGCGTGGGAGCGAAAATAGATGGTATGGCTGTGATACCAATATTGTCTCACTTTAGGGGGTGTTTACATGGAGGCGAGCAAGACCGGGTACCCGGGCTAGCCCGCTTAACCGGGATGATTTTCTTCTGCGTTTACATGAGGCGGGCTGGCTCATCGCGGGAAAGTTTGAATTCAAAATGGCGCGTAAAATGAATATATTATTTAAGTTTTGTTTGATAACTATGGAAATTGCAGTTTTTATAATATTGGTAATGCAGCTGCATGGACTTATTATTTTGTGGAAGATTTACGAGGAGAAAAGGAATCATACGATAAATGCATGGATTCAAAGTAAGCGAAATTATAATTTGCGAAAAATGAAGTTGGCAAGAGAGCGAAGACTCAGACGAAGAAAGCGACGTTGTTGGATACAACCTGGAAGAACAGACCAATGGTGGATAAATATAATTAATGGCACTGCACTCGAGGAATGCTGGCACAAAAATTTCCGGATGTCACAGGACCCATTCATGGAGCTAGAAAGAGAGCTGCGACCTTATATCTCACCTGATCCGAATTCACCTAATTTCAGATCACTCAGTTGTACAAAGAAACTTGCAATAACTTTATACTATTTAAAAGACACTGGATCCCTCATCATGACAGCTAATGTATTTGGTGTTGCTGTATATAATGTCTCTAGGGTTGTAACAGAAGTATCTGATATAATTTCGAATGTAGTTGGACCAAAATATTTGCACTTACCTGTGGAATTTGAAGCCAAATTTGGAATGGTACAAGCATTTGGTTGTATCGATGGGACCCATATACCTATCCTTCGTCCACTAAAAGATCCCCAAGATTATTTTTGTTACAAAGAGTTTTATTCTTTGAGTGTTCAGGCTGTGTGTGATTACAGAGGTATGTTTATGGATGTTGAATGCAAGTGGCCAGGGAGTGTCCATGATGCAAAAGTGTTTGTAAACTCATCAATAAATAACAAATTGAAAAGTGCAACACTGCCAAGCACATTTCAGTCAATTACACCAGGCACTGAAAAAATACCAAATTACTTAATTGGTGATCCGGCATATCCCTTGACCGCATTTTGCATGAAAGAATATGCAACTTGTGCAACAAATGAGGAAGTTGTTTTCAATGGTCTCTTGCGAACAGCTAGAAACCCAATTGAGTGTGCATTTGGTAGGTTAAAAGCACGATGGGGATTTCTTTCAAAGAAAGTGGATCTGAAGTTAGAAACAGTTCCAGTAGTTGTATATGCATGCTTTGTCTTAAATAACTTCTGCGAGAAAAACAAATCATATGTTGATGAAGATCTTGTGAGAAAGCAAATTGAGTTATCCAAAAGAAATGAGGAACAAAACCAAAACATTTTGGACCCCATTTTCTCCTGTAATTCTGGTGAGGGTGAAGTGGTTAGAAGAATAATAACAGGCAATATTCGAGATAACCTGCCTGACAATCTGGTAGCCTGAGATATCAGAAAGTAGCATTATACAACTAAACAATTACTATAAGTTATTATAGAAAGTAACAGTTTTTTTATAGTTTATTTCATTTGACTTTATATTAAAAATATTAGTAATAACTATTAAGTATAAAAGTGGTTCATTCCAGAAAAGATGCGACCCCTCTCACCGAGGAAATAGAAAATAATCATTTCACATTTAGCCTTCCCTTTTGGACAACTTAAATCACCCCCTGCCACCCCCCCCCCCGAGACAGGATTTCCTGTGATATATTGAGGTATGGATTTTGTCTAGAACCACCATAACATATTACAACCAAAACATCATAATACCAACTATATGTAAATATAAATAGAACGTTGTAACAATGTTGGCATTACATATTGACTTCTTTAAACAGGATCATCAATTTCAAAACATAATTTCAAATAGCATAAAATTCCAAAACAATTGTAAACACAACAATATAAATTGATGTTTTTTACAACATGTTATAATACACAAGAAAATGCTTCAGTGCAATTTATCACAAACAACATTGCAGAAATCTATAATAGCAGTGAACTGTTTGTCAAAGATTGTAACTTGAAAACCATATATCTATCTCAGACATTTTCTTGTGTATTGTGAATCAGTATTAACATGGTTTCTTGTACAAATTGGATAAAACATGTATTTGTAGCTTTTTTATTAAACACCTCAAATATTACTAGTCCTTTGGACTTGTGCTAGTTTGATACTCTTGCATATTATTTTTATCCAAATTGATTGCAAAACCATACTAATAGTTAATACATTACCACAACACATGAACCAATGGTTGCATAAACTTTGTACTCTGCTTCTTCTCCCATATAAAATCAAAGTGAATGATACACATTCTCATCATCACGACGTGCTGCATTGGATGAGAAGTTATGTTGGACTTGGTCAGAGTGTGTACCATGTTGCATACCATGGAATTGAAGGGGATTTGGACCATTCTGACAAAATAGATTTTGATTAAGAGGCATTGGTTGAGGCTGGGGGTTAGGCATTGCCTGAGCCATGACTTCCTGGGCCATCAGCTCGATTGAGCGTGAAAGTCCATTTCCCAGTTGTGTCATGCAACTGCTTACATCTTTCAATGCACTAGAGAATGATGATGTTGAGTCTCGAGTGGCATCAGCCAGATCCTTCCTGAATTTTGAATCTTCTTTTGCTTCGTTTAACAAAAGAGTATCACGCTTGGGGACCTGATTAATATGTTTTCGCTTGCGATTATCCAATAATTCTTCATCCTCAGCTTGTCCAATTTCATCCTCAAGTGTAGATAAACCATTATCATTGTCTTCATCGGATTTTTCATGATGGATCTGGGTAGAATCAGGTTGGTTGAAAGTATCATTTCCTACACCAAATGGAAGAGGCTGTGTAGCAGCTGCACCACCCCAGATTGTAAGTAATTTGTCATAAAATTCATATACTATTTTGCCACTGCCACTTCTCCCATTTATTACTGCCTGAGAAAACTATTGCCTGATCTTTTACTTTTTCTCTTATTCGTGCATAACCCTTCTTCACCAAATCATTTTCGACCTTGTTTTTCTTTCTATAAGCGTTGATTTCTTTCTTATCCATGGCGGACAACGAAGTATTTGCTGGGGTCACGAAAACAGGACCAAATAACAAGATATCCTCTTCGGATAATTTAGACATTTCGTCTCGTAACCGAGAATACTGAGCTGGACGATCGCCGTCAAAATCTACGTTTTCGTATTCCATTTCGCTCTTATAATTTGAAAGGCATGTATTTAAGTTTTCTACCATCTGTGGGTCCCAACGAAATTGTTTTGGTTTCGTTTTTTCTTGCGTTTTTTTCGCCGAAACGACAGGTATATTAACAAGACTGTTTAACTCCGCCATCTTGTAAACAAACACGAACTGAACACGCAAATCGTAATTTTCCATCCCGGTTATCCGGGCCAGCCCGGTCTATGCGTTTACATGGGAAAATTCCCAGCCCGGATAGCCGAGATCTCGGCTAGGCGGGCTAGCCCGGTCTCCATGTAAACGCGAGATGAATATTAGTATGAATTAATAGCAGACGTTGGATCTCGGCTAAGCGGGCTAGCCTGGATACCCGGGCTGGCTCACCTCCATGTAAACACCCCCTAAACCCTTTTTCCTCAAAAGTTAGAATACAGGTGTTCCCCACAACCTCTTCATATCTCTTCAGAGTTCAATTGGATTTTGCTGTTGCAAAGTGTTTTGTTCGGAAAACTCATGAGATTTATACTCATGATCAGTTTTCAGATCAATCTTCACATTATGATACCGTCAAAGAATTGATTTTGTATGAGTATGAGATGATCCCAGAGGCATAGCACCATGCTAAATTTCTGAATTACGAAAAAGCCAATAGACCGCTTGCATGATGACGTCACTAACTCGTATAGAGTAATAACCCTAGAAACAAATAGGGTTGTGTTCTAAGAAAATATATTGAAATTTTATTTTTCAAACTCGAAAAGTTAAAAAGCTTTCGAAAAGCTAAAAAGCACTCGCCTAGCGGTTCGTATTTTTTACGTTTTCTCCAGTCTTGCAATATCCAGCATGTTTCCAGTATCCTGCATGGAAAAACTACGAAAGCCGACGAGGGACTTCAGAGTTAAGACTTCAGACAATTCATACGCACGGAAAGTCTGAAGTCTGATCGTAGTTCCACCAGTTTATACATCTGCATTGATCAAAGACGGGAGACAGGATAGAGATGATATGATTAGTAATTACTTTCTACATGGTTTCACAAATTCTGAAATTGCTGGTTTTCTGTCTTTACAGCGTGGCATTATACTTTGCGTGCGTATGAATTGTCTGAAGTTTGAACTCTGAAGCCCCTCGTTGGCTTTCGTAGAAAAACATCTGTTATTCTTTATCCGCTCTATTAAACCATAATCTTCGGAACTTTGAAGACTTATTGGGAAATATTCGATATCCTGGTAAACACTCGAAATAAATTTCATATTTCCGCACATCCATGTATTATTCTCTATATAGAGAGCGTGTTCTCGATCATTCACTTCCGGTTATTTTATAAGTATATATATAATTTTACATTTATAACAAGTTAATATAAAATTTATCATGCATATTCCATAGAACTAAGCAGAAACAAAACTTAATAATAGTTAAATCGGTAAACAACATTTGCCAAGAAATTGTAACGAGACGTACTTTAAAGTGTCTATGAAGTAAAAAATCGTTGCCAGTTTTCTTCTTTTAATCAACAGTTAAGCATAGCTGGAGCATTCACTGAAAATTTCAAGTGAATCTGGTAGATAGTGGTCGAGGTATAGTGGCTGGTGACGTAGTAGGTGTGTATACGTCATCTTCACCGTATATTCGATCCCATTCTTTCGTCAGATTTTGTAACATTAACCTATAATAAAGGGCGGTATATACTTCATGGTAACACTAGACCGGATTTCCATCTGTTTTTTATACCCCTAACCCCAACCGTAACCCAAATCCTAACAATAACCGTAAAATACGGTGGGAGACTATATGTATTGTTACCATGAAGTATATCCCCAAAGGGCCAACTTTGGACCTCGATATCTCGAAAAGTACGTACCACACTCATTTCTTGGAAAATGATTATCTACATGACAATATTCATTTTTGTTTAAAAATATAAAATCCAAATGTTTCGCTTCATAGCCACGTTAAAGCTCACCGATACTACAGTGCTACTTCTCCAAATATCTAGAGGCGATAGAAATTGGTAACACACCAATTTCCATCGCATCTAGATCTATGGATAAGTAGCACTACACGTTAGATAACAGGTCTAAGTCCAGAAATTCCCCGACATGGGCGAAAATCCACTGATCTCTAAATAAAGACTGGATTGAGCTTTCTATTGTATCTGATGAGCTGATTTTGAAGCCTACATATTTGCATAATGTAAATTAACGAGAGATCATTAGAAACTCCGAGATTGCAAGCAAATCAAAACTGTGTGACGCTAGCAAAATAGGTTTAGTGTCTGGCCATTAGTGCCTTGACATTAATGCATAAAATCTTCAACCTAATTTGACGTCTCGTATCAGGCTTCTCACTGGATAATTAGAGCCAACGGCGGCCATTGCTAGGCGATGAATCGTTTTACCCAGTAATTTGAAAAATGTTTTCTGGTCCTCTTTATAGTAATATTATTTAATTTTGTCGATGGTAAGAGCACATAAACCATCAAAAAACCTCATAGGATTCTCAGTTGGTCCCTTAGTAATGGCGGACTTCCGGCTTCATTTTCTGAACAATCTTTCAAACTCGATCCAGTCTTTATTTAGAGATCAGTATTTATATTTAGAGACTAGCGGTGGGCTGGGGACATGCTCCCCTGAAAAATTCAGAATTTGAAGGTCTAAAATGCCTTGCATTAAAACAGATTGATTTAGGCTGACAATTCGTATAGGAAATTTTACATTCATCGGGGAAATTTGTTAAGAAATTTTTTTAACAATCAAAACAAATGGAAAGGCAACTTTAACATTACTTTAACATAGAATACATTTTATATTTTAGAAAATATAGACTACATTTTAAATTTTGCATACGTTAATAATTTGACTAATTTTCCCGACGTTTTGTCAATTTTTCACAAACAGGGGCTAAGGGTCCCATTTGGCTCCTCTAAACCTCTGGCGCCATCCCTATTCACACGGGCGATTTTTGCTGCGATTAGATTGCCATTTTAGCTGTGACTTTGAACGCATTTGAACAGCCGGCGATTTCTCTGCGATTTGTTATTTTGAAATCGTAGCAAATCGCTGTGGTTTCGAGTTTGCTCGAATTTCGCTGCGATCTTATGCGGAAAAGCATCAAAATACGCTAGAGCAGACCCCCCAAAAAAAAACACAAATACTGATTTCGCGCGCAAACATGGCGGTCGCAGAATCTGGCAAAGGCACTCCAAGAGTAAGAAATGTAAAAAAGAAATATTTTTTCAAACGCGTTTTTAAATCACAGCACGAGCGCAATAAAAGTCGCAGCAAAATTGGGTCTTAAATTTTGAAAACTCCAAAGTATGATAACGTATTTCCACGATTTACAAAATTAAGTTGTTCCTTTTCTACTGAAACAGACAGTACATCCCCTTCATTCAAGAGGTGGACTGCTGAGAGAGTATAATAACTAGATTTCCCCACAACACCATTTGTTTGAATTGCTCGCATGAGTATTGTCTTTTTCTTACTCCTCTCGCGCACAACAATAAAAAGAAGATACGTTTGAAAATAGTCAGACAGTAGGCTGGGCGGCATTTGAAAATAAATTTGGGTGTAAATTAAGTACTTCTTCAGGATATTAATGTAAGAAAACATGGAAAACATGCCGGGTGTGGCATGACCTAGCGAGGTAATTGACCATATTCTCAGTGGAACTAAATAAAAAGGGGAAAATAAGCGAAAATTTAATATTGGCTAGGTTATCACTTGTAAGACACACATGGAATTGAAAATAATGAAATTGCAAGCCCGTGCATAATATACTCTAATGGGGTTGCAGCCCTTACAGCCAAAAGCTGAACTATACGCTCGTCGAAAACTACATAATATAAAAAGTCGGAATTACCTTTCACTTCTAGCTATATAAAGAGTAACAATTTATAAAATAACATGTATCCTACGCAGGCTCTGATTTGTCAATACCCGTGTTTGGATCAAGCCATCCAAGCACGGAAATTTCCTGCCAAAAATTTCCTTAAGTTTTTTCGGCTCGTTCTCTTGTATTATTTTATAAAAGAAATACCAAATGGTTTTTCCGTGTTTGGATACTGTGATCCAAATACTTGGGAAGTTGCTCGACTTTCGAAAAGCCATTCGCCAATCTTTGCAACTTTACGCTTTTCTCCAATGTTGCAACTTCCCGCGTGTTTGGATCACACAATCCAAACACGGAAACCATTAGGTGTTTCTTTAGTACAACACACTTACCCATGCTTTTGAATTTGAATTTAATCAGTTTCAAAATTAGCATATTACAGAAATAATTAATTTAATATTTAATTATTTACAATAATAATGCAATTTATGGTCAGTTTAAAACAGAAATCATGTTTCCATAACATAAACTGCCAATTACGATATAATAAATCACAATATTACCAACAGACAATACAGATACTAATATTTCTTATTTCCTTCTTTGCAAGGCCTTTCCCAAAAATATGGGTTACCGCATATCCGGTCAAGTGGCCAGATTCCCGGTCAAATGTGTGTATGTTTTTCGTCTTATTTCCTTCTTTCATTGTCTATAAGTAATTTTTTTAGAGAAATCAATACCACCTCTCTTGCTATCAAAGCTAACTACAGACGGTACCGTTTCAGCCTTTTGGGCCTCATCAGTGTAGTGCTGATGAGCAGAGTAGGTTGGGACAACAACAAAAATAATTGACATATTGAGCTTGATGCAGTCAATACTGTATTTACTATTACAGTGAAGAATCGAATTGATGTTCTTCTTTTATGGTAACAGTGTTGATTGCCATTGGATACACATAGTGATACAGTACTGTGACAAATTATATCAATATTTGACTTTTTAGACAGTGCATAATTGTTAACTTGCACTTGCACAACTCCAACTTTGTGGTTGTAGACTGTAGAGGCTTGCCTACACTTCAGATAGCAGTGTTATTAGAGTTCGGTCTTTCATAAATATCAGATATGTTGACGTTATTGAAGTCATTATTGAGAGGAACACATTATTGGTGGTTGACGGTTTAATAGACCAACTTGTACAACTCCAACAATGTGGTTATAGACTGTAGGGGCTCACCTTCACTTCAGATACCAGTGTTATTATAGTTCAGTCTTTCATAACTTAATATCAGCAACATGTTGATGTTATGAAGTCATTTGAGACCAGAGGAAATTGGTGGTTGATGGTTTAATAGACCAACTTGTACAACTCCAACAATGCTGTTGTGGACTGATACCAGTGTTATTAGAGTTTGGTTTTTCAGAAATCTCAGATATGTTGATGTCATGAAGTCAATTCAGACTAGAGGAACATTATTGGTGGTTGATGGTTTAATACGACCATCTTGGACAACTTCAACTATCTGTACTATGTGGTTGCAGTAGAGCCTCATCTTCACTTCAAACAGCAGTGTTATTAGAGTTCGGTCCTTCAGAAATATCAGAAATGTTGATGTTATGAAGTCATTTATGACCAGAGCAATAAATATCACAATCCATTTCATGGCCATGTATTAAATTGAGTATTGCTGCTGGATTTTCATTATTGTACCAGATCTTTAAGTTTGTCTAAAACATGAAACAGAGAGAAGATAAGTACGTTAAAAAGCAATTAATTACATGCATGTCAGCTTAATGTACTGTATGCCTACTGTCGGAACTTTGAAGGATAGTTAGATTCAATAAATATTTTTACTTACATTATGTGCTGTCCCTTGCATGGCTTGGGTTGTCCAAGTGTCCCATTAATCCCTCCCCCCTTGCATGGTTGAACTACATGCCGTCTCAGGCATGGCACAATATTTTTCATTGTTCATACTAACTAATATTATACAGGTTTATAATTATTAATAATTTAGAATATAAATATTTTCTAGTTACAATATTTTACCGTGATTTTAATAGCATCATGATCAGAGTAATACACATTTAGAATGTAATTGTCTATTATTTGGAATACTGTCGGTCTAACATACACATGATCTAATAAGCTGCCAGAAGAAATAAATGTAGGTTTTGTTACAATCTGAGTATAATTAAAAGATTACATTAAATATTTTAGTGGGTGTACTTGATCGTCATTCAAATAATTAATATTAAAGTCACCAAGAATCATGTCAATTGTATAACTATCAAATATGTACCTTAGACAATCTACATATTGTGTGATGTTAGAGGCTTGTTTTCGATACAGCAAAAGAAAGGTTTTTAATTCTCGTGATTGAGTATTGACCAGGTCAAATTTTAGTGCATTTATTGATGAAAAATATTCACATTGTCTAATTTCTACACTATTCTTTGTGCACAGTGCCATACTTGAATATTTATCAGTATTGTGATCTTGACGGTGAAGTTTAAATGGAATGAGATTATTGACTATTTCTTCATCAGAATCTTGGGGAAATAATTGAGTTTCAGTAAGAGCTATGATGTCACTATTGAAAATTCTTGAATCATATTTGATATCAATGCTATGCTTTCTGAGAGATCTTATATTTAATAGTGATATAGTCAAAACATTGGAGGTGTCTTGCAGAACATTTGTTAAATGTGGAACAGTACATTCATTTTGTAGTCTTTGGTATTCTTCAAGAACTTTAGGGTTTGCTTTAATATGTTTAACCTCAATTTGTCCTAAAATATACAGACCATGTAAAGAAGTTGCACGGCTTAAGGCAACATAAACTTGTCCATAGTTAAATGCTCTCTGTTTTATTAATTCAGAACTGAATACAACTTTTTCAAGTGTCAGACCTTGAACCTTATGTATAGTACATGCCCAAGCAAGTGTAACAGGAAATTGTACTCTCTGTATTTCTGGAGAAGATGCTTTGCCAGGTCTTATTTTGATCTTTGCTAGTACAGGTTCAATAGGAACTACTTTATTTTCTCTTGCAAAAGGTTTGCCACAAGTGTTAATTAAGTCTTTACCAGCATTTTGGTCATCAAATTTTATGTATAGAACAGTTGGTATTTTGGTATTTTGATTCACATCAATTTTAAATACAGTTCTCATTTGTCCATTAATAAGTCTATCTCCAATACTGATATTTGATGTAAGCATTACTCTAGCTCCTTCTTTAATCAGAATTACATAATCAAGTCCACCTGTTTCAGATCGACTTCTTGCTAGTACTCTATCAATATCTTGTTTCTTTACATTTGTTGGATATTGATCTTTAGCTTTAATTGTGAATAAAGATCAAGAAAGTTCTTCTAGTTTGTTTTTATTATGTCCATCAACAGGTGAATTTTCAGCCCAGATATGGAGTGCATCTGATGGATAATTAGGATCACATGGGGTAATTGATCTTGACTGTATTGTCCTAATATCATCTTCTGTTTGACTAGCAGTCCTTACTCTGTTTAAAAGTTCAATAAATGTTTGGTCATTTTTTTGTCTCATGATTTCAGTAAGTTCTATCATTTTAAAGACATACCATGGATGGCATAGATTAAAAACATCATTTTTGTAAGAATCAAATACAAATCTCTTACGTATTGGTGGAAGTTGGCATAGATCACCCACAACTATAATTGAAATTCCTGCAAATAGCAGAGAACTTGTGGTAGCAAATATATATTTTAATCTTTGGTAGAAATTTCATCAATTATTATTAGCTTTAAGTCAGCTAGTGTTAGTCTTAACAGTGTTTTCCTTTGATCTGACATTGCAGGTACATTATCGCCAGCTTCTATAGGTATACCAAGACCAGTATTAATTGTTGTTCCATCAATATTTATTGCTGCAACACCTGTTGGTGCCATAAGAAGTACTGTTGGTAATTCAGGGTTAATCGGAGGATGTCTAAAAGTTTTAACTGCTGTATGGTATATTGTTTTAATCAAGCGACTCTTTCCAGCACCTCCACCACCAGTTAAGAAAAGATAGAGTGGTTCTATTTCAACAGGTTTTAAACTGTTCATGTTTTTCATTGTATTGCGACACCATGAGAGAAATGTATCATATGCATGACGTTGCTCAACGTTCAAGGACCTTACAGTTTGACGTAATATATCATCAGATATGTCTGTTGGTCTGTTGTAAGAAGTAATCACTCCAGGAGAATTGTGCTGGATCAAAATGGGATGGTAATTGTTCATTGAATGATTCATGTGGTAATGAGTCGTCTTGCATATTACTTTGCAAATCTGAATTTTCCTGATCATTAATCGAATCAAATGAACGGAGAATATTACCTTGGTTGGATTTCAGTACTTCAAAAGCCTCGCTAATAGCATCTGCATCTGGTTCGAATATTGCTCTGTTGTGCTCAACAATACCTTGAACATCAGGTTCATAGAACTTTGTTGTATATGTTTGATCTGAGGCAATTAAATTAGTTTCATCTCGCCATGGATAATAAAGCATAAGTAAATGATGGAAATATGATTCTGGTTCTTTCTTTTTATTTGGTGTGTGGTACCTTAGGACAGCTTTAACTTTTCTACATTTCATGCATTCATTAGTGTTTATTAATTTAATTTTTTTTGGAAGACATTCTGCTGTATTACTTGTTTTACTTTGTGATTCAATTAAGTCATCTGTTAGAACATCAGGTTGAGAGTCTTTTGTTTCACTGGAATCCTTTTTATAATCTTTATAGTAATATGTAGCAAATTCTGCCAGGCATAATTTATCGACAATTGAAATTGTGGTTGGTCTAATGCTGTAACGCTGAATTATATTTGACTTAAAGATATCTGTACTATCATCATCTAGTTCATCAAGTTCTATTTGTGTTTTAGCAACACGGACTCTTTTCTGGAAAATCTGTACTAACAAAAACTGTTGCTGGGAATATTTTTCGTAACCAAAGTTCAGGCATTGATCTATAAACACATTCCTGTGAACTCACTTCCCTTGTAGAGAGAAAAGCAGCACCAATTTTTTTCAGACCATCTCTGATATTCATGTTCTCAGCTTTTGCTTCTTTTGCTGCATTCATAATAGCTTGTGAACATTCAGTTTCATCTTTAGTGAAATATGAGCAGACATATGTTATGCATTTGTAGTGATTGAACACAGGTTGTAAGTCAACATTTGCTGCAAAGCCTTTAAAGGGGAAGTCAGAGTTCAGAACAACTTAGGCTCAAATGAAAGATTATATAATTCTGACCTTCCATACCAAGTCTTAAATCTCCGCGTTAAATACAAGTCCAGAAATAGAGCGTTAAAAGTGCGAAATTTTGCATATTTGGCAGCAGCCATTATGTACATCCGAGCGAACCTGCGATCACGCAGCGGTATTACCTCGTGACGTCACTGCGCGGTAAGCGAAGAACTATTTCACAACATACAGCGAAAATTACTGACAAAGCAAAGAGAAATGGAGTATTCAAACGAATCTTCGAGCGATGGTTCGTCAAGTTCTGGCTTAGAAGACAGCGGAGAAGATATTAACGTCGAAGGAGACGTAAACATGATTAATCTTACGCGTTTGAGCCGGTTGAAGAAACAGATTCTGATGACGATGTCGACGAGGAAATGCCTATCGAAGACGAATCAAATTCAGAATCCGAAAATGCTACAAGCAGATTTGAGGACACAAACTGGTAATTATACAGTCTACTTCTATTATTTATTTTGCACAATCATAGCAATCTTTGTGGCGGTTTCTATTTATAGTGTTTTATAATATATTTTTATTGTAGTCTAGTATGCCGGATTTGCTTGTCAGAACTTTGTCACGACTAACTTCTAATCTTCTATCGTTAATGCACCAATTCTGCTGTGAAAATCGTAAATTTAAACGATATGATAAAGCCTAAATTCACCATGAAATGCTTAAACTCGATCGTGGCTTTATGGGTGCCTTTGTACTCACTGCCAGATGATGGATAGAGAAGAGGAATGTGTGTGCTGCCAAGAGGTCTCAGCTTGTGTCTCAAAACATGAAGAAGTAGCACAAGTTGAGCAGATTCCTATCACAGGCTGTATTACTGACAACCATGGATTTCAAGTTGTGTGTCTGAATCATTGGGTCTTACAGGCTGCTTGGAACCAGTACAGACAGCAGTATGGTACAAAGGCATTTGAGGGGCCTGAGCACAAAAAACAACGATACATTGCATACAGACAGCTTGTTAGGTGGTGTTTGGGTGATCCTGTGCAGTAAGCTGTATTCGTGCTCAATTTCCACCTCCAGGTTTAGAAGATAACTTTGTTTTTGAGGGTTTCAAGGCTGCAAATTACTGTCGGTCATCGGTCAATGACCGACCATATTTTTCGTTTTGACCGACCAGATCTTGTTATGGTCGGTCATCTGACCGATTGAATCAGTCAGTTGGGTATAATAATTGTCAAAATTCAGAATACAGTACCTATATTACACCAAATTTTGTTTGTTTAAATTTATTAGTAAAAACGCGTATAAATATCGGAAAAATTACCGGTGAAGAAATTCTCGGGCTTTATCTCTTACTAAATAAAAAAATATTGCTTCTATTGTTATTCTAATAATGTACAGTAGTTTGCTATTTACATGTATTTGTTTTTTCCAAAGCCAATCAGGGAACTGTTTATTACTTTTCCCCCATTCGTGACATGTGTGCTGCTATCACATCATCTTTACTGCGCCTTGGAGTTGGAACGATGTTCTTCGGAATTCTGCCAGGAATTGTGGATGTTTGTTGGCTTTTGTCATCCTTGAACAACAACACACCTTCCATCAACTGTTGCACAAAAGCGAACGACTTCCTCTCCAACACTGGTTTCGCGACCCATTTTTTGCGGACCACCTTGTACCTCTTTTCCCTTTGTTTGGTGGCATTGATGAACGTGGCTTGCCAGTATTGAAGTTGTGGTCAATCACTGCCAATTGGGTTCTGCTCACAATTTCTGGCAGCATTCCGAAGAACATCGCTCCAACTCCAAGGCCCAGTAAAGATGAGGTGATAGCAGCACACATGTCACGAATGGGGAAAAAGATTCCCTGATTGGCTTTGGAAAACATAAATACATGTAAATAGCAAACTACTGTACATTATTAGAATAACAATAGAAGCAATATTTTTCTATTTAGAAACCATAAAAACCCTACACCTTAACATATTACTCATCTGCAAATCTAAAACCCTCAAAAACAAAGTCATCTTCTAAACCTGGAGGTGGGAAATGAGCACGAATACAGCTTACTGCACAGGATGGAAGGGGAACCCTTATCTCTTTGCCTAGTACACCCAAACACCACCTAACAAGCTGTCTGTATGCAATGTGTCGTTGTTTTTTGTACTCAGGCCCCTCAAATGCCTTTGTACCATACTGCTGTCTGTACTGGTTCCAAGCAGCCTGTAAGACCCAATGATTCAGACACACAGCTTGAAGTACATGGTTGTCAGTAATACAGCCTGTGATAGGAATCTGCTCAACTTGTGCTACTTCTTCATGTTTTGAGACACAAGCTGAGACCTCTTGGCAGCACACACATTCCTCTTCTCTATCCATCATCTGGCAGTGAGTACAAAGGCACCTATAAAGCCACGATCGAGTTTAAGCGTTTCATGGTGAATTTAGGCTTTATTATATCGTTTAAATTTACGATTTTCACAGCAGAATTGGTGCATTAACGATAGAAGATTAGAAGTTAGTCGTGACAAAGTTCTGACAAGCAAATCCGGCATACTAGACTACAATAAAAATATATTATAAAACACTATAAATAGAAACCACCACAAAGATTGCTATGATTGTGCAAAATAAATAATAGAAGTAGACTGTATAATTACCAGTTTGTGTCCTCAAATCTGCTTGTAGCATTTTCGGATTCTGAATTTGATTCGTCTTCGATAGGCATTTCCTCGTCGACATCGTCATCAGAATCTGTTTCTTCAACCAGCTCAAACGCGTAAGATTGAATCATGTTTACGTCTCCTTCGACGTTAATATCTTCTCCGCTGTCTTCTAAGCCAGAACTTGACGAACCATCGCTCGAAGACTCATTTGAATACTCCATTTCTCTTTGCTTTGTAAGTAATTTTCGCTGTATGTTGTGAAATAGTTCTTCGCTTACCGCGCAGTGACGTCACGAGGTAATACCGCTGCGTGATCGCAGGTTCGCTCGGATGTACATAATGGCTGCTGCCAAATATGCAAAATTTCGCACTTTTAACGCTCTATTTCTGGACTTGTATTTAACGCGGAGATTTAAGACTTGGTATGGAAGGTCAGAATTATATAATCTTTCATTTGAGCCTAAGTTGTTCTGAACTCTGACTTCCCCTTTAATACCAGCAACAAAATAATTGTTAATAAAACAGCTGTCGACAGGTCTCTTAAGGTGCAACTCAAAATCAGAATCTGGCGATATTGATAGAGCCGAGTAATACTGGTCTTCAGTGATATGCAATGATTCTAGAATGTCTGTATCATTTAACATTTCATTATAATCTGGCTTAGATGGGTTTAATACTTCATCTATTTTCTGCTTGACTGAGGTCAGAATTTGTGTTCGGCGCTCTAGTATATTAATCTTCATTGCCTCGTCTAGATCTTTATTTAGAGGTTCGGCTATAATTGTTCTGTTTGTAAAAAATTGACCAAAATCAAATCTACAACTAATATTTTTGTACTTTCTGCAGGTTTTAGAATGATTGTGTTTTTGATAAGTTTTGACCAACTCATGTAATTCTGGTTCTGTTTCTTCATTGGGAAGATAAGCTTGTACATGGTTATCTATAAATTGTACATATACCTCTTTGTTGTCAGACGTAAGTTTTGGGCAATCTGAAGTCCATATCAAAGCATGTAAATGAGGAGACCCTCTCATCTGAAATTCAATTCGAAGTGCATAATATATTATTTTACCAATTGGGTTTATTTGACTACATGGCTTATACTCACTTACTGCATTCATCAGTGCATGTCTTTATATTATGGCCAGCTTGGGAGCAGTTACTGAAACATAATAGTCTAGCTTGACATTTGTATCCGAGATCCTCCAGCTTCTCCATGCAATTTCTTTTCTCTACCAACTGAAACAAAGCATCAAGTCCTCGTTGACCTGAAATAATCTTTGGTAGTCTTATCGTTCACTTTCTCAAGTCCTTGCTGGGTAAAAGGGCTAAATTTACTATAAAGTGTCAAAAATTCAGGAACATGCCACAACAGTGCATGTTTGTATGGTGTAACATGCTTTGTGTGATACAAGGATAGGAAGAGATTAAACCACAATGTACTTTTTTGACTGAATTCATCAACATTTACAACAGTGTTCGTTGAATTTAACAAATCTATCAATTCCAGATAATCGTCCCATAACTGTTGAATTTTTATCCTTATTGGACACCCGATGTTCATGTTCCTAAACAGTTTCTGCTTTCCAGGTCCAGTAAAATCTCTCCATTTAAGCCTTTTGCTTTCCTTGCAAACAAACCAGTTGAAGAGTATTTTGAGTGTTTCATTCAAATACTTTTCCCAAGCAGCCATGTGTTTGTATTTGGAACGCTCAAAGCCTTCATTAAATTCTCGCTTGGTTTCGAGTCTTCCCTTCGTAACTGGAGAATGAGCAGGTTTATCAAGTTATCAGAAATTTGAAGAAACAGGTGCAACAAATCTATAACAACATGATCCAGGGAAAAGTGCGAGATGTTTGACATTGGCAGCCCTGGACTTCGTCCTTGCCATTTCTTGAATTTCCAAAATTGTTCTTGGTCCATTTGATGTATCCAAAAGAGACCATGATTCAGAACCATCAAATTTATCATAAATGGTGCATTCACACCAGATGCAAGGATGCGTTGTGTGCTGCACCAATTCCACAAATGCAAGCAAGAAACTTCCAGTCACCCCCTAAAAACCATTCAATTTCAAAACGTTTTTCTGCAACTGATATAATAGATAGGGATTCCATTTCTTTACTGATGTCTTCTAGTGCAATAGATAAACTATCATAATTTTCTTATGACCCTTTTATGACTGCAGTCAAATGATTGCCATCTGCTGCCATAGCCTTTGAGCCTTCGTCAAGAATGGTAAATGTAATATTGATTACATGTAATATTTTCCCAATGTTTGTGCCATCACCTGATAACTTAACTCTTATTTGGTTACCAAATGATGTAACCCCATTCTTTGAATTTTCAATCAGTGCTTTTACTCTTATCACTAATTTTTCTTTGATGCTTTGTTCTAAACCGACTGTATCACCTGCGGTCTGTATTTAATTCCATTGCTTGTCTAATTGTTCCTTTCCTGAACCTTGTATTAATGTCGTTGTCTGCTTGGATTTGTTTCGTGATGCCCTTTTCTACATGTTCATTAACTATCACTGATGTTTCGTATTCCTCAGTCGATACATTAAAAACTTTAACTTCGGTGGGAACAAAATCATAAAGGCCAAGAAAAGAGAGAGTTGTTTCACAGACAATCATAAGCTGTTTTCTTATTCTATGTTGCTGCCTTTGAGAAATCAGTAAATGACTTATCTTTGTCTTGGCCTCTTGTGTTTTTTTGCTGCCTCTATATCTTAATTAACTTCTAGGTAATTTTTAAGACACATTTGCACAAGCAAAATTCAGCGGCGGAACGGTTAGGTTACAATTCATGGAGGGCCAGGGGATCGCATACCCTCTATTTTATTTGTTTGCGCCCCCCTTTTCCCGGTTGGGTCTTTTTTTGAACGACGGGTTGAAATTCCACTTGCACAAGCGAAATTCCCATAGATTTTTACTTCGCGGCAAGAGCTGCCGAACAGATAGATGCATGAACAAATTGAGCTGAGAAACTTCGCAGGACTTTCCGCCCGACACACCATGGAATATGCAAAAAAAGAAGTTGACAACCGTTTCTCCCCCTTGGATAGACCAGCAAATCTGTGTTGAAGCGCCCGCTAAGGTACCGCCTTCTCGCACGGTCTTTTTCGAAGGTGTGTACGAAAGTGCCTGTTCTACAGAGTGGATAGATAAAGCTCAGTAGGTCCCCTTCCAGACACACGGTCCTTGCCTGATGCACCCTTCACTGCAAAAAATGCATTTTTACGTTTGATTAGATTTTACACATTTTGTGAGTAAACCGCCAGCTTACTCAATATTTTGAGTTTATTTTACACTTCATGTGAGTTAAAAAGTGTTTACTCAATCTCTTGAGTAAAATTAACACTTGGTGTTGAGTAAAATGTTAGTTGAGTAATTACTACTCAAAATGCTGAGTAAACTTTACTCACATGCTCACTTTTGAAGTGCTTTTCAAGTTCACCAAATTGTTTCACTTTGTTTTCTAGCTTTGCAGCTTTAAATGTCACTTGTTCAACCTGTTCTTCAAGACTTCGTGTTTCACCTTTTAATTTACCATTGTCATTCTTTACTGACATACAATCAAGCTCACTATAATAGATTTTGATCTCCCATGATGCATACCTTCCATTACTCCACTTAACAGTGAGTGTTTTAATACCTTTCCTGCCATATTTTTCGCTTTCTTAAGAGCTGTTTGCATTCTCCACACCTTGGTTTTAAATTCTTGCAAAATCCTGGGGGAAACCATCACATGCCCAATGCCAGAATGCTCGAATACCTGGTTAGTACATCAGTGTACTCGTTTGGTTGGTCTTCAGGCATATCCTTTTCGTTGTATTTCTTAAGAACTGATTTAAACAAATCACAGAACAGCTAGATAAACGCTGTTGTACTAAACATTGCTCACAAAAATCGTCCAAGGTACGCAACTAAAATTGCGCCAAAATTCAAGATTTTGGTACCAGAATGATAAACAGGGTGCAGTCTTTCAGAAAGTATGTGTACATCTTAACATTACACATGAATAACCATACAAATCCATTGTATAATTTCAATTGGTGGCTCAGCGCATGGTAATTAATATTAGAAATTAGGACGGGCCACAGGAATTTTTGCGAAATATTCCGGATAGAGCAATACTCAAAGAACACAAAACTAACCGTACATCTAAGGAAAGTAAAAATAACCAAGCGAAATTCCAGTTTTAGTGTTTAATATAATTTGCGTGATTTACGGCATGGGGGTCTGATACCTAATATTTTCCTGACCAAATGTCACAGAAAATGTCAGTGGCTCTTAAAATCAAAAAGTTTAAAGTGGAAATTAAATTTGTCTTAAACAATATTTATCCTATTTTTTCTAACATGCTTGCAGTATTATTAGTGGAGTACCTAAATAAAAAGTTTGTCAAAATAACTATTATATTTGGGAAACACCATGGTTTATGAGCAGCCATAACTTCTAAACAAGTTACGTTTTGCATGGTGACCGCTACTTTTTGGTTTTAATGAGTAATGTCAAAAATGCTAAGAATGGTAAGTATCAGACAATTTTCACAACATAAAGAATTACTAATTAATCACCTTAAATAAGTTTAGCACCAGTGTTAACCAACTGTTATTATTTCCCTCTTACAAATTGTTTGTTCTTGAGCAAAAGTTGGGTACTTGGTTATTTACGATACTAAGGTTGCAATGTTCACACGGTTCACATAAGATTCGCTGCAGAAATATTTTTATTTACAGATGTCAGTGACCCTTAAAATAAAAAAACTAAATGATAAGGTAAAATTAAATTTGTCTTACTAAAAACTTTTAAATTTATACAGTTAAGTCTGTTGAGAGCTGGTTCATATCTAATAGAAACAATGAGACACTTATGAATATTTTACAATTACTACAGAACAAAGCGGCAAAATTAATCTTTGATCTGCCAAAAAGATCATCCAGTTCTGAAGCGTTGAAACTATTAGACTGGAAACCACTTTATGAGTGGCGTAAATTTCATCGATGCAGTTTTGTTTTTAACTCAATGCACCAAGAAGGAAATTCACATAATTTTCAAAATTTGCATGGATATGACATTCATGACCATAATACACACCAGCGGGACAAATTTAGAGTACCTGCTTGTAAAACGAACTGGGGTATGCAAAAATCCAGTTGTTTTTTATTAGATACTTTTAGTTATTCTAAATCCAAATCTGTATAACTTTAATCAGCCTAGTTCGCAACTTTGTAATTATCTTAACTATTTTAAACTGTATTCTAGTTTTGAGGACCCCCATGAAAAGCAGTATGGTTAATGGGATTTTCCTCGTAACAGAATAAATTTACATGACATTACAATCTCGTACCCAGGTCTTATTTACGCTCCATGCACTCAGCAAAAAGACGCTGGTTGGAGGTTGGTCATGTGCCTGCTAAACATTGTTTTTTTTATAGTGTTCGAAAAATCGGTGAATAGAGCAAAGACTAAAAACTCGCTTGATGGTCAACGTACAGTTCTTGCAAATTTTACTTATGTGATATGGGCCATGTAATATGTAATATATTTGTTCTTTGATAAAAAAGCCAAACTATTAAAATCAAATTTCTTTCTTATAAACAAGCGTATTCAACCGTATTTACGCTTTGTTTAATAAAGTATCTAAAATATTACAGCAAAGAACGTTTTAATTAGCCTTCTACTCTTTCTAACAGTAAGGCTGAATTCATAACATGCTGTAAGAATCATAATAATAAAATAAAACTTGAAGGTATCAATGATACCTTTATATCTGAAACCAGCATGTAATCTCGAATTTGGTTAATATTGATTTGAAGGAATAGAAAGGGTTAGATGATAAAACGAGTTGTTGAATCCAACTTCTTTCTTGTGATTTCTTTTTTAATTGGCTGTTTTGTTGTGAGAAATAATCAAAGCCAATGAATAAGGTGTAAAAGAATGTGTAATAATTTTTTGTATCCCACAGGCTCTTTTAGAACATCAATAACTCCCAGTCTCAAAAATAATTTATCCAGGCAAATAGTGTTATACTACATAATATTTCAATGTGCACTGGTTACAATGTTGATATGGAGACTTGTTAGCACTATTATCACCTATATTTCGTTGACTTGTGTTTGTGATACAACGTTGAAAATAGTTATCTTTATCCCCTCCTATCAAAAAATTTCTTGTTGACACGTCACCAACCACGGTCGTTTCACAGTGAGTGGGGAGTGGAGATAAATAAGAATCTCGCATTGTCATCGTTTCTCTCAACTTGTTTGATATGTAAATTAGTTAATAACTGGTGTAGTATTGGTACACTATGGTATGAGATTTTGACTTTCTGAAAAATCATAACGTTCAGATCATGCAATTATTATTGACATGTTTAGCTCTATGTGATGCATTCACATACAACGTTTCGGGTGGTTTCTCAGTTCAACGATATACATGACATAATAGAAACTAAAAAATTATTAATTCATTGGTGACTGATTTGCATATAAAACTGGTGTAATATCTTGAACGATGTAAGATATACATCACTCAATGGCAATTCTTCACTGAAAATTTTAAAGTAGATTTGAAAGAGGAAAAAATCTTTTTAATTAGGCTAAATGTAATTTAGGCATGTAAATCAGCAGCATATAGGAGTCAATGTTGGTCAGCGGTCTCCTATTATAATATGTGGAGGCACCTCAGCACTCATCAGAGTCTTGTCAGCATGCTCTGAACTTGATTGGTTTTGCACATGCTATCTACATTATTTGCCGATATTTGGGATTTCTTGCTTTGCACTGTGTTGATCCAATTGATTTGGGAGCAACAAACAATGAATAGCTGTCGGACTGCAGAGGATGCCATAGAGCCAGATCCTTCAGTCACAAGCACTAGTGTTGGTGGAGTGCATGAAGATGGCACTTCGGATATCAACTACCGAATGTTGATCAGCCTTTGCCTCAATTCCTTGCCTCGGTAATAGCGGCGGTGAAGTCAGTTTGTTTTGTCTGTAGGAGAATGGGAGGGAGAGTCATCGAGCCCAGTGGCACAAACAAATGCCTTTCAGTTACGTGGTGTGGTGCCTTTGTTCGCCCAAAATATTGTAACCGCTCAGGATGGTCAAGGTACAAATAATGCCTCTATTACACAGTGGTGTTAGGAAAATGTTGATAGTACGAGTGCCATCGTGCCTTGGGGATTGCTTGGGTCTGGGTACGAGTTGTGAGCGCTTGCGTGCAAATTAGTTACAGTATATATATTGCGTGACCTTTAATTTGCAATTCTTGCGCGCAAGTTGACTGCATTGTGGATCGACATTGAGCGAGTTTCTTTCGTTTAAAATGTCAAGTAAACAAAGAAAAAAGAGGAAACCAGGCCCTTCATTTGATTATGAAGCAGTAAAGGCACTGGAAAGAATCGCGGCGGTGAAGGATGTTGATCTTCCGCGTTTGTTGTCGGGCAGATTGCTTGTAAGCGAAGACGAAGCACTTCGGCTACTTTCAAGCAAATTATCGGTGACAGGACTTTGCAATTTGCGAACCGTGTTAAAACATGTTCCAAGTAACATAACGCGAATTATAAATGGCGTTCCTTTGCAAACGACTCTCGTTCACAAATTATTTACGAGCATGGCTACTGTGAATGAATATTGTTCAAGTCTGTCTGTAGAGGACATGTCATTATTTATGAACTTCGTGGAGACTTATTGCGCTTCTTTTGTTGATCAGAATGACTCCGATGAACACTTGTGGCAGCTCACCAAAAGCGAGAAAATGTCATTTAACACATTCTTAACGCCACCAGTCTCGTTGTGTATGCAGTGCGAAAAGAGTTTAACCATCCGAAACAATCCATCGAAGGCCAAGTTATTTACATTAAATGGTCCTGTTCCTTGTACAAAAGTTACTTTAGAGTGCAGGGACTGTTCAAATGTTTATGGTGTGTGGAACTACGACGATGAATTAGGAGCTCATTTCTATCCCACAGATTTTCAAGTCGACTTGGTTGAAATCAGCAATGTTACATACGTCGATTTAGAATTATACAAATGGTTCCCAGCTCTCAGGTTAGTGAACTGATGTATGTATAATACTTAATATATAACTACACATAGCTGATTTAGCTAATCCTTTAAATGCGGTTTCTACAGTGGGACGGGTATTCTATAATAGCTCCTCGAGTTTCGATAAAATGTAGAATACCCGTCCACATTCGCCGTAGCCTGCGTGCAGACGCTTGTATTTCCGGTGATAATAAAGCGTCTGCACGCAGGCTACATTCGCCGGATTTTAATGATGTTGTTACAGCTGTGACCAATAGTACAAAATATCGATGTTTTATATGATAAAATTCATGAATAGTACAAACAAAATGTTGATTTTTTATATGATAAAATTCATGTTGCAAATGCTAACCTAAACCATTTCGCAAAAAGCTACAGGAGTTTGTCATGCTGTTTATTAAAGATTGCACTATATTTCAATCAATTTTTTCAAACCAGACCCAAACAGAAGGTAGTCTAATTTATCCAAATAATTAGCTTGAAAAACCTCTACTCATGCAGCTAGCAAAGCCCTGAGCATATTCATGCCAATCCTGGTGGGAATAGGTAGAGTACTCTCACTAGGAAATATAAATTGTATTCTTACTAAATATGTGGATCAAATCTCTTAATAATGATTAAAATAATGATTTAGACTTTGACTTTTATAATGAACTGAATATTTATTCTGATAATATTAGGCGAAAAAATAGCCTAAGATTGCCTCTATGTAAGACCAACTGGGGTCAACAAAGAACTTCAAATCTCTTTATAAAGGACTGGAATAATTTACCTTTATTTGTTAGAAATTTGACCTCCTATTCTATTTTTAAGTTTAATTTTTGGTCATTGATTAATAAGTAATGTTCTATCTTTTTCATCATTATCTATACTCTTTAATATTTATGTATGTATGTATGTTACAGTGATTTTCATATATTTTTAGAGGACCCTCATGTAAAGCACCTTTGGGTGATTGTGGCTTCCTCATTAAATATATATATATTTCATTCAATCACCTTCCATCTATTTAAACATGACTCATGCAGAAGATGACTTACATATACGGTATATATAAATACTATCGATTCTAGAACAACTAGCAATTGCAACTCTTAACTATTTGTTTTTTTAAACATTTATAGAGCCAGAAGTTGAGGATCCCACTGAAGATGAAAAATTAAAGAAAAACATATGTTAGTACTGTTCATTTATTGAAATATTCTTGCTAATAATTTTGCAGTTGTTGGTCTTCAATAGCATAGAATCAATGACTATATACCATTAGGAACATTTCCAACTTGCAATCATTCTTTTACCAAATAATACTATGAAGAAGAAGGATTTCATTCAACAATGAAATGTATGTTGACGAATTAATGCAAAACTATATTAATTTCCACAATTATGAAATAAAAAAATTGCAAACCTGAAAAAAGGAATACAAGAGACAGTGATAAATAAGCATTCGAAAGTATATAGCAAGCCGAGGCCAGGAACACAATGACGGCAATTTCTCAAGTTGATCTGATAATGGTTTGAAATGTTATAAATTCTGACTTTTGCTAACTCTAAGTGTTTTACCTGGTGAGCTGTCATCCAAAGTAATAGCTAAGTGCTTTTGGAACAGAGAGGTTGAAGAAGAACTTGCTGACATGGGTTTGAGAGAAAAATGGACTTTCTGCTCCAAAGAATCTGGCCCATTATCTGGGAGTAATGACCATGCAATGGAGATGGTGGATGGAATGCGCTGTGATCAATTGTACATGCATAATTGTTCAGAGCACTGTAGAAGCAAAGGTACAGTAGATAAAAGAAATTTTGTTCTAAGAAATATTCATCTGGTGGACACCCTCTTGTTACAGTATGTCAGATGCCCCTTTATATGAAGTACCTTTCTAGTCCATGATAAAGGTGTAAAGTATTTTTATTCTTTTGTCTTATAAAGCTTTAGCTTTTGTCAGGTTGTACTTATTGACCGGATAATGTTGTGTGAAATTATTCAGTAAACAAAATTAGTGCAGCTGGCCTTATTGACACTCCTAATAGAGCAAGACTGACCAGTAGTGACCACTGTAAGATATGGCCTTGGTAGAAACAGAAAGAGATGACACATGACAGTTTTTGTATCAATAAAAACACATACATGTTTTGTTTATAAGTGTAAACTACACACTCTGACTATAAATACTTCTCCCTATTCTTTCTCTAGCTCTTATATTTAAATATAAGCTGATATATTTAGATAAATATAAGATATACAGTGACTGCTGCATAGGCAGTACGTATATCAATCGCACCATTGCATCATTGTAACGTTCACTCTCCATCTGAGTCTCGGTGGCTCAATGGTTAGAGCATCTCACCGGCAATCAGAAGGTTACAGGTTCGTTTCCTGTCCGGGACTCAGAATAATTTTTCTGAGGATACGAGCTTGACGATCGCCCATGTATCGTCTTATATTTAAACAATGCTACTATCCGGTATATCCGGTGTCCATATCTAGCTATCTGGCAGTATTTATCAGTATCTGGTAAAATGGTATTTAGCACATCCCTATTAATTAGTACTGAAATTTGTAATTAAATGTTGTGTGTACATGTACTGTAGGTTGTGGTCAGTTGTATGTGGCAGATGGGAATTGGAAGCTTCGGTATGCGCACTGCATGTGGAAGGTCCCCATTTCAATTGCTGAGTTTGGTACAATCAATTATCCGAGTATCTGTCCATTGTCGCCAAAGCGTGGTCATGCGTTTTGTGAAACGCACTGTGTTAAAGCTCATGAATTGGGATATCCAGCTGGACTCAAGGAGTTTTAGTACCAACAGAGTACCAACAGAGTTCAACACCATGGCTTGTGAACAGACTTTTATTTGGGCGAGCAGAATCAAAAAGGTGATCTGTGCAATGCCACATGTCCATCAGTTTTTTTTCTTGCACAGGCTTGTGAAGTATAGGAATAGATATACGGAGAAGTGCCATCGTCTCAAAAACACCAGTTCTTCCAAAAAGTGGTGAATGTATATTAACATTTTGTTTGTTTGGGTGGAATGGTATCGTCTTGATTATACTGGTCTTGATAATTTTTTCGTCTTGATAAGTTTTTAACTAAACTAAATATTTTTATGAAATAAATGGGAGTCATTGACTTAATTTTAAAATACAATAGATTATATGAAACTAGCAACCATTTTGAAATGCCAATGTTGCCATGGCAACGAGCAGTGCATGCGAGACATGAAAGTTTCTTAAGGGAGTGGTCATTATTTATGGGGTAATTCACTTGTCAGAACGATGCATATGGCCTGAGAGATCTTAACCATGGTAATACAAGGTCAAGTTGCCAAAGTGTTGGGATTAATTCGCCAAGAATTTAATTTAATTTTCCTCCCTTAAGTTCTTCTAAGGGAGCGGGTGATTTTTCAGGCGCAAACTAAAAATTCCATAACCCATCTCTTCAGCAATTGTTGATCTTCATAACCTCTCCTTCAGACATTGAAAAAAATCGTAACCCCTCCTCATGGAGACTTTAAGTTTAATAACACTCTTTTTATATATTAAAAACATAAAATTAATATAAATGTTCAGTTTTAATATAGTAATGTATATTATAGAAAGTTCAACTTGAAATGAGAACCCTTCTCATAAACCCTGTACTTAAAAAATTAAGGCAAACCTAAACAATATACATAATGTATGATCTCAGTTATGACCAAGAGATGACAATGATTATATAACTAAAAAATGTGTTTATTATAAAACGTCAAGTATTCATCATAACTGTTGAAAGAAAGCTCCAACGAGCATATTAGTGACCTTGACGGAGAACTATTAAGAAAAGAAGTACAACCTAGATCAGGCAGATGGGTGCACTAGATTTCTGTAAAATTTAATATAAAGAGCTTAATATGAGGGCGATAGATTTTATTTTTCAGTGAACATGTATTTCTCTTATTAAATATACAAACTGTTTTTTAAGACTCAATTTTTTCCGTAACCCCTCCTTGTCAGAAATTGACATAACCCCTCCTTCAGCAACCTTGAAAATTTCGTAACCCCTCCTCAAAAATATCCACGCCTACCAACCCATAATAGTGATCGCTCCCTAAAGTAGAAGAGTAGGACTTTCTGTAGCATGCAATTCGAAAACCTTCCAAAAACATCTACAATCTTAGCCATTTCAAACGCTACTTTGGTTCAAGAAAATGAATGTAAACCTTGTTTATAGGTTTAGAATTCAAATTCTTGTATTTTTATTAATCAAAATGGTCTATGCTATAGAGTAGTATACATGTGCGTCAAAATAACGACATTTTGTTCGTCTAAATGTAAACATTGCTAGATTTTATCTAGATTATACTTTTGACACACCTGTAATTAAACTCAATTAAAACTAGTTACATACGCGAAATATATTTGACATGATTAACAGGTTGCATTGTTATTTCTGCAGCGAAAATTGAAACAAGGGTTAATAGCATCTGTACGCAGGCCAGTTAATCCTTGTTGTAAAATATTCTGCACTGATTTATTTCACGTGCTTTCTTTGCATCCTTTGCAAAGAAATGTAGAGGTGACCTTTTTTGCATTCTTGTATGTGATGCCCAAACAGCTACAGTGTAACCATTGCTTACACTTTATGCAGGCAATCATACTTGCAGATCTTTTTTCCTTTTTGCAGATGCGGCAAACCTCGCTATTTGATCTCGATTCTGTAGCGGACGTACTTTTCTGCGCTTGCGAATCTTCATCTATAGTTAAAAAAGCGTAAAAATAATAGACGTTAATTTATAAGCCTGGCCAAGACGTTTGAATGCAGTTTATCGGGGAAGGCTAAAAAAGGTGCGAAAACGTAGGGTATGTGGAATTACGAGTATAATTATTATGGGGAATTATGAGAATTATAAGGAATTATCAGTATATCTGAAAATCAATATATGTTTTAGATCCGATACCTGTTTGCGTCATCTCCAGGTCACCTATGCCTAAACAAAACACACATATATTGAAGAGTTTAGATTTTTTTGGGTATATTACAAGTAATATTAGGCATTTCACTCAATTAAACTACATGTTCTAAGGATTTGCGGTGAAGGAAAAATTCGAGTGTTGGAATATATACATTTTAAGACCAAACCAGGACCAGTTGCGAAAAATGCAGTGAATTTAGGTTGGCTCCCAACTTGCTAAGTCGCTTGGTTACAATTAATGCAACATAAAGAAAATTTTGTAAAACTTGTAACGCATCAGCTGGGTCCAAACTAAAACCACAAAGGGATGTATCATAACTGGGGCGAGATTTTCGTTCCAATTCTCTTCGAAACCGTAGTGCATTTATTTAAAGGGCGAGTTCTTGTATGGTGTCGCTGCGTGTAAGGCCTTCTTTTCCACTCATCGCAAGAGTCAACTTGCAAGCTCGTCGCGACTGTTTGCATCTAATTAACAAAAACTCAGGAGCATTCTGATTGGATGCAAACAGTGGCAGCAAGCTTATGAGTTGATTCTTGACATGGCATTGCTGTTTTGCAAAAATTACACCATGTATAACATGCCTTTTGATATGTATTCCAACTTACCAGAATCATTTAGAATGTTTTTGTTACGTGCAGGTTCTTCGTCTACAGGCCTGGAATCTAAATGAATGATGTAGATATATGTATAAATGAAGATGACTACGTCACAGAGTGTGCTAGTAATTTGTAACGAAAATGTTTCATATATTCATTTTCAGTAGGACGCCTATAGCCAGGGTTTGTTATATTTCAGATTTTTGTTAATTTAATAAAAAAATCGCCTTTTGGACAACGGGCTTAACGAAAAAAACAAATATTGAATATGATTTGTTTTTTTTCGTACATATGTCATAAACATTCTTAATTTTCCGTTTTCTATCGGGCGACTTGGGACGAAGAGAACTTTTTCTTTGCAGTTAGTTAGGCTGTGCGTGTCCATGAGTGATGAACAGGGGGAAAGTCGCTTCTCCAAATAAGTCAAACAGTGAAAAACGGGCTTTAGGGATATTCTGTAGAAACGAGGTCTTTTACCTACGATATTAGCAACTGCTTGGGCCACCACACTAACTTTAGGACTTGTTTTATGTGGAGTGTCCGTGGAATCACCGGATGACTTCTTGCAGCGTTTGACTTCAGCTAAAGCATCTTCCATTTTCCTCTTGTAAAAAGCGGCCTTGGTTTGCAAATCAGCCTCCGTTTTGCCTTGTTTCTCGTTTTGTCTATCGACTGCAGATTGAAGCTTTTTCATCTCTTCCTTGTGCATCGCCTTGGCATTTTCTAATTTTTGCTTTAGGCTTTCTTTGCACTCATCCAATTCTTTTTTTATGTTTGCACAATTTTCACAAGAAGTATCCTCTGCATTCTCCATTGACTTGTCTTAATTTATTCCAAAAACTGTGGAATGAAATGAAAATAGGAAGGTGACGTTTGATGACAATTCGGGACTATAACTACTACTCTAGAATGCCTTACCATCGTCTTCTATTTTTTACCACTAAGTCATTAGCGAAGCAGCAAAAACCGTCATCCTGCAAATGGCTTATAACATTATTCTTCCTCTGGCACTGCGATAAGTATGTGTTCACACGGTTAGTTGTTATACTTACATGCGTCAATAGCCTGGATAACTTCCTTGCTGACAGCGTGTCTTGGTATAGCCACACAGCTAACCTTTTCAAGGACTGGAAAAAGAGACTTAAAGCCATTGTTTCCACCAACTTGGTCTATAAGATCTCGCACATTTTTTTCAGTCGGGCACTGGGGAGAACTTTTCTTAATACTCAACGCTTTGGGCAGTATAAGCACCAACGAATCCACTTTATCTTTCTTGATTCTCATGTTTGGCCTCATCCATTTTTTTAGCTAAACAAAATTAAAAAAAATTATAAATGTTTACTTTGTGTTGATATCGCCGTTGCTGCTATATGATTGCAGCTCGCATGTCCTTAATAGACACTTTTTGAATTTGCTTGAGTGCACACAAAACAATAGCATGAAGTCGAGGCGGGCAATGTAAACTATTGTTTACATTGCCCACCTCGACTTCATGCTATTGTTTTGTGTGCACTCAAGCAAATTCGGGAAGTGTCTATTGTA
Source organism: Chrysogorgia sp. JL179-B06 (assembly GCA_035772405.1). Classification (NCBI taxonomy): domain Eukaryota; kingdom Metazoa; phylum Cnidaria; class Anthozoa; order Scleralcyonacea; family Chrysogorgiidae; genus Chrysogorgia; species Chrysogorgia sp. JL179-B06. Next base: position 643,780 of record JAYKKM010000272.1, read on the forward strand.
TTAATATCCAATTTGAATTATTTCTCGTCCGAGGGCTTCCCATTGACATATAAAATTATCTATAATGTGCTTCACATCAACTCCTACATAATGTTTACTATTTATATAGCGCAAATTAGCATGCAGTGTATATGATCAAATGCGCTTTACATTTTTAGTACCCAGTACCCCAATCAATTAACCTTAGCTATCTATTTTTACAGTTATCATCATCATTTGTTTTCCTAAGTATTTCTAACCCGCCCTGTCAACTTCCCTGTGGGAGGAAACCGGAGAACCCAGAGAAAACCCACGACTTTCGGCAGAGTGTTGACCAACTCTTTCCACGTGCGATCAAATGTCCGAGCACAGGATTCGAACTCTTGACCTCAGAAGTGGGAGACAGTGGCACTGACCACCAGACCACCGAAGCCCCTAGATATCTTTATAGCAGTTTATTGACCGTTCCTCTGCAAAAATACTAAAGTCACTATCCGTAAACCATTATTATAACAAGTATGAGTGGAAATTGTTTGATCAAGTTTAGCCGGAAATAACGTTCGTTTGTATTATAGCAAAGTGAAAAGGTGGTAAACTACCAAATTTTTAGTGACGAAATACTGACGTTTCGAGCGGAGCCCTTCATCAGAGTAAGACGAGATGGAATAAAATAAATAGGGCTTATATATATATATGCTCCAAGTAGAGACTCTACTTTTACTGATAACAACTACAGTACCATTATACTTGCGGAATTTTCATACTACATTAAAAATACACGTTTGCAAAGCGTTCTGGTAGGGCCATTCTTTTTCGTTCAACCTCTGCCGCACTTATATGTAGCATGAGCGTTGAATTTAGGCGGGCAATTTATTTTGTTAAACGTAAAAAGGCGACTAATTAGTTCCACTCATAACATGGCCAATTCGAAACACCAATATATAGTACAGCAAAATATCGTAGCGACAGAAAAATATGAAGTTAAAGCCTTGTTTCCGTATGGTCGAGACGGTTGTCAACGTGTTGCAACTGTATCTCAACGACATTTTGCTTGATGTTACGAATTGGCCGAAATTACATTGATTATTGCGGAGTTGTGACATGTGTTCACGACCGTTACTACCATACGGAAACCAGGCTTCAGACAAGTTATAGCTAATTACGCCGCACCTTCGACTCTTCATACTTCTTCATATCAATCGCCTGCACCAAGAGTTTTAAAACCTCATCAATGCTAGTGTGGGCTTTCACTGTGACGTTATAAAGTGACCTTACATAAGGGAGGAATTTCGTCTCTAGAAAGTCGTCCAGCGTTGTGCCGTCTATAACGTTTGAACTGTCAACTAATTCTATTATCTAGACGAGAAAACAAATTAAACAGGTTTTAATATATATGTTTGTTGTTTTTTTGGGGTTTTTTCCTACAATATTGTTTGTTATTTTCTAAACAATACACACAATTCGCTCACAAAGTTTAAAACAAAACTTTGAAAATTACAACACTATATGGAAAAATTATTATGACCTGCATATTAATAATAGGCCTACTCTGGGGCCCAATGTCGCCGTGTTCTTGCGCGACATTAGGCGACATTAGGAATTTTCCAAGAAAAGTAGTAAATACAGTAGGCGACAATGTCGCCGTGTTCTTGCGCGACATTGGGCGACATTGTTGTCAATTCATTGTTGTCAATGAATCGCAGTCGGAAAAACATTTACAAGACCTGTAAACCCGCAAACTGATGCAAAGATTCTCTCCAAGATGAGAAACACATGAGAGATTATTGAAAGAACTTGCAAAAGTAGTAAATACAGTAGGCGACACTGGGCGACATTAGACGACATTGGGCCCCAGAGTAGGCCTAATAATAAATGTTTTACCTCGTAACCAAAGTGTCGATAGACCGAATATATATCTGCCAGCCGTGGAGGTAATCCATGAAGTCTATCACGGAAAAACTGGAGCCAAATATCTCGCCCTTTTCTGAGGTCACCAACTTTTGAAAGAAAATTGGGGTAGTCCTCTCAAATGACCTTATACAAAAAAATAGAGCATTGGTAACGAAAATTAGATAATCATATTAGTGCAATTACATATAGGTGTCGGAAGCTGGAACCTATTACCTCACACACATGCAGTAGTCAAGGATGGAACTAAGATAACTATAAAAAGACAGTGATTGACCTGTCGGTAGACTTGTAACAAGAGTACAAGTCGCGAATGAAGTAGTCAATTTGTTGCCCCCTGCAGGGAATCGAATAGCGCTCCGTCGAGATGACGTCAGTACAGATGTTTGTCCGCTTTTACCCATAATTATTGCGGCCATAACAAAAGAAATAGCTCATTTGCAATCATTTGTGAGTCAAATTTGGTTTGTTTGTCCGCTTTTTGAGCTATTAATAGCAGCCAGGCTCTACGCTATTCTATTACAACTGGCGGGAAACAATAATCCCCTCGCCCGGCGGCGCGAAGCGACGTCCAGGGCCGAAGGCCCTGAGGCGAGGGTGCTAATCGACGGAATTTTCCCCCGCGCTTTTTTATGCAAGGCGAAGTGAAAGTAGCCTTTATGTCGGAATATATATATATTTGTATGTATGGTAAACGATCCTTTATTGTTGCCATGGTAACAAAGGAAAATTGGGGTTAGAGAGGGATAATTTGGCAGTCCAAGGGGTTAAGTTAGGATTATTAGGGTTAGGAGTTGTGATTGGGACGTACGTACTATAAACGGCTTTTTGGTGGTTACATTTGGCGTTTAAATTTAAAAAATTGTACCGACAAATGTACCTTTACGCCGCCGCCCCCCCCCCCGAAAACCGAAAGCGTTTTTTGGGGGGGGGGGGGGCGGCGTACAAGAAGTTGCAGAACCTCTGGACTAAAGCATCAAATTATACAGACTTTATCAGATGATTTCAAGCCGTAATTGTAGACTGCAGTGTTGACGGGCAAGAACAGATACAAATAAAGGTAAATAAATTAATAATTTCTCAAATAATGGATAATAATAGTACACTGCGAGTCTGTGTTGAGCAATTAATTTGCCTTTTCTGCATAGTTTTTTTGGTTAGGGTTAGTAATTTGGCTAGAGTTAGTAATTTGGCTAGATTTATGATTTTAATACAAGTAAAATACACTAAATAGACCTGTGCATGTATTGTATACTGTATGCCACAAGGCTAAATAAATAACACTTTCTTTATGTTATCTTAAATGGGGTGTATCAGCATGTGTAAGCAGAGAATAGTACAATCTGCAGGATTCTGCCTAGGTTGCAACTACCACAATAATAAAGCATACTTTGATGTTTTAACTGAAGGTCCATAGCCTGGCCCACTTCCAGATGAAGGACCTCCACTTACTTTAACTCATGTCTCATTAATGTCCAAGACTCTTCCCTTGACAAGTAAAATCGTCTAGCATTAGACAGAGTAAAACACTAAAGTAGGGCGCATTGCGTGTTAAAGGCTTATTAATTAGGTAGTTGCAATAAAAATTATGTGGGCTTTTGTCTATGTTAGTATACACTAATACCTTTAAGGTTCCTTATCACACCATGTAAATGTTGCACTTCTCTTTCTTTTACATTAAGTTTCCTCTGAAGGTTTTGGTTTTCCTGCTTCAGACTTGCAATATCTTCTTCACCAGAGATGGATGATAATATCTTTAAATTAAGTATAAAATAAATTTAGTAGTCATTCTATACAATTACAAATGACATTAATTGATTTTTTCCCACTTAATTTTGATACTCACATCTTGATGTTCATGATCACTTTCATCACTGACCTGAACATTTAAGAAATACATGTCCATAAATATTTATTACAAAACGTTACCACACACCGCCATACATGTATTTTCCTGACATCTCCCATGTATATTGTAGCACACATATTAAATAATAATTATAATCCATGAGAACAATAAAATTGGCAAACCAATTAGACCACAACAACACTGTATACAGGAAGAAACAAGTGACTAAAATACACACTTAGAAACAGTTGATAGCAGTTCCTTAGTTCGTTAGGGTTACAGTACTGTTAGTTTTATAAACCTCCTCTGTTTTTCATATTTAAAGCAATTAACACATTAACGTCCAAGAGTAAAATCGTCTGGCGTTAGAGTAAATACTAAAGTGGGGCGCATGGGGGCACATTGCATGTTAAAGTTTTACTTTTACATACAGGTACCCAAAAGTCAAGATACCTACCCCAAAAATCACAAGCATAGTTGAAATGCATTTAAAAGTCAACACAATGGTTGATTAAAAATAGAATTTTTCCATATCAACATGTGAAGTCAACTGGAAAATAGCTTTGGAAGCCTTGGGAAGGATTCCCCCTGCTCTTGTGATGATAATAAGTCTGAAATTTTTTGATAAGTTTGCACACTAAAACTTTTATAACCTTTTAATTAGGGATCTTTTAGCGTAAAAAAACTGTAATCATTGTGGTTTTAGTTAATACAGATTGCAAATTAGAACCTGTGACAAGCAATTTCTACAGCGAGTGAACATGAAACAAAATTTCATGACAAAATTTCAAACAGAGTCACAGATATTTTTGTACTGTGGGTTTTTGGGTATGTACAGCTAAAATGTGCAACTTTACCATGTCACATTTTTTGGGAATCACAATCAATAAATGACAACTACCTGGAAGATATTGTTTTAGTTAGGCATACTAAAATACAAAACCATTTTTGTATTTTTAAAAAATATAGCAACACTCTTTTGCGGTTTTCGTGCTACATAGGCCTCCCTCCGCCTATGCATGTATATACATCTATGTATATATTTCATATCACAGGACAATAGAAATTAAAACGTAAAAGCTCACCCTTTTTATCCAAGTTATATTTGGCCTTTAGCACTTCCATCTCGTTAACATTTGGTTGCTCGACCCCCACAACTGATCTACCACCATTCTTCCTGGTTATTTTTGGAGGCTGGAAAAATATGCCCAGATCCGCCAGATGTTACAGAAGATGAAAGTTTTTGGCTGTTAAACTTTAGCTAATGGTTTCTTTACCAGTTCCAAATAGCTGGAACGGAATTGTACCCTCGTCCTTGGCCTGTGTCGCGCCATTGGCCAAGGAAAATGTATTTCAGTTTTTCAACAATGCATCGTCAGCTTTTTACAGTAATTTTCCTTTTCAAAACAATGATAAGTAATGGGGGCTTATAGTAATGGCTTCCGTACACGAGGCAAGCTAGCTAAAGCTAGCCCTGCCCTAGCAACAAATTTCAACATGACATTTGATGGAAACCTAAATTTGTGTTCATATAATTGCAAATTTATTAATGAGAAGTTCAGAAAGTTCACTTCAGGGAATACAGTATGTGTTTTGAAAGCTGCTCTTTAAATGTAAATAAGTTTAAAACCAAGTGGTGAAGTGTGAGTTTGAGTGGATTGTTGTACTCATTGAGCGAACGCTCGCACTCGAAAAATGTTGGTTGATTTGTATTCACCAAGCGCACTCAACTGTCACTTACCGGAGTTGCACTCGCCTTTGTTATTAATGAGTACGGAGGAAAGACGTATATTGTGACACATTACAGAGACAGTACAGACGTGCCAGATGTCCCAACCCAAGCAGTATTTTTCAGAATTGGAGAAGTCCATCATCTTAAATTACTAAACATTCAAACCGTTGACTGTAACGGTTGACGCAACGATGATCGATATGCTTATTTTCAAAATAATTTGTGAATGAGAATAGGAATGATAGGAAATAGCTATGAATGTATTTAAATCATACAAACTGTCTCTTAAGCGTACTGTATACTAATACATACATGCATGGTATGTTGCTTGCTGTCTCCACTTTCAGAATTGCAATATTTTAACACAACATACCACTTTCAAACACGATACTGAAGAGTTGACCTGCAGTTTTTTTTTTTAAATCCATGTTTATCTTCATTACATTGGCAAGTTTATTTCCAATACAATACATCATCACATTGCTCATTGCTGTAAATGACACCTGTGGCACAAAATGAGGAGTCTGGGGTGGAGTAAATGTAACTGTGAGCAATGAGATGTAATGCCAACTGCTAAGCTGATAGAAGTATTGCAAAAGTCAAAATAATTAAATTAAACATGGATTCTACAAGCAGGCAGACGAAGTGCTATCAACAATAATAATTATATATACTACAGTATCATTTTTTCCAATGATTTTCTTAAAATAACACTATAGTCAATAGTCACATATAATGTTCAAACAATTAATATTCAAATATGATTCCCAATTTCCTTGAAGATTAGCATACCTTGTGACTTCATATATGTAGGCTGGAGTCCACAGCATGTATAGACTATCTGACACATCTGGAAACAGCATACGGAAATCGGCTTCAATATCTACCAGTGAAAATTAAAGAAATAATTACTATGGTATTCTTCACAGACGATGGGAGACATGATGGTAAGCAGTCTCACTTACAACTCGTGGTGCCACGAGCTATGGTTCACGACGTCTTGACTGAGTTTCATGATGCTCCAACAGCTGGTCGCCTTGCGTGGACTACTACTTCACCAAGTAGACTGAGGCATATGCTATTCCAAACCAGGAGGCAAAGACAGTGGCCACAAAGCTGGTAAGTGAATTTAATGGTGTACCTGAAATTCTCCACTCCGACCAAGGAAGACCTTTGAAGCGGTATTGTTTCAAGAGGTGTGCAGAATGTTGGGTGTGGTAAAATGCGTAAAACCCCATACCATCTACAGTCCATCCGACTGGTTGAACGGTTCAATCGAACCCTGGAAGCGATGTTGTCAATGTTTGCGACAGATAACCAGCATGATTGGGATAAGTACCTCCCCCTGGTCATGATGGCCTATCGTTCTAGTGTACAAGTCTACCAAGTTTACCCCATTTTCCCTGATGTTTGGCCGTGACATTACATTGCCTGTACATCGACAAATGCACAAATAGAACGGAATATGCAAAGGAACTTCGAACATCCCTCGAGAAATGCTTCCAACTAGTAAGAACCAATTTGGTTGCAGCCCACAAACGCCAGAAAACTAACTACGATCGGAAGGCGAGCGGTGCTCCATACAAGGTCGTTTGGCTGCATGTACCAGTTTTCAAGAAAGGCGAAACTCCCAAGTTCCTTCATCCACCCTTCGAAAGTTACAGATAACAAGAGTCCACCCGATGATCCAACCACATCACTCCCAGTGCAATCTACGGACCTCATCCAGACCGACAATATAGGTTCAGATGACGATAATGATTGGGAAGGACCACATGGACGTCCCAACTGGATTCCCCAGGCTCCTGACAACGGGATGGAAATCCCTGCGAGACCACAACGAGTTGTTGAGTGACTATGAAATCGATTAACATTTGTGTTGTTTTAACCATTCGGTTGAGTTAAAATTTCTGTTCGACACATGGACATGTCTTTTCAAAGGAGGGAATAATGTAGCGCAGATCGCATCAAGGTCAACTAATGACCTTGGATACTTAAACGCGGTAATGTGCTATCATGCTTAGTAATGTAAGATACATCGGCATTGCAGAACTAACGTAATAGTTGTAGAAGTAGAATGACGAGGCAAGGTTTATGGTTTACCACAGTTACGTTTCAGGAAACCTTGCCCTATATTTTCGTAGAGTATTCGTCATGCTGTATATTCTAGCATACCCTACCCATAACCATATTACCCATGTATATAAATATAGCTTGATTGTTCAATAAAGTAGAGTGTTGTTTGAGTGTTAAACAAGCAGTTGTATGTGTGAGTCATTTTACTGACATAGAAGTTTGTCCCAAATATTGTGTCACTGATGGTCTAAAAATTACTGTACATCTATGCCTAATTATTGCAAAAGTATCATTGCAAAAGTACAAAATATGACACTTATGATGCACTTCAATTTAAATATATTTTCCAAAACTAATTAAATGACATCAATAATAGCGTATTTTTCATAAATATGCTCATAACAAGTTTTTGACAGCAGAACAGCAAACTTTAGTGGTACTTTTGAGACATGAATTCAAGTATTCTTACAGAACAATTGCTATAAAAACAATATCGAAATCAAGTATTTTAAGAGCTGTTAAACAAGCTGACAAGAAAATTAAAAAATGCAAGCGCGGATGACGTGAACTGTTAATGCAACGTGATCAGTGGAAACTTAAATGAGCTATTATGATTCTAAGGGGAAAAGATGCAAACTTCACCGTTATGCAAGTATTACAATGCAGTGGTGTTCCAATAAACGCAGTTAGTTACAGAACGTTTCTTCAATATATCAAACGAATGGGATATGTTTCTATCCAAGGCGCAAGAAGGGAATTCTTACAAACAAATACTTTAAATGTTGTGGAAATTTTGCGAGATCGATGGCGAGCAAACACACTGATTTCTGGACAAAAAACGTTGATTTTTATTTTGATGGTGTCTGTTTATAAAAGTAATCAATGAGCGACGCATTAAAACAAAAAATCGCTTATTACAAAAGAGAAGTGAAGGGTTAGCACTGACAACAAAAGGAAGCAAAGATCTTACTGCACTTATTGGTACAAAAGGAAGCAAAGATCTTGCTGCAGGCAGACAACTGCACTTATTGGTATAAAAGGAAGCAAAGATCTTGCTGCGGGCAAACAACTGCATTTATTGGTAGCCACTGACAACAAAAGGAAGCAAAGATCTTACTGCACTTATTGGTACAAAAGGAAGCAAATATCTTGCTGCGGGCAAACAACTGCACTTATTGGTATAAAAGGAAGCAAAGATTTTGCTGCGGGCAAACAACTGCATTTATTGGTAGCTATAGCCTATGGAAAAGGTGTTTGTGCGGAACCGTATGAAAAATTAAGAGTCGTGTTTTATTTATTCTATAAAATAAGCAGGCAAGTAAACAATTAACTTGAGGCTAAAGGCTAAACAATTAAGTCGATGTTCTTTGAAGCTAATTTATGATCTTCATATTCTTATAAACACAGTTCTCAAACCGTCATTAACTGAAGCATTACTAAAATTGCAAATAAATTAACGTTGAGTCAGTTGTTTGTAAATGTGATACAGAATTCACTTGTTGATCTAATGTTAATCTAAGCACTATTTCAACCATTAAACACTCAAATTTGAGCAAAGTTAATACCTAGCTTGTTCTTGAAGTTATCATTAATAGTTTTAGAATTATAATCAACAAAATACGTGGCCGTTCTGCATCGTTATATAAAGACAATCATCTTATGGAGACACTACTTAATGTCTCGTAATTGCGTACTGCAATTGAATGTTATCTTAAATAAATGTAATTGTAATGATGTATTGCTCTTATTACATGTTGTGCAATAGATAATGGATTATGAAAATGTAGAGGCGCACATTCAAACAATATCCACTGATCAAATTTTGAAAACCATTCCTTGTGAGCTAAAAGGTCGTGAAAGGGTTCAGGCAATTTGAGAAGGAGGTCTGAGACTTTGAACGCTCTGTAATATCATTTGAACCTTCAACATGATTATTTTGACATATACGATTCTAGTACTTCAAGCATATGCAAATGTTTTCATGCAGCACAATACTTGTTTATGATTTACTTTAAACATGTGTGCAGTGAATCACATACATGACAATCCCATAATGTAGAACATTCCAGTGCATATATAAATTATACCTGTATATTCAGGGGCGGATCTAGCCCAAAATCTGACCGTTGCTCATCTGTGAAGTGGAAATTTTTAGAGGGGTACGGGGGCATTCCCCCTAGAAAATTTGAAATTCTAGAATCTCAAATGCTATTTCCTGCATTTTGAGAACACTTTTCAGAAGAAAAATTTTTTTTTAAATGCTGTGCCTTTCACAAAAATAATTGCCTTTTGCACCTCATTTTGCTTGAACGAAAGTCCAATATTATTCAAGCTTGTAATGAAGCTCGAATTTTTGGCATATATTCATGCAAGTTGACTTCCAAAACAGTCAAATCACATTCTCTGTTCCTTAGTCTCTACAACAAGAAAACATTTTTTTCTGAAAATCCACCAACATTTATTTCCTTGATGTAGTTGTGCTGTAGGTATTGTAAATATGTAACAGTTATATCTAGCAGTACTATCAAACAGTTTACGAAATAAATACAGAATACTGAAGTAAAAATTAATTAACTAGTGTAGCTTCACCTGCAATACATCTCAAAGATAAACTTACTGTACTGTGCCTGTCCCTATGCCAATTTCCTTTCCACATGAAGTAACATAAAACAGGGTTTGAACAAGATGGATACTTTACAAACTATTTTCTTTATTCAATATACATGTAGTAAAACTAACTTATAAGGTACCCACCAAGATGCTACATCGCTTCAAAATTCAACAATGGACTGGAAACTCAAGTATTGTATTAACTATGGTTGAGAAAAATAGGAATGAAAAACAGTTCAAAAATCATCTTGGTTGAGCAGCAAAACTGTAGTCAGCTGTCAGGAAGGTTAAACACTTCAATATCATCTTGGTGGAGCAGCAAAATAGTAGACAGGAAGGTTAAACAGTTCAAAAAGTTCAGCAAAAATCGTGGTTAAGATGAGAAGGATCATTACTGTAGTTTAAAATCATCTTGGTGGAGCAACAAAATGGTAGTTGGGAAGGTTAAACATGCCCATTACAGGGGTTAATCATTATGTTTAATTATAACTGTAACATCCTATGTTAATTAATAAACTACACAAAACCAACCAATTCCACTTAATTGAATTACATATAAATATTTAGTAAATTAATTTCCTTATATTAAAGTGCTTCAGGTAATATTTTAATATTTAAACATTATGATTGAGGCCTTGGATAGTTTATGTTTTGATGGAGGTAAATATATTTAATAATTAATATGGTTACATACCCCTTAGGGAGGCAGCACACTATTCCTGACGTTCCTCTTTGCCGAGCTATGTATAGTCGACAATATCTCGGTCTTTTTGGATGGATGTGTCGGCAATTGCGCAATCTCTAGATTCTCTAAAGTGGCTTAGTGCACATGTTCCTGACACGTTTCACGTTTTCGAAGATATTTTCAAATAAGTTCAGCTTTGTCTTCTTTGTCAGGAAATTCACGGTAAGAACAATTCATAAATATGTCTTTACTTTCACGGGGAAGTATTCATCAAGGCCATGAACGTTTCAGTGGCGATTCTCGAGAAAAATGAGTTTATCAGCGCTGTTTACAGCCGAAATTTCTGTACCCTTACGAAATTTTTTTTTGTCCATCCCTCGGAAATTCAAAAAATATCGTTCAACATTCTGATATTCCTAATGGACCATGTTATTCTTAATTGAACTCCTCAGAAATTTGTCATTTTAAGCATGACCCCTGAGAAATTAGCCATTTTCTTGAGCAATACCACTCAGAAATTCGACATTTTAAACAATACCCGGAAGTGACGTCACATAGACTATCGGTTGTAAAATTCGAAATTAAAATCAGCTGTTATTTCTAAAATAAAGCGTATAAAGAGATTCATCCCGAGGAAATATACACTTTTAGTCAAACCCCTCTACAAAAATAAGGTGATATATATGACTATGGACATACTATGTTTGTACTTACAGCAATACTTGTGAATTACTGGCCTTCATCATCATGGTAAATAGTTTTTTAATCATTTTGAAGAGGCTGCAGAATCACAATTCAACATTTATAACAAATACCTTTTTCTCCTTTTATATATCCGTAGACGGATCACTCCTCGAACCAATTAGCTCGCACTTGTCTCTATGGCCTAGCATTGCTAGTAACAGATGCCACGAGACAGGCGGTTTCTACCCAAAACGGGCCTTAGCCAAAAGGCCGAGAAGCGATACCGACCCTTATTTTGAAAGTTTAAACGCGAAAAACGGTGTGCAAAAACAAGCGGTTCCGCTGGCCGTCACTTGGCGAGCGCGGGCGCTATTTGAGCGCGTTGGCAAGCCACAAAAGGCGGTTGGTCTACAACACGGAGTATTCCCAGGCGGTCACCCATCCAAGTACTAACTCCGCCCGACCAGGCTTGACTGCGGTGATCGGACGAGAACCGGTGTTTTCCTGGTGGTGTGGTCGTAGACATTTTCTACGTGGAAATGCGAAGTGTTGTGGGAGACGAATTCGCAGTGGCGCCGAGTTCGTATATGTAAATCAATCGGACGTGGGAGTGCACTCAGTATTGATGAATTCGTCAGCGAAGATGTGTGCGGGAATGTTGTGTTGTGAACGTGCCGCATAAAGGATGGGTGCGAGAGTTGGATGGGTGGCAGAAGTGACAGCTCGAAGTTGCAGGCGGTGGGGGTTTCGTTGCGATCGCTGCCGACGAGTTGAACGACGGATGTGATATTCGATAGATCGAGGTGTTGTTGATGATCGGTGTCTGTGATTGTAGCCTTTTTGTCGTCGTCAGTAGTTTTCGGATTCTGGTGAAAGGAGATGGAGAACGGATGGGATAGATTCTGTTCGACATGTGCATTTGTTGCTTGCTCGGTGCTACTGGCTGTCGATCGAATGTTGATTCGGCGAGACCGTGAACTTCGCGTAGCTTGTTGGATTTGGTCTGAGTGTTTTGTTTTTGGGAATGAAGGGGACGAGCGCGAACGCAGGTCCCCACTACCAGGAAGCTCGAGTTGCCCACATTTGGGGCAATCGCAGGAGTCAACCCAGTCGAAGTGCAATGAGAGGGCCTCATCCTGAGAGGACTCCCTATGTGATCAGAGTGCCTCTCGCGTCAGGTAAGTATGAGTTTTCCCAGCGACGGCTGTTTGAATTTGATTGGTTAATAGGATTATTGGGCATGTGGGCAGACGGTGAATCTGAACATGGAGATGTGTATGGTGAAATTAGCTGTATGTATTGGTAGTGGTGGACTTGCTCATTCTACGTGTTGCGATGTGGTCATTCTTGACGCTACTTACTTTGTGGTTGTCGGTCGTAGAATATCGACGCCGAACTGTCGATTGTTGGTTGTATGTTTGTTGTGGATTTGCATCGGTACTTATATCCGTTCGACTTTGGTGTTGGGACCGGGTAAAACATACTCGATGGTGCTGCATCTGCTGGAAGGAATAATAAATATGAATTAGTGGAATCATTTTGTTATTTTGTTGTTGTTGTTTTATTTTCATTGTGATGTGTGGGCCGTACTCGGAGGTAGTGCGATACCGAGACAACCCGTGGCCAGGGCGAAGCAAGCTTCACAATCCCATGGCCGAGGTCCAAAAATCAGTTTAATATATGAGCTAGGCAATGCCTAGCATACCAGATATTAAGCTGATAAGAACAGATACTACACTTGATCTTGTTTTGAATATACCCTGACAATCTTACGAGAACCCGATAGTGCAATGAGCCTCTGGGACTGTGTGCAGCAGGAGTAGCTCCATGGAGATACCTACGTTGGTATTAAGGCCATAGGGTAATGAACCCCCTCCGATGCTTGAAACAACGGGGCTGATCGGTCGCCAGCGACTGAGGGTGGGAAAACCTCACCACTGGCGAGAGTGGTATATGAATGGAATACATGGAGATGGCGCAGATGTTCATGCGCAAGATCGGAAGAAGGAAAAGCAGGAAGAAGAAGAAAGGACTGGTGTAAGGACCAGTATCAAAAATTAAAGCACTGGTATAAACCAGAAGTACCAATTAAGGCAACGTTTTTTCCTTAAAGTTCAGTTAATTGTTCTTTGTCTTGATAATTTATCAGATACGTAGGCAGTCAGCGAAAACGAGATCGCCGATGATGAAATAGAACCAAAGGTGTCCATGGCGAGCCAGGAGCACGAGAAACGTGAGATCGTCGTATGGCGATGTTGTACACGAAGGCTGAACTTGAGTGTTATTTTAACACAGTTGATGACTAAGAGAGCGTCGATGGGTGACGAGTCAAAGCGGACTCCATTACGATGAATCCACAGTTGGTGTTTGATGATGTGCAGCAGCAACTGGAAGCCAGCAGGAATTGCCAGCGTGCGAGGAAAACCAAGGAGGACCTGTTTTAATTCAATGTTAGGGACGTTGCGTCGGTAAGACTGAAGTAAGTTCGAGTACCACACAAGGACTTGGGCGGCGTAGCCAAAAGGCCGAGAAGCGATACCGACCCTTATTTTGAAAGTTTAAACGCGAAAAACGCTGTGCAAAAACAAGCGGTTCCGCTGGCCGTCACTTGGCGAGCGCGGGCGCTATTTGAGCGCGTTGGCAAGCCACAAAAGGCGGTTGGTCTACAACACGGAGTATTCGCAGGCGGTCACCCATCCAAGTACTAACTCCGCCCGACCAGGCTTGACTGCCGTGATCGGACGAGAACCGGTGTTTTCCTGGTGGTGTGGTCGTAGACATTTTCTACGTGGAAATGCGAAGTGTTGTGGGAGACGAATTCGCAGTGGCGCCGAGTTCGTATATGTAAATCAATCGGACGTGGGAGTGCACTCAGTATTGATGAATTCGTCAGCGAAGATGTGTGCGGGAATGTTGTGTTGTGAACGTGCCGCATAAAGGATGGGTGCGAGAGTTGGATGGGTGGCAGGCGGTGGGGGTTTCGTTGCGATCGCTGCCGACGAGTTGAACGACGGATGTGATATTCGATAGATCGAGGTGTTGTTGATGATCGGTGTCTGTGATTGTAGCCTTTTTGTCGTCGTCAGTAGTTTTCGGATTCTGGTGAAAGGAGATGGAGAACGGATGGGATAGATTCTGTTCGACATGTGCATTTGTTGCTTGCTCGGTGCTACTGGCTGTCGATCGAATGTTGATTCGGCGAGACCGTGAACTTCGCGTAGCTTGTTGGATTTGGTCTGAGTGTTTTGTTTTGGGAATGAAGGGGACGAGCGCGAACGCAGGTCCCCACTACCAGGAAGCTCGAGTTGCCCACATTTGGGGCAATCGCAGGAGTCAACCCAGTCGAAGTGCAATGAGAGGGCCTCATCCTGAGAGGACTCCCTATGTGATCAGAGTGCCTCTCGCGTCAGGTAAGTTTTTATTTTGAGTAGAATATTCCTACGTTCCGAGGATGCAGATGCAATGAATATTCTAAACAGAGGGAGTTTACATAGCTGCTGAACATGCTGAGAGTATGACTCTCACCCTCGTAATTATAGTGTTTACTTCACCCAGTACAGACCAATTAAGGAGAGACCAGGGAAGGGGTTAAATTGATCCTACATTAACTAATTTATCCCAAAGCAGAGGCTAAGGGAGGTTTAAGATAAAAAGGATAAAAGGTTAAAAAGGTTAAAAAGAGAAGTCTAGCTTCTCCACGTTAAAAACACCCAAGGACCCCCCAGCAAGCCATTCTCTTACAAAAATGGCCCGACGGCGCGGCGAGGAATGTTTTTTTGCGTGCAGACTGAGAAGAAATTTAATGCGCGCTATAATTACTTTAAGACATTTGCTCTCGTCCGGCGGAATGTCGCGGAAACGGAAGTCACAGCGGGCGATCCATATACGGTGTTTGACCATCTGCAACATCCACATTATTATTTTAGGAATGGAAGTCTTACGTGCACCCGTGAATTCAAAAAGTAGCTCTTGGACCGTAAATGGGGTGGCGTTCGGTGCGGATAAGGACAACTGGAAAAATACCCAGTTAATGAGCAGTTGGGCGAAAGAGCAGTGAAAAAATAGATGTTCCAAAGACTCTTCATCAGCGCCACAAAAACACATAATATCTATTCGGCGATAGCCGAAAGATCGAACCATCCTGACCGCGGTGTACAGGACACCGTGGGCAATCTTCCAATTTAAATCGATTGCACCACGCTCCAACGAGAGCATGTGTAGTTGTTGCCAAGTATCTGGCCAGTAAAGGTCCCCGTAGATGGGACGGAACTTCTCTTCACAGTGAGGTTTGTGCCGTAGGGCTGCCGCAATGCGGTATACCTTCTGAGTTGTGAAAGCCTCGATGTTCAGAGGTACGTCACGAGAGGTACCGATTGCAAGCAGGTCATTATTGGTGCCACCTTGAAGGGAGCGCCAGGCTTTGAGAAGCTGTTGGTAGAATGGAGGGAGGCTTTGCAGTGATGTCCGCCTAAAGGACTGAAGCCTCAGCAGAGCATCTATTCTTAAATTAAAACCTCTACCTAGCAAATGGCAAAAAAGATCCTTCCACTTCGCACCCGAGTCAGAAGAAACCCGCTTAAGCCATTGCATCCTCAAAGCATCAGCTTTCAGGCGGAAGTCAACCACGCCAAATCCACCGGAAGACTGTACAGTGGTCACTGTACGACGAGCAACCAGGTCTTTTTTGCCCGCCCAGAAGAAAGGCCAAATGGCTTTGTCAAGTCTGGATGCCACCCATCCAGGCATGACAAAGACCGTGCATAAGTGCCAAATTTGGGATAAGGCAAGATAATTAATTATAAGGGCCTTGCCCTGATAGGAGAGGTTGCGGCCTTTCCATGTAGAAAGTCTTTTTTCAACCTTCGATATACGGGGTTCCCAGGTTGCTTTGGTGTAATCCGAAGCGCTTAGGACGGCCCCAAGTACAGGGAGATCGTGTACCCATGTCAAACCATGGGGGGTATCCGTGCGATTTTTCCACGTCCCTAGCCACAGGCCTCCTGTTCCTTTGGCATAGCTGTCGTACACCTCGAATACCGCAGGCAGCGAGGCGTCAGACGTTACGACAACGGTCGTGTCATCCCCATAACACGAACAGCGCAGTTCTTGGAGTGACTCAGGCAATCGAAGGCCAGAAATACCAGGTGCCGTACGGAGGTTACATGCAAGGACCTCTGCGCACAGCACGTATAAAAGAGGAGACAGGGGACAGCCCTGACGAACTCCCCGAGATGGAGAAAAAAAGGGTGACATCCATCCATTAATTACGACAGAGGATTCGACGTTCGTGTAAAAAAGTTGAATCCACTGACAAAAGCTTGGCCCGAAACCCATGGCAGTCAGGGTGCGAGCGAGGAAACCCCAATCAACGCGATCAAAGGCTTTCTCTTGATCAAGAGCAAGAAAAGCCACTGGGAGCTGGTGTGTCTCAGCCAAATCAACAACGTCGCGAAGAACACTCAGGTTTTCCCCGATTGTTCTGCCTGGGATACCGCACGTTTGGTCAGGCGACACGACCGACGATATTACAAGAAGCAGGCGGCCAGAAATGGCACGAGTCGCGATCTTGTAGTCCGTATTCAGCAGACTAATTGGCCGCCAGTTTTTCGTTTCAAGGCGGTCGCCTTTTTTATAAAGGACGATAATCAGCCCTCGCCGCTGCGAGGTGGATAATGAGCCATTTGAATAGGCATAGTTTAACACGACAACCAGGTCCGGACCGAGAAAGTACCAGAAAGTGGTGTAAAATTCGATGGGAAGCCCGTCCGAACCGGGTGTCTTTCCAGTTGCCATACCAGAAGCAGCGGCCTGGCATTCTTCAGGTGTGAGAAGGCCTTCGCAACTCGCTTGTCCCTCAGCAGATAGCTTCTTCACCAGTTTCGAAAGGAGGCGGTCTTGCACAGCTGAGTCACAGTCCTCTGCCGTGAAAAGATCTTTATAATATCCTTGCCATATTTTCAGTATGGCAAGAGAGTCATGGTGTACCACAGAAGTAACGGGATCCTTTAAAGCAGACAGTCTTCTTTTCGCGATGTTTCTTCTCTAAAGAAAAGAAATATGCCATGGACTTTTCGCCCTCTTCCGCCCACAGACACCTGGCACGCACTTGAGAAGCTCGAGCTTCTTTGATCTCATAAGCACGAAGGTCCTCCTGAACGGCACAGAGCGCAGCAAAAACAGAAGAGTCCCCAGCGTCAAACAAGCGCTGTAAGTCTAGCAACCGGCGATTCAGGTTAGCTTTTAGGGCGGACGCTGCGAGAGCTTTCGCCTTACAAAAACTCCTCGTAACTGCGCGCAAGTAAAATTTCCCCATATCCCACCAGTCAAGAGGGTAGCTGTGTACGCCAAAAGGTCCAAAAAGATTTAATAAGTGTACAGTATTCCAAATCCTGGAGTACTGAAGTATTGAATTTCCAATAACCCGGCCTCATACCAATGGAAGACGGAAGAGTAAATGTGATCAGAAGGTATCTGTGGTCGGTAAAGAATGAAGGAAAATATTCACTGTCCACCACATATTTTTGGAAGTTGATGGGAGCCATGTCAATTCTGGAGGAGCACTCACCGGAAGCGTGGTCCCAGGAAAAGGAACGTACTCCTGGGTGCGCCATACTGGAAAAGTATTAGTCACAGAAAGAAGTGACTGCAAGGCAGAGACACTCTCTGCAACTAAGTTCGGTGTTGCACGCTGGTACGACGGCGGGTGGCGCCGGTCCAGCGTGGGATCCAGTACAGCGTTAAAATCCCCACATAAAAAGGTGGGTACAGCCAAATCAACAAAATCCGGGATCGAAGAAAAAAACTTGTTCCTCTCCGGATTACGACCAGGGGCATAAAGGGAAACAAAACGTACCCTCTCCTCGCCCATCATCACCTCGGCCTGCACGAAACGGCCAGCCTCATCACGTCGCACCTTTTCGAGCTGGTGACGAGTATGTACAAGGATAGCGGTGCCAACTCGTTTGTTTCAGATAGACGAGGAGGCCACCGCATATCCAGAAGAAGAAAACCATGCCCATCGAGCATGTGTTTCTTGCAGACAGATAATGTCCGCCTTAACACACTTGAGCCATTCGATGAAAGTATTTCGTTTACAACGGTCATTTAGACCGTTTATATTTAAAGTAAAAAGCTTGAACGTGACGTTTATGGTGGAGAACAGTTAGGAAGGATCGGGATACTCCCCGTCCTCGCTGATCACTTCAAGCAAGTCAGTAGCATTTTCAGCAAGATTATGCAAAAATGCGTCCATGTCCAAATCGCGTGTTTCATTTTCTGAGAAACCGGCAGAGCCAGGGTCAGAAAACAGATCTAGGTCCCCGTGAGGAGTAAAAGGAAGAGGTGTATTTTCCAGAGTACATTCAGAAGTACCCGGATGGCTATTACAATCATCTTCCGGCCAGGTTTCATGACCTGGAATGTCTTCGATGTCAGGTGCAGCTGAGGATGGAGCGTGGCTGCATGTGGCCTCCGTTTCCGGAGGTTCATGTGACGGAACACGGGCACGCACTTTACGGCGTGTGAGAATAGGAGTGGGTGGCACGACGTCCACACTACTCGGGTGTTGTTGCTTCGAGGGAGTACAAGCAGCAGCACCATCACTAGCGAGTGAAAACTCGACCGAAGTCGAGGAGGGGGGAACCAGAGTTACCGGGTCCATATTGACCACGGTTTCCAGGTCCAAATTAACCGCAGCAGCGGTGGGGGGATTGATGCTAGAAGCATCGGGATCAAGTGGCACATTCACCGTAGTGTCGGGAATTGATTCCTCATCCGACGGAAAGTCAAGGAAAGGTCTCTTCGGCTCGTCCTCCCTACTGAAGGCGAGCAGACGTTTCGTTCCCTTTGGTGCCATCTCTTCCAGCGTAACCTCAGCGGAGGAATTACACGGCGGAAGGTCTGTGGTAATAGTAACCCGGAGGGTATCCCCTGTTACCATGGAGGAGCGATCTCTATTGATTAGGAGTTCCTCCGAGTTTGGTGAAAACAAACTCAAACCGTGGTGGTGGCCTTGTGACCGACTCAGCGTCGGTATTCGGAGCGACCACTTTGGATGCAGGAGCGGTAGCAATTGATGCATATGTCCGCCCTGGGCACCGTTGGACACGATGGCCAATTTGACCACAACCAAAACAGGCGAAAGGCTGGTCTTTGTATTTCACGCGGCAGCGGAAGGCAGCGATCTTAACATATGACGGGATATTTTCGTTCAAGTGCATGGAAAGCATGCGGGTACCCGACTGGATATTCGGATAGCCCTTCACAGGTAGGTGCTTTACAGAAGCAACCCGACCAAATTGCTCAAGGGCATCCTGAAAAACTGCATTTGGGAACGGCAAAGGAGCAAGTTCCACAAAAACCAGCGTTAGTTGCTCATACGCTGGTGACGGGGTAAGATGTACGCCCCGAAAATCAAATCCTTTGATGTCAAAATCTCTACGCAATTGCGGATCCTTAAATTGAATACGGAGCTGCAATTTGGGCAGAATTTGAATGCCCAGTAAGTTGTCAGGACCAAGTGCTTTGATGAATTCTATGCGCACTTTAGTTAATTGGTCATGTCCAACAAGACGTTTGGGAAGAGTAACGACGGATGTCGTACTGTTCCACACACAATAATCCACATCACTGAAGGCCGTTTGTTGTGGCATGATGAGGATGTAGTTAATATAATATGGTGTAATATAGTATAGGTTAATATAGCATTATTTAGTATAATGCAGATAATGTAATATAGTATGATATATATATATATATATATATATATATATATAATAAGTATATATATAATAAGTATAGTGTGATATATATATAAATAAATATATATATATTTGATGTATATAATTTAGTAATATAGTATAGTATACATTAGTATAATATACCAAAAAGAGAGAAAACGTCTGCACGCAGGGTAGCACCCAGCAGGAAGGAGGACGCCTGCTCGTCAGGGACGAAAAAAAACCCAACACACACAAACAGGTACGAAACCTGTAAAAAAGATAGTCCCAGCAGGAAGGAGGACGCCTGCTCGCCAGGTACGAACAACCCCCCACCCAGCAGTAAAAACGCGCCTGCACGCTAAGAACCCGAAGGTTCGCAGGTTAAGCCTGCCTAAACTACCTAACTAACTACAGATAAAAAGATGAGAAAGAAGGACGACCAATGGGCGCCCTTAAGAAAAGTGAAAGTAGTCTATCAACAGTGATAGCTCGTAGTTACTAGTCTCTAGGTTATGGCCTCAGCGAGAACCAAGCATGGATCCCTCGAAACAGTAAGATCGATACTCAAAAGACACTCGAGCGTAACTCTCGCGTCAGGTAAGTATGAGTTTTCCCAGCGACGGCTGTTTGAATTTGATTGGTTAATAGGATTATCGGGCATGTGGGCAGACGGTGAATCTGAACATGGAGATGTGTATGGTGAAATTAGCTGTATGTATTGGTAGTGGTGGACTTGCTCATTCTACGTGTTGCGATGTGGTCATTCTTGAAGCTACTTACTTTGTGGTTGTCGGTCGTAGAATATCGACGCCGAACTGTCGATTGTTGGTTGTATGTTTGTTGTGGATTTGCATCGGTACTTATATCCGTTCGACTTTGGTGTTGGGACCGGGTAAAACATACTCGATGGTGCTGCATCTGCTGGAAGGAATAATAAATATGAATTAGTGGAATCATTTTGTTATTTTGTTGTTGTTTTATTTTCATTGTGATGTGTGGGCCGTACTCGGAGGTACTGCGATACCGAGACAACCCGTGGCCAGGGCGAAGCAAGCTTCACAATCCCATGGCCGAGGTCCAAAAATCAGTTTAATATATGAGCTAGGCAATGCCTAGCATACCAGATATTAAGCTGATAAGAACAGATACTACACTTGATCTTGTTTTGAAAATCACACCCCCGACAGTCTTAGGAGAACCCTGCCAGTGCAATGGGACTCTGGAACTGGTGCAATCAGGGGCGACCTCACGGAGGTACCAGCACAGGTACTCAGACCATTAGAAGGGTTGTGACCACCTCTCCGTGTGCCTGAAAACATTCTCGGTGATACGGCCGCTCGAAAGTGAGTCTCTCGACCCACCAACTCGCGGCTAATGTATATGTGGTACGATTCCGACAATGACGTAGATGGAAATACGCTCACCGACTAACACGCCAAAATTAATGTGGGGTCAAACAAATTTTACGTCCTGCTCCGACAGACGACCACCACCGAGCCCCGAAGCACTGCGGCGGATTTACGAGGTGCAGGGGCGTTGGATCACGTTTTTTGCTCACCAAAGCTAGCCTGCGAAACATTAACTAGGGACAGAAGTGGCTTAAAAGAACCCAATCCGAAGTATGAGGATACCTCAGGTCGCACCAGCTCCACCACCGAGAGGTGGTGGCCGGTTGCTATGTTGCGCTTTGCAAGCGACCGAGGCCTCTAAAAACTATTCATCTACGGATGGGTCGGAACGCAACTCAGCAACGACAGAGAAATATCCATCTGCGCGCAAAGTGCCCAGCCCACCACCAGGCCGCCAGCCAGGCCTACATCACACCCTGATAGAATGGCGGCAATCTCCTCAGCGTTGATGGTCCGATGGAGCTCATCGTAAAGGCTCGCTCGATGGGTTCGGCGAGGAAAGCTCTTCGTAACCAATGGCGGAAAAAGAAATGCCATGGCTTTTCCTCGCCTAAGAGGTACCTCTTCACCCACATCAATTGAAGTGATGCAACCTTCCGAGATAAGTCGACAACCCCCAGCCCACCAAGGGCCAGTGGTTGCATCACCGAAGACCGACTGAGCCATTCCCTCGGCTTGTTCCAGACAAACCGAAACACTGACCTGTTAATATTAGTAATTACTGCTGAGCTCATGGGCACTACGCTAGCGAGATACCACAATGAGCTCAGCGCTAAAACATTAGTAATGACCGCACGCCCCCGGTACGAGAGTTTACGGTGTTGCCATGAGGCCAAAGTACAATCCAGCTTCGTAGAAGCAGGTCCCCAAGCAGAAGCCCCGTCACCGAGACAGCTACCTAGGGCCTCGATGGTGTTGCTGGACATCTTGAAAGCCACCGGGAAAGAGGTACGCGCTCGCCACGGACCTAATAAAAGGCCGTGGCATTTGGACTGGTTGAGCTTGGCACCAGACGCCAATTCGTACCTCTCGAACAACCGCACCAAAGAGAGGACCGACAAGTCGCTCGATACGAAACTTGTAGTGTCGTCAGCATACTGTGATACCTTCACGCGCTTGTTTCCCCCAGGGAGAGGGAAGCCGTCAATGTTCGGATCAGCACGGATGGCACACGCCAATGACTCCGCAACGAGGACGTAAAGCAGAGGGGAGAGCGGACAACCTTGGCGAACCGCGCGGGTCACAGGAAACAGCTCCGAAACGAAGCCGTTCACTATCACCGCAGAGTACACGTCGGTGTACAACAGCTGCACCCATGCTATAAAATAATTCCCGAACCCCATCTTGATCAGTACCTGTGCCATGAAGGCCCACTCCACACGGTCGAAGGCCTTCTCCTGATCAAGGGACAGAATAGCGCCCAGAACCGCCTCGGAATTGGCGTAATCAACTACGTCATGGAGAAGACGTAGATTCTCCCCAATAAACCGCCCCGGAATGCTGCAAGACTGATCAGGCGACACCACCGAAGCAATCACCTTGAGGAGACGATTAGCTAACGCTTTCGCGGCGATCTTGTAGTCCACACACAAGAGTGTAATAGGACGCCAGTTCGCCATGTCCAAGATATCTCCTTTCTTGTACAGAAGCGCTATCGCCCCGGAGCGCTGTGTAAACGACAGTTGACCACGACGGTAACACGAGTTGAATACGTTAACCAAGTCTGGGCCCAACAGCTTCCAGAACCGAACATAGAATTCAGCTGGAAGACCGTCTACCCCTGGTGACTTGTTCAAGGCCATTGCATGGAGCGCCCGATCGCACTCCTCCTTGGTGAGGTCTCCCTGACACAACTCGGATTCAGCCGGTGACAGACTACGTTCCAAACTATCCAGGAAGAGCAATTGCTCCTCCTGCTCCAGGTGTTCTGAGGAGAAAAGCTGGAAGTAGTACCTCTGCCACACGTCAAGCATGCCCTTGGTGGTATGTGCAACGGATCCGTCACAGCGGCGTACACCACTGATCAGTTTCCGCTGCCCCCGGACTTTCTCTTGACGTAAAAAATAGGCCGAAGATGTTTCACCCTCCTCAGCCCACTGAAGTCTGGCACGCACCTGGGCTCCTTTCGCCTCCGATTGGAGCTCAGCTTCCAGGTCTGCCTTTCCTCTTGCCAGTGGTTCGGAGAGATCCTCCCCGTCGTTAATACGTCGATGGATAGCTTTCAATCGATCGTTCAATTCACTAATGGTCCGACGTTTCGCACAAGACGCAGCTCGCGCTAAAGGCCGGATCAACTGCTTCAGCCTGGATTTTCTGGCATCCCACGAAGACGAAAGAGTAGAGAACCGACTCTTCTCGTTACGCCACTGTAACCAAAATCGTTCGATTTCGGCACAGAACGCCTCGTCCTGGAGAAGCGAGGAATTGAACTTCCACAGACCCTTGCCACGTCTGACCCTGAATAGAAGGTCAATCTGCAGATACACATAACTGTGATCTGAGCGGAAGAAAAGAAGAATTTCAACCGACGTGACAAGCCCAAGATATCTCTGAGGCAGCCATACCATATCAATGCGGGATCCCTGTTTGCCATTTGGTCGCCTCCAAGTGAACTCTGCGTCATCTGGGTGACATGTACCCATCAGATCGTTCAGGGTTGAGGACCAATTGTACGCCCAGGGTAATTTCGGGTTACACCCGAACCGATCAATATATGCGTCAACTACCGTTTTGAAATCCCCACATAACAACGCAGGGATATCTGGGTCTATGGTTTGGTAAAAGGAATCAAAAAATTGAGCCCCAGTATCCTTCTGATTTGGCGCATAGAGACACGCCACCTGGAAGTTAAAATTATCGCGAGCGAACTCGACAATAATCAAACGACCAGAGCTGTCACGCCACCGTTTCACCACTTCGAGATCAGGCCGGAAGAGGATGGCAACCCCGGAGGAACGTACAGCTCCCGGGGACGAGACGGTCCTATAACTTAATTTATTAGTGGGGGACGAAGGGGGGAACCACCCCGCGAATTCACCCTCCGAGGTCGAGTGAGTCTCCTGTAGATACACAATGTCCGGGCCTACACAGTTCAACCAGGCCATTAAGGTCTGGCGAGCGTCCAGGGCCCGAAGGCCCTGGACGTTAAGGGTAAGTTGACTAAACATTGCGACCTCCAACAGCGGACTGCGCTGAAGGGTTCGATGGTTCAGAACCAGGAGGGGCCGACGTGTCACAAGTGACAACAGTCGGGTTGGGGATGGTTGATCCACGGGGTGGGGGGTCCAGGGGACGCAAGTTACCGGACGCGGTCAGGAGGGACTGAGGTGGATTGAGTCCCTTGTCGTCAATGTCCGACTCGTCGGACAGCAAAGTGAACCGATTTTTTCTAACGACGGCAGAGCGGGCTTTTCCCGAGTAGAGAGGTGGCGGCTTTGTCGATTTTCGTTTAAATTGGTCTGCCCGCAACTGTTCCCGATGAGAAGCACCCGCAGGCGCCTTGTACTGCGGAATTTTGCTCTTCCGGTTGGTTATTATTGCAAAACTATCCTCTGATGGAGGAATAGATACGATTTGACTGGCCCCCACTCCCATAGGAGTAGAGCCACCAGCCGAGTTGGTTTCCGGAGGATCCTGGGCAAGGACGACCAGGCCCTTGAGGCGGTCGACACTCAACTCCGAAGTGGAGGAGGACGACGATGATGATGTGGACGAACTCGCGCTTGAATTATCGGTGGGAGGTGCCACATCCATGGCCTCCCTGATTCCGCCAGACGCAGACGGATCAGAAGAGGCAGAATCTTGGCCCGGGGACCCCACAGAGGGATCTTTAGACCGGGCGGCCGGAGGTTGTGTGGCGGATGTTCTGGCCTTCCGTCCAGCAGGAGCAGGCGGGGCAGGCACATCGCCCGCCACCGCTTTCGTCGTTTTGCCGGCCGGGCAGCTGACACCTCGCCGTAAGCTGACAATAGAGCCCGGACAAGGTCAGTGGCAACACCATAGGGAAGACGAGCCACGGTAACCCACTTCTTGGACGAAATGGGTGTCAGGGTAATCGGATGGCCCCTTAAGGACAGGCCCGAACGTATAACATCCTCGAGCACATTGCCCGAGGAGAAGGTAAGGCAGACCTTGTTCAGGGAAAACAGGTCAACACAATCGAAGGTCTTCAGGTAGTCAGCTGGGAGCTGACATTTCAGCTCCGCCGCTAACTCCTTAAAGGTAACGCGTGGCCTGGTCTCCAGAGCCAGCGCCGGGAAAACCCCAATGGCTTTCCGGTTGGAGAATGGAGTAGCCATTCGCCCAACCACACACCACCGACAGCGAAACCACTGGACGGCAAAAAACCAGGAGGCGCAGGATCAGCTCCCACGAAATCCAAAAAGCGCCAAACGAGCGACCAAAACCACAAGCGCGACGACCACCAAGCGAGAACAAGAGGGGTGTATAGCTGTTACTGGCAGCGCCAGAGCATGGATCCACCTAAGTCACCCGGAACACCGTAGATATTTTCAACTGCTCCAAGACCACGGTACCGCTTACTGCCTTCTTAGCCAAAAGGCCGAGAAGCGATACGACCCTTATTTTGAAAGTTTAAACGCGAAAAACGGTGTGCAAAAACAAGCGGTTCCGCTGGCCGTCACTTGGCGAGCGCGGGCGCTATTTGAGCGCGTTGGCAAGCCACAAAAGGCGGTTGGTCTACAACACGGAGTATTCCCAGGCGGTCACCCATCCAAGTACTAACTCCGCCCGACCAGGCGGGTGGTTGTAAAACACGTGGTTGTAAAACTCGGGTTCTACTGTATTCTAATCTGAATCTTGTATGCAAATGTTGTTATTGAAAAGCGGTGATCGGACGAGAACCGGTGTTTTCCTGGTGGTGTGGTCGTAGACATTTTCTACGTCGAAATGCGAAGTGTTGTGGGAGACGAATTCGCAGTGGCGCCGAGTTCGTATATGTAAATCAATCGGACGTGGGAGTGCACTCAGTATTGATGAATTCGTCAGCGAAGATGTGTGCGGGAATGTTGTGTTGTGAACGTGCCGCATAAAGGATGGGTGCGAGAGTTGGATGGGTGGCAGAAGTGACAGCTCGAAGTTGCAGGCGGTGGGGGTTTCGTTGCGATCGCTGCCGACGAGTTGAACGACGGATGTGATATTCGATAGATCGAGGTGTTGTTGATGATCGGTGTCTGTGATTGTAGCTTTTTTGTCGTCGTCAGTAGTTTTCGGATTCTGGTGAAAGGAGATGGAGAACGGATGGGATAGATTCTGTTCGACATGTGCATTTGTTGCTTGCTCGGTGCTACTGGCTGTCGATCGAATGTTGATTCGGCGAGACCGTGAACTTCGCGTAGCTTGTTGGATTTGGTCTGAGTGTTTTGTTTTGGGAATGAAGGGGACGAGCGCGAACGCAGGTCCCCACTACCAGAAATTATACGCTCGTGTTGCCCACATTTGGGGCAATCACAGGAGTCAACCCAGTCGAAGTGCAATGAGAGGGCCTCATCCTGAGAGGACTCCCTATGTGATCAGAGTGCCTCTCGCGTCAGGTAAGTATGAGTTTTCCCAGCGACGGCTGTTTGAATTTGATTGGTTAATAGGATTATCGGGCATGTGGGCAGACGGTGAATCTGAACATGGAGATGTGTATGGTGAAATTAGCTGTATGTATTGGTAGTGGTGGACTTGCTCATTCTACGTGTTGCGATGTGGTCATTCTTGAAGCTACTTACTTTGTGGTTGTCGGTCGTACAATATCCACGCCGAACTGTCAGTAGTAGGGTTTGAGGGGTTCTGGGCCAAACCAAAAAACTGTCCCAGAACCCGCACCCACTGTCCCAGAACCCGCACCCACTTTCGAGGGTGTCCCAGTATCTCCACCCCGAAAGAAAGATAAACAAAACTATTTTAAGTCTTGTTTCTCACACGTGTCCCAAAACCCCACCCAAAAACTGTTTTAAGCCACGTGCTCACCACGTGTCCCAAAACCCCACCCAAAAAAAAAAAAACTGTTTCTCACACGTGCTCACCACGTGTCCCAAAACCCCACCCAAAAAAAAACAAACTGTTTCTCACACGTGCTCACCACGTGTCCCAAAACCCCACCCAAAAAAAAACAAACTGTTTCTCACACGTGCTCACCACGTGTTCCAAAAACCGTTCACCACGTGTCCCAAAAACCGTTCACCACGTGTCCCAAAAACCGTTCGCCACGTGTTCCAAAAATTATTTCCAAGATGGCGGCTCGTCACGTGTTCGCCTCGCTACGCTCGGATCTGAAAGTCAAAAGCAAAACCTTTTTGGTTTTGTCTTCGGAATCGAGACCTCCTCTTTAAACCACCTAGGATATAGATAGAGATGTTTAAGTCAAGTACCGTGAGATTCTGGACAGCTACGCTACAAGACGCCATGTCGAGTGGTGACTTTGAACACGCGAGAGACGTGTTGGTTCGCTCGAGAACGAGATATGACGTTGAGAAGATCGACGCCACTATAGCCTTCATGAGGTGCGTCCCCAACGCGGGCGGTCTAGTGCACGCTCTGGAGCCGTTACTCAATATGCTCGTGGGGTTCACGTACAAGCCCGGTGTAGAGGTGTGCGTGAGAAAGTCCGTTCTAGATACGGTGACCTTCGAGATTTTCCCGAGCGTCAAGAGCGTCGTCGATAAGTACGGAAAAAGTCGATTCGGTTCGAGAGGGATAACTACGAAGCACGTGACCCAAAGGTTTTTGAAGGGTGGGGATTCTCAGATCGATGACGCGACGAGGTTGTTCATTTTCGAGAGGAGAGGTAACAGTCTTGGTTCGCCGAGTGAGGTCTACGATGGACTCGTCAAGGCTTCCGTGGTGATCGCTCGCGTCAGTGAGTTACTGAGACCTTTAAATCTTTACGTCGAGGGTGTGACCGACTGTCGCGCGTGGATATTCAAACTTGAGGAGGTGTATGTGACTTCCGTCAAGCACGAGTTGTACCTCAACATCATAGAGTGCATACTAAACGAGGAGGAGGATGAGGCTAGCTCGCGACTCACAGCCATCACCCATATGTTGAAAGTGATCTATTATCACGCTGTCAAGAGAGCGAGATGATAAAAATGGGTTGTCTATCTAGCAAGGATAAGAACCGTCCACCACCACACCAAACCGACCAACCGTTACGTAACGTGACCGTGAACACGCATCGTCGTCTGAAGGTAGGCATCAAGTTCGGCAAGGAGGCCACCAACTTCGAGTTAGACGTCTTGGCTGGCTATGAGAGACATGACGATACGAAATACGAAGACATCCCGCTAGCCAATGACTTGCTTCTCGAAGAAGGCTCGTCTCGTCACCTGACGACGTGAAAGAAAAAAAAGTTTCGTAATCTCACGAGATTACGAAAAAAAACACTCTCACTGACCCGTCCTAAAACACCAGTCTAAGTAGTTCGAGTAGGCAGTCCTCCAGACTGTGTTGGACTCGATGCTATCGTAGTCCCTCTCTAACTGTTGTCGTCTGGCGACTTGCCTGTCTACGTAATCCTTATCGTGGTCGACCTTCTCGAGAGTCTCGTCAGCCACTTCGTCCACTCTGCTAAGAGTCTTTTTGAGACTTTTAGGCTTGGTCTTGCCAACTGGTGCGTGTCTACTCTCTCTCGGTGGTATCACTTGAGAGTCGTCGACCGTACCACACACCACGCAAAATAGCTTCCCGTGACTCTCTTCCATATCTCTACCCTCACAACACATGTTTATCAGAACTCACCTGACTTAGGGTCTTCTGGGAGTGGTGTGTCCTCGGGTTTGGGTGTCTCTTTTGGTTTGGGGTTCTTAGTGTGAGTATACATATGTTTAGTGACAGTGAGTCCACCGGATAATATCCCTAGAAACGGGATCAGCGGAGTCAAGTTAGACATCACGCGCTTCAAGTCCTTATTGAGATATGGGTCTCTCTTGAGTTCTTTCTCCATCTCCTCCGGTTTCTCAATGAAATCCAACCCACCCAACACCATGGCGAATTTTGATAACAACATGTCACATAGGAACACGGTGCTTTTCTCGCGAACTTTCGCCTCGTACTCTGCGTAGAGCTTCAAGACGGTTTTCGCGTTAGCTTTTCTAATATATGCCTCAGTTTTCGTAATCTCACCATCATTCGCGAGAGTGATCAGCTCCTCTCTTTTTTGGTCAACTTCTTTCGCGATGTCCTCGGGGTTCTCGGTGGTTGTCGGTCCTTCGTTCGGGGAGTTATTGATCAAGTCTTCTGGGTTCATCTCTTTATTAGGGTAGGATGACTTCGTGTCCGTAGGGATGTCGCAGGTTAATTTCCAGACACGAGTGTTTTGTCGCTCGCAACTCGCTCGTGATGCGCGTCACGTCTTCTTTCGACACGCCGTTCAAGTAGTCGTTAATGAGTTCCAGCATGTCCTTCTTGTTCGTGTTGTGGAAGCTAGTTATCCGGGAGATGTTCTCACGGTAGGGTTTCGCGATACTCGTCAGCTGCTGAGTCAACACGATAGTAGATAACCCGTAGTGACGACCAGAATATCCGAGTTTGACTAGCTCGCTAGTCCTATTTTTAACGTCCTGACCACTAGCACAGTCGTCTAGGATAATTAGAGTCTTCGTGTCTGTGTAGACCTCAACCACGTGCTTCATCATCTTGTCTACGTTATCTTGTTCAACAGGTAGGACGATGAAGTCCTTGTCGTGATAATGTCTCCACTTATGGTAGGTCGTGTTCCATAATATGGTTGGGCAGAGTAGAATGATGTGGTCAAACACACCCTTGAAGTTATTCTCTAGCATTTTCAAAAGATAGAAGGTCTTTCCACAGTAGGTCGGTCCTACGATCAACATGTTGAATGGGATGTCCATCTTTTATTTTCGGGTTTTCTTATGTGGTAGCATAAGAAAAACACGTGTCCTTTTAAGTCTAGTACTGAATGCTCTGTAAGTTTCCAGACGTGATGTTGAGTAGTGCGTCTGATACCACGAAGATGTTACAGATCAGGTCAGTAGTGGTGACTTTCTTGGTGATCTCCAACAGAATTCCAGATTGGGTGTTCATGATCTTCTTTCCAGACCCGTGAACAGTCTGGTCACGAGTGCTTCGCAGGTCGATGACTAACGCGAATTTGTCCTTGAAAAAGTCTCGATGCGTCACACTCTGGTTCTCTTGTCCAAATAGTCGTTCGGCTTCTGTGAAGTATCTTGACTTTGGAATGCCTTGACTATAGACCTCGTTGGGGACGCCTTCGATGGTTACTTTCACGCTGTCGATGTTCGGGTAGCTGAACTCTTCTGAATCTATGATAGCAGCCTTCGTGAAAAGCAGCACGATGGACTTCATGCTTTTCCTTGGGAGATTGATGTTCTCATTGATCAGTGTTGCTCCTTTCGCCCACGGTGACCTTTTCATCAGTGTCACGTGTTCGTAGGGTAGTGACTTACCGGCTAGATAGAGGTTCGTGATCTCGCTAGCCAGATCTGGATTATCAATAGTCTCGTATTCCAGTTCGAGATTTTCTAGTGTGTAGGTTCCAACAGCACTACCAGATTGTGCCACCATGATGTCGCTAGCTGCTGGCAGTTTGATGAGGAACTGCAGGTTGTTGTTCATATTATATGGTGCGTATAGACCGGAGTCACCCAAGATCTTGTCGAGAGACATCTTGTGCTTAGTCCCGAACACGCTCATGATCAACGCGTCGGAGACCTTCGCTGCGTTCCCACTCGCGGCTCCACTATCATCTTTCGAGAGGAGTTTTCGTAGGTTTTCTCCACCAATACCATACTCAGTCATCTCGTCGCGTTGGAGTGTTGTCTTCCAAAGGTCTCTGTACACAGCGATGGTTGACTCGCCAGTGTTATCGTAGGCCACTTCACCAGCCATCTTGATGGTCAGCTGACTCTGGAGAAGTTTCGATAGGTTATTCAAGTACCAACTTTTGACGTTAGAGTTCTTGAAGTCAAACAGGATATGCATGCTGCCTGGCACCAGACATGACTCTGGTTTGAGTTTTGGAATATTGACGTAGAGAGTTTCGTTAGGATTAACGGTGTTCGGGTTCATGGTCACGACGTGGCGTGTGCGAACGCCTTTAATGGTGCTCATGCTCGTCTTTTTTGCGTGCGGTGATAAGCTTGAGTTCATAGTCGTCTTTATTATGACGTGAAAAAATTTCGTAACCAAAGAGGTTACGAAAGGCCGTGAGTGATCAAAAGATGGTGTCGAATCCAACCTGTTCTGGGGGTGGTTCGGTGGGTCTGTAGTCTAGCAGGATTAAGTTCTCTTGTGAATCTGTGCGGCGAGGTCGTGGCTTGGGAGAGAAATGTCTTTTCAAAAATTGGAGAAGTTGAAAGCACATCTGTTTATTAACGTCTCTTAACCTATATAGGTTAAGAGAGATTTCTGTCTACTGTTCGCCGAGTAGCTCTTTATGGACTTTAGACCGTCTGTGTCTCGCTACGTTAGCACGATTAGTTTCACGCCCACACTCCTCGCAGAGGGTTCTCACTCCTCTCTTCTCGCGGACTTCGTCTCTGTTGTCGACATTATATTTTGCGTCGTAGTGCTTTTTGTAACTCCTCTCGTCAAAAGTCCCGTCGACCTTAAAGAACACCCCCGTACGATTGCTGTTTAGAGACGGCTTGAGTCTGTCTATGAAGACGCGTTCAAGCTCTCTTAGTTCACGCTTGGTACAAGGTAAGCTTTCCATCTCTGCGATTCGCACGTTTGACCAACCCACCTCGTCAACTTCTCGATATAACTTCGTGTTTTCGTATCGTCGAGTCTTAAAGTTACTTTTGTGTTCGCCAAACCTTTTTTTGATGCCACAAAACGTGCTACCAACGTAAATCATAGAGTTGACCACGTTGAATAACATATAGACTTTTCCGACTTTCTTAATCTCACTCATCTCTGTCTCTCTTTATCTAACCCCCACTTTAAGCTCGTTTCGAACGCTGCCACTCGATCAGTAACCAAACCAAAGTCACGACTACGAGCCAAAGATTTTTCGCGAGGAAACTCAGTCCTGCAGCGCCGGCTTTCAAAATGGTGTAGATTAGGTTCGCAGCGCCAACGGCCCATGGACCCATTTTGGTTATAGCGTCTTTAACAGCCTTTGCGAACGATAACGCCGCACCAGCCCCCTTCACGATCACGGTTCGCATCCCAACGATGACGGTCGTGATCAGTCCAGCGATCGTGATACCTATCGCAGACACACTTACGAGATTCTTTTTGAACCACTCTTTGACCTTTTCTAGACGACTAACGTCTCTCTCCTGCTCGCTGCGGGTCTCTTCGATGACGCGTTGTCGTTCGAGAACGTCAACCACGACGTCTATGTCAGCAGATTCTTGAGCTAGTCTCTCGGCTGTTGCCACGTCGTCACTATCGAGTATCTGCTCGCGCACGCTATCGCCACGCTCTTCGAACTCATCGATAGTGAGCTGGATAGCTCCGTGGTCGCCGACTCTACTCTCGGGCAGCATGGTCTCTGACGGATTCAACACGCCGTTCACGATGCGCTGGTCTTCCATGTTAAGTCTCTCGAACACATCTTCCGGTAGACTCTGCTGACGGGTCTCGATCATTGGGAGGTCGGTGGACACGTCGTCTCTTCTAGCCGTCTCGTCCACTGCGGAGTCTACGAGACTCTCGAACTGTCGTTGTGCGAGGACATTTTTCTTCGCGGTGTTTTTGACGTAGACGTCGCGATCTCTGTTGAGAACGATGTTATCTACCGTGCTTAGCCTCCCATTCTTAAGTCTCA
Source organism: Chrysogorgia sp. JL179-B06 (assembly GCA_035772405.1). Lineage (NCBI taxonomy): Eukaryota > Metazoa > Cnidaria > Anthozoa > Scleralcyonacea > Chrysogorgiidae > Chrysogorgia > Chrysogorgia sp. JL179-B06. The sequence continues at coordinate 677,196 of JAYKKM010000272.1, forward strand.
CTTTAAACATGACCTTACCATCTACGACTCTAGTTCTAGATCTAAGCTCTTTCGTGCTCTCCGCGTAGGGGTTGATGACCTTCCCGCGAGAGTCTTTTATATACGAGTCTAGCTGTGTCAAGACGTTATTATCACTCCCCACTGCTCTGTCCATGAGATTTTTGATATAAGCAATCCTCTCGGTGACTAGCGGGTTGTCGTCAGTTAGTAACTCTTGGTTAAGAATATCTAGCCTATTCGTGAGTTCCTCCATTGGCAGGTCCTCATATTCGGGGAATCTCTCTTCCATCTCGAAATTATCTTCAGCCTCTGCCATTTTATTTATCGAAAACCTCCCTAGGGTACCACCCCTCCCTACTCCTAACGCGACCGCTACGTACGCGCGCCTCCCAAGACGAAAACAAAAAAAGCCCGCGAAAAAAATGTAAGAAGCCGTAAAAGACTTCGAAAACCTGTGGGGAAACACTACGAATTTCGGCTTTCTCGTAGTGATAACATGAGTTATCACTACGTAGGTAGTGTCTAGAGACACTCTTCGTGGTTTACGATAGGTGACTAGACGTTAACGAACAACTCGTGAGACGTTTGACATGTTTTCGACTTTTCTTTAAAAAATTATATTCGTATATACACATATTATGAGGAGACTCTCTCTCAAAGAGAGCGAGCTCCGGCCGCCTCTAAAGGTGAAACGGCCTAGGTAAGTGTTTGTTAATGTTCATCACGACGTTGTCGTTGGTTGGCCTTCACGGTGAGCCTTCGCCGTTCTGGTTCGCTGGTGGGGACGGGTTTCTCGCCAACCCGTCTTCAAACATCATCATTCTCCTGTTATGCTCCTCCATCTCGGCGTCGATGGTAGTCAACATTTTATCGGCCTCCACCTTCCTCTCGACAGCTTTCACTCTCCTTCTCGCTGTCGCAGTTCTCTCCTTGGTCTCTCTGTATAGGAGCTCCTTCAACCTAGGTCTCGACATGGTCTGGTCCATGGTTGACTGACCGGAGAGAGATATCGGGTCGCGACGATAACTACTCGAGTCGTGTGACGTCTCGCGCGACCCCACTTGGCGGCACATTCTCTCTCGTCAAAGGGTGGAATGTCGGCACATTCCGTTTCGTCAAAGAAATTTCGAAATTCTTTTTCGAGACGAAAAATTTTGAAAAAAAAATTTGAATCTCTTTGACGAAACGGAATGTGCCGACACGCGATCGACACGAAAATTTTCGTACGTGTTTTTCACGCCGTTCTAAGACGTTTATTTTTTTTTTACAAATTTTTCACCTCACTCTCGGGGACCCACGAGTTGTGTTTGTCATCATAGCCAGCCCATTTGACCAAGACCATCTTTTTCTTACTCACCGTCTTTCTCTTCAGGACTCTCTCCACACGATACGTGGCGTCTTCTGTCTTCTCTACGGCGGATAACTCTTCTTCGTAGAATTTCCCGATGACATCCTCTCCACTCTCGTCGCTAAGGACATAGACAGTTGGGTCACCACGAACCACCTTACTCACGGCGAAGATCTCTTCCGTGAAGTTTGCCTCGTAGCCTTTCGTGAACGTGCTCTTATATTTGCTTATCCTCACCTTTTGCCCAAGCTTATATTTTGGCAGTGGGAACTCACCGAAGTCACTACCAAAGAGCGTCATCCACACCTGACTCTCGTTGGTTCTGTTCACGTCTGCTGGCTTCATGAGAGTGCTACTATGCTTCGTGTTATTATAGTTCCCGACGAGGTCGTCTAGAACGTCTGTCCACTTATACGTCCCCTTGCTATAGAAATATTTCCACATAGCGGTTTTTAGAGTCCTGTTGAACCTCTCGACCACGGCGGCTTTCTTATCAGACTTCGTAGAGAAATATTCCACGTCGTGTTTGCTCAACAAGCTCTTAACGCCCACGTTATAAAACTCTAGTCCCTCGTCGAACTGTGCAAACTTTGGGTATATCTCAAATCTCTCGTGAAACTGACGTAACAACTCATCTACGGCTTTCGTCATGTTTTTCGTATCTTTACGATACACGGGAATGGTGAAAGCGTAGCGGCTAAGAATTTCAACACACGTGAGGATCCAGTAATAGCCGTTGTTCTTATTTTTATATTTTCCCATGTCGACGAGATCTAGTTGAATTTGCTCACCAAGATATGAGACCCACGTCTTTCGAAACTTGTGGCGCCTCACTATAGACTTATATCGTGTGTAGGTGTCTTGTGTTTTCAACCACTCTTTCACGGACTTTCTAGTCACGCTAAGGCCTTCTCCTAGTGCTTTTTGATATAGTCTCTCCATGCTTTGGTAACCAGTCACGGGGTTATAGTATAAGTCTCTCAGAGTCTGCTCTGTCACGACATCACTATCCATACTTTTTATCCGTGAGTATATTAATGTCGAGCAAGACACTCCCTACCTGATCTATACCACTCACGTTAGTTTTGGTGTAAAAAGACAGGTTATTATACGTCCCATTACGAGTGGGTACGCTAGACTCAACAGTCGGGAAATGTAACACACTACCACTCAACGTGGACTCCGACGTGATCGGGAGAACTGCGATGACACTAGACTGCTTACCTGTCGTGTCAGTGGTCTCGTCCACGAGAGTGTCACAGTGGATCTCTACAAACCTTAAACCTCTGTTGATGTCTATCTTGTTAGGACTAACCACCTTTACTGCTCCCATTGATGTGTTCGTTGGGAAACCAAGTAGCTCTCCAAACTTGTACAACTTAGTAGGACTAAGTGTCTTTAACGTGCATGTATGATCATGTAAGTTATGAGATATTGTTATCCCGATGTCTTTTTCTTCTAAGAAGTAAGTCATGAGGTTATCGAAAGACCAGTAACCCTCGGGTATCGTGTGTTTGGCCGAGTTATATTGGATCTCGTCGTTGAAACCCTTGATCACGTTCTTATAGTCCCAAAACACGCTAGCGGACTTCACGACCAAAGTCGAGCCTCTTAGGAGTGTCAAGCTCCTATCCAACGCGAGGGTTTTCTTACCATCCTCGACGAACACTGATAGTTTCTTCATTTTATTTACGTCATGAATAAAATGTTACGAGCATACTACGGTGAGAACTACGACAAGGCAATTAAAAATTCCGGGATCGCTATTCGGAAGGCTAAGTCGGATCTTTTGAAAAAATATCCACACGCCACAATGAGTAGGTTCGAGTTCGACCCAGTAGAGACACAACAAGGTGACGTAGAGAGAGTGGACATCTACTTTCGAAATAGCGACATAATCTCGACGGACATCACCAGCACCACGTTCAAGAACGACAAAAACATGTGGAAATGGCTACATAATAACATTCCGTTTCCCAGAGTGTGGAGTAGTGGTGGCACAGTTCAGAAACTACCGTTGACAGAGTCGGCTGGGTATGGTAAAGACATCGTGAGATATCCACCTCACACTCTCAACTACCAAGTCAACGACTTCGATGTCTTCGTGAACGACGAGAACTCGTTCATGTCGAACCTGCCTAAGATAGTCATCGACACGAAAAAATACTATCAAGACGGACCAGACGGTAGTATGATCAACACAGTGTGGACTCTGACGAAGAGCTACTATCAGGCTATCACAGCGATGTACATAGCCACGTATAGGTCTGGCGTGTCACTACAAAACTTAACAGCTAGCCCCGACGTCCCAAAACAGATAACGAGTCTCATGAAATTCCACGTGTATTTCACCATGCGGAGAGTGATGTTTCGTCTTGACAAGAGTAAGGCTGACATCGCTGACATCATCAGACTATATGTCCCAGACTATAGAGTTCTAATGGCAAACCTTCCGTTAGGTGGTAATTGGCTCTTGGACATCAAAGACCTTCAAGGTGACTATAAGCGCTATTGTTCTAGGACATCGGATGGGATCACCGAGCTAGGTCAGGAGTTACTGAACCAGTCCATAGAGGTCTATGTCTACGCCTTACTCGGTGCACAGGCGAAAAGCAAACAAAGCATCGTTGGGTCGCGCGCAAGTGCTCGCGAGGTCCAGCAGGTGTTCAGAAACATCGTGGAAGACGCGGTCGTTCAATACTCACCAAGCACGTGGATTAACCTCATGAACAAGGCCATCGGGGACACGAACGTCAAGTTGGACATGGCCGTCACTCCGAACACGTGGCTAATACCGCGAAGCATGGTGTTGTTGAAAACACCCATCGCAGGATATAATAACTTACTCAGAGAGTCGTCAGAGACGAACATGACCTTTGGTTTCAATAGTGGACTCAACTTTGAGAGCGTGAGTAAAAAAACTGTGAAGACACATGCTAGTGGTGGAGAACATTTGGAAAGACTAGATGAAAACAAAAAAGAGGAAACAGTCTCGTCTACACCATCACCATCACCATCATCACCATCCAGTTTGTTACCATTTGTAGCGTTAGTGGTAGGAGTAATAGTGAGTAAGTTTGTGATATAAATAAATGAGTTTACATCTTGGATATAGTCAACCAAAAAAGGTAACAATACCAACACAAAAGACACCACTACCTTACAATACTGTTTTTAACGTTAACGTTAAAGATGCAAAGGTTATTTACCAACACGCTGGAGTTAGTACCAAAGTAGAGAGAATAGAAGACGGGAAATCTCGTCTTCACCAAAACGCATATCGTAAAAGTCCTACTGTAGATGTCGGCGCAGACTTTGTAAAAAATTTGAGTTCTAGTAGAATGGTTTTTGATTGTCCACAATTAACTCGCGTTAATGTCTCTATATTTGTGGTTTTCAAGTTATTAACTGCTCCGTCAGCAGATAATTACGGGTACATTGTTGGTAATGATAGTGGTTCTTACGATAAATTTATAGGATATAAAACAGGATCAAACGATCAACTATCATACGGTGGTGGTTGGCCTGTACAAGAATATAACTGTACACTACCAAGTGCTGTTACAAGAACTAACAAACATTTAATATCCTGTCACTGGATGATGAAAGGTAGTCACGTACGCGTGAACAACATAAAGTCGTCTGACTCGTACTTCAACGCGAATTTGAAAAACATTGGTGCTCCGTTCTCTTCGATATTCTTTAACGAACGTCTAGCGAGTTTCGAGAGTACAACAGGTATATCAGGTGAGATCTACGGACTGAAAATTGTGAGTGGATTTCTAGAACCAGCCGACATCTCGAAGTTGAACAAGAGCATGATGTTAGAATATGATATCGTGTGAGTCTCTCGTATTTTTTTTGTAACCGTTCAGGTTACAAAATAACAAGACTCTACGAGTTCTAAGATTGCAAATTCGGATATAACGATGGTGCGGACGGGTCCACTGGATTTCCTCTAACTAACGCTTCGATCCTATCAGCGAATATTCGACCGTCGGTCTCTTTGTCTGTCTTTTTGATGACCTTGTTGTTAGTTTTGACTGACTTGAACCTTTTCACCGTGTGTGTTTGATACCCTCCGACCCGGACAATATCGTCGCTGCACCAATAGCAACAGCTGCCGATATAGGGTTCGGGACTAATATCGATGTGACTATCCCGCTGACGAGCACGACCGTAGTCACGACTATTTTCACGATAGCTTTCACTCTCAGACGCGTCATCTTCTTTTTCGAACTTTTCAAATCTTTTTTCAACGTGGAACTTAGCTCTTCTAAGTTTTGGCCGTACATGTCTTTATTATGACGTGAAAATTTTCGTAATGAGCGACCATTACGAAAAAATGTGTGTAAGGTCAAGTTCTCACTTAAAAGGATCGTCAGGGATAAGTTTCTTCTGTTGTGCATATTTCACGGCGACCGTGCCCGCGGTGACCGCGGCTGCGAGTTTTAATGTTCCAATAAGACTACTTGGCGCACCTAGAGACTCACCGAAAACTTTCTTCGACGCCATGCTAATTCCAACTGCGGCTGCAACGTAGAGTAGGGTGTCATACACTTCGTTCATGATAACTTTGCGATCTGTCATTCTTTATTATGATGCTTTTCTCACCTAGTCAAAAGACTCTATAGTAGTCGTGGGTTGTGGTGTGGCTGTCGTGGGGTTATCTCGAGTTTTCTTTTGAGTCTCACCTCGAGACTTGTCTTGTCTATATGCGAAGTACAGCGCGATCATCCCTGTGATAGCACCGATAGTTCCGATAACGTAACCAAAACTAGAGCCACTACTCTGCTCACAGTCATCTTGACTATCTTGTTCGAGCCGCTCGCGAGCTTTCTTCTCTTTCGCAGCCTTACTGATCTCGGCGAGCTTCTTACCCGCTGCCACACGTCTTGGATCTTTAATTTTCTCAGGATTGTTGTTAGTTATGGTTTCCATGTCTCTTTATTTACTCACAGTAGACTCACAGTAGACTCAAGTCTACTCAAGTTCTACTCACAGTAGACTCACAGTAGACTCACAGTAGACTCACAGTAGACTCACAGTAGACTCACAGTAGACTCACAGTAGACTCACAGTAGACTCACAGTAGACTCACAGTAGACTCACAGTAGACTACTTCCTAGATGTCAATACACCTTGCTGGCTCTTAAAATACTTGTTCTCGTGTTCTAAATCGCTTATTTTCTTCACACGGTATCTCGCGTATTCCTCCAACTCCGCAACCTTTTTCTCAAGTTTGAGAACCTTTATCGCGTAGTCTTCCAAGTGTGACCTTCGTGAACCAACTCCAGCGAACATTTTATTATGACCACACGTGCTCTCGTAAGATAAAAGACCATGGCTTCTATGATATCAGGTGGACTATTCAACGCGGTCGCATTCGCAGGTGCTGGGTTTCTGTTCAAAAGTCTAGACGGGAACAAGTACGGTGAAGAGATGAAGCGGCACAACCTTGCCGTAGAGAAACTCGCGCGAGAGAAAGAGAAGTGGAACGAAGAAGAAGTCGAGCATCGTGATAAGCTCGCGAAACTACGACTCGCGTTATCGGACGCTAACCACAACATAAGCGACACGAACGCGGCTCTAGACCTACTCAGCGCGACATTTCGAAGAGAGCCAAGACTACGTGACTACTACACACCATCACCAGAGATGCGTGACTACCTATCGATATCCGAAGGGGTGATGTTCGCCGGTGTTGGGTGGGTCGGTTACAAGACATATAACTACGTCACGTTTAAATCGAGAAGTTATCGCTAGACTCACGAGTCTAGAGGTAGGACGATAAAGAGAGATGAGTATTAGTTTTGGAAAACGTGTCGAGAACAAGAAGTATAAGAGCACCACCATAGTCATCGAGACGGACCCTATCCTTTTCAAGGATGTGTTCACATTTGGAGTACAGAACAGCAAGTTCGGTGACGAGAAGTTCACAGCAGCCTTGTGTCTGAGTGAGGAACAGGTCGCAAAGCTAGAGAGTGTCGGCGAAGAGGTGCTGAAAGGTCTCGACGACTCCTCCATCAAGGAGATCAAGAATGGGCTGTACAACGACAAGGTCTACATCAAGTGCGACCCTAACCTGTTCTCCGCCTACGAGGAGGATGACGAAGACGAGATCGACTTCAAGGAGTTGGTCAAGCGAAAGAAGTACACCGTGAACGCTGCCGTCGATGTGAGCAGCGTGTTCGTGAAAGATGGGGTGGCTCACTTGCAGCTATATCTTCACGAGATGGTGATCATGAAAGAGAAGAAAGCGGTGAAAGTGAAAAGGGAACGTGTGCGCTTCTAAGTTGGATCGTGTGATCTCCAAACATTGCTGTTTGGAGATAGGTATAAAAATGGACTCGAGAGAAACCAACGCGATAGAGATAGTTACCAGAACGATGGTTCGCGATGGTCTGGTCGTTCACGCACCTAGCATGAAGCGCTGGGTGTCACAGGTGTCACACGAGCGAGACGTGTTCTTAGTTAACTCGGTTAGAATGATGAACTACGCGGACGTATTGAGAGTTTTGACTTACATAACCATGGACAATTACGGACGTGTCGTAGTGTTCGTAGCGTTCGCATGTCACATGTATAAGCTTGAGAGGATCACTGATCTGGAATTGGTGAGTGTGAGCGAAGCGATGGTGGTAGCAATCAAATCGACGGGTGTGGACGTCTCGCGACGTGACGAGCGAGCTCTTAGCCCACCGATCAGACGCGTTTTGAGTATCTTATGCACGGCACTTCTAATCTGGAGCTCGTGTGGTTAAAACGAGACTTAAAGAGACTAGCTATGAGGTGTAATAAAGAGAAAAAATATGACACGTCCAAAGGGGTCTTTAAACAAGATACAGAGACCAAAAGTCAAGTACGTTCGAAAGCCAAAGCCAAAAGAGGAGAAGGAGGAATATCTCACGTTGAAAGACTTGAGAGCTCTCGCGAAGAAACGTGGTGTAAAGCTGACAACGAACTCGTCTCGGAACACCATCAGAGAGAGGCTCGGTATGGAACCGGTAGTCACGCCAAAGAGATACGACCATTGTAAGGGTAAGAAACCAGCCCAAGTCATGACTAAGACGAACATAGCCACTGGTGAAGAGACTAGGTACAAGTCTATATTCGAACTGGCGAGCAGTGTGAAGATGTTCGCTGGCTCCATCACTTACCGACTTAAACATGGGAAGGACCTCATCGTCGACGGGGTGACATATAAAATTCGTAAGGAAATCGACACCGAACTTAAAGAGTCATGAGAATAAGAGCAAAATGAACGTGTTAATGGCAGAGTTTTTCAAGATGGTGTTGAGTGTTTGGTTCAACGAGGCTGATGGGTTAACGCAGATAACCCGCCTATTTCAACTTCTCACCATTGGACCTCCACTCGACGATGACGAGTTTGACTTGTTGTTTGAGAGAGCTCTACACAGACGAAGATGGAGACATGACTCACGACTTGTTAGAGAAAATGCTTCGAGAGAGGTGTCACGAGTCATCCTACGCGATATATAGGTTCTTGTTCAGTCTTTTGAGTGACTACGAACGAGAGCAGTTCTTAGACATCCCTGATGACTATTAGGGAAACCTTTTCTTTTTCGAAAGACTCACACGTCTTTCGAAACACTTCTCGAGCGGCTTAGAGACGAATCGTTCGCTCGCTTGTCTTAAAGCAGCGTTACAATAAAGGGTAATGAACTACTTCAAGAGAAAGCTTAGCGAATGGTCGAGTTGGGTTGCCGGCACGCCGGAACCTACTGTCGACCCACCAAAGTCGTACTTGAGAACCAAACTCGGCGAGTGGAGTGACTGGTTCGTCGATCACACACCCGAACCGATCAGAAAGAGAGTCGCGAGTGCTTTCAATACTCTAAAAAGTAAGGTCACCCCGCTACTCGTAGAGCCAGAAGAGGAGTTTCACGACGCGCGAGACCAAGTCGTGGAGAGGACTGAGAATTCCATACGTGGGTTCTCAGAGACTTTCACCATCGAGAGTCGAGGGAAAGTAGACCCAAAGACTTTCCTAGAGAGATCAAAAGACCTCGTGACCGATCTTTGGCACAACGAGGTGAAGAAGCGGAGTGGTTTGAAGACAAAACTCGCTTTAGAATGTGTCATGGTCAGAGCGACTGACAGCGGACCAGTGGAAGCAGTCGCGATGTTTCGCTCTCTCGTGGGTATCACGTTATCTGGGACAGACACGGACGAACTGTATAGTAAGTCTGTCGGAAAAATTCTCGAGAACTTGGCAACCTACTTGAAGAAAGGTAGTGGGTGGCGAGTTCTGAGCGTTGTCAAACTGGATATATATATCGACACGTATAAGCCAATAAGCGCGTCATCCTACATTCCGACACCAAAGGTTCTAGCCGTTAGGAAAGCTATCGTCAACGTCCAAAACAAGGCTGATAACGAGTGCTTCAAGTGGTCCATCACGGCTGCTCGAATGTTAAGACAAGACCACCCCGAGCGACTCAACAAGGCGATGAGAGACGAGTCGGAGAAGTTTGACTGGAGTGGGATCTCGTTCCCCACACCACTATCCGAAATTAAGAAATTCACTAGAAACAACAAGACCAACATCAACGTGTTTGCGTACGAAAAGGAAACCGGTGTCTACCCACTTCTCATCGGGGGTGAGTCAAAAGACACCATCGACCTGCTGCTCATCACGGAAGAGGGTGAAGATGGAAATGTGAACTCCCATTATGCGTGGATTAAGAACATGAGCCGGTTATTGTCTAGCACTAAGAGCAAGCGTAAGTGTAAGACCTTCTTCTGTTTTCGATGTCTGAACAACTTCACCTCACAGGAAGTCCTGGAGAAACACGTCGAGCGTTGCTCCAACGTGGACAGCATCAAGACCGAAATGCCGGAAGAGGGGAGCTTCATAAAGTTCGAGAACGTCTATAAGACACAAGACGTGCCATTCACGATCTACGCAGACTTCGAGAGTTCCATAGAACCTATTGACACGTGTGTTAACGATGACACACGTAGCTCGACGACCAAATACCAACACCACACACCATCTGGATTTTGCTTTCATCTGAAGTGCTTCGACGACACTCTCCACTACGAAGAGCCATACCTCTACACCAAGAAGGTTGAAGGTGAAAACATCGGTGAGAAGTTCGTCGTAGAGGTGGAGAGAGCCGTCAAGAACATCTACGACAAGTTTAAAGTCGCGAAGGAGATGATCTACGGATCAGATGACAGACGAGTTCACGATAGTAGTGAGACGTGTTGGTTGTGTGGGAAAGACTGGACTCAAAAAACTAAGAAAGGTAACCCAGATCGAAAAGTCAGAGACCACTGTCATCTCACGGGTAAGTACCGCGGAGCTGCTCATAGCAGCTGTAACCTAAAGTACAAACTACCGAAGTTCGTGCCGGTTATTTTTCACAACTTATCTGGTTACGACTCACATCTTTTCGTGAAAAACCTTAGCGTCACGGAGGGTGACATAAAATGCATTCCGAACAACGAGGAAAAATACATCTCGTTCAGCAAAGAGATCGTCGTTGACCACGAGATAGACAACGACGGCGAGGAGAGACCTATCAAGAGAGAAATTAGGTTCCTCGATAGTTTTAAATTCATGCCTTCCAGTTTGGACAAGCTGGTTAAAAATCTCGACAAGGAAAGCTTAACATCAACCAAGAGAGTGTTTGAGGACGACTTCGAGTTAGTCTCTCGGAAGGGTGTGTTCCCGTACGAACACATGACTGGGTTGTCATCTCTCGACGAGAGACGGTTACCAACTATAGAGAAGTTTAGCTCCAAACTGAATAACACCGACATCTCTGAAGAAGACTATCGACACGCCACGAAAGTTTGGAAGCATTTCGACATGAAAACCATGCGTGAATATCACGACTTATACCTGATGACAGATGTGATGTTGTTGGAGGACGTCTTCGAGAATTTCAGAAAAACATGTAAAACACACTACAAACTAGATCCAGCATTCTACTTCACCTCACCTGGACTAGCTTGGGACGCGTTGTTGAAAGTCACAGAACAGGAGCTAGAGTTACTGACTGACATAGACATGCTCTTGATGGTGGAATCTGGGATTCGTGGTGGGGTTAGCACCATCACCAAAAGACACGCTGTCGCGAACAACGAGCACATGGATCATGTCAACAGCGACACACGCGCGGAACGGACTGGTGAATCACTATATGACCCTACAAAACCAAGCGTGTTTTTGCCGTACCTAGACGCGAACAATCTCTACGGCGGAGCCATGTGTGAACCGCTACCCACACACGGTTTTAAGTGGATGACTGAAGACCAGCTAGAGAACTGGAGAGACATGCCATGCATTCTAGAAGTAGATCTAGAATATCCAGAAGAACTTCATGACCTCCATAATGACTACCCGCTAGCACCGGAGAGAGTCATGGTTAACGGGATAGAGAAACTCATCCCGAACCTGAACAACAAGACTAACTACGTGATCCACAAGAAAAACCTCGAGCTCTATCTCAGACTGGGGTTGAAACTCACGAGGATCCACCGTGGGATTACATTCTTCGAGAGCGCATGGATGAAACCATATATCGACCTCAACACACGACTTAGGACAGCAGCAAAGAACGAGTTCGAGAAGGACTTCTTCAAGTTAATGAACAATAGCGTGTTTGGGAAGACCATGGAAAATATCAGAAACAGGGTTGACATACAGCTAGTCACCACGGAGGAGAAGATGAGGAAGCTCGTCGCCAAGCCTAATTATCATCACAGGACTATTTTTGACGAGAACTTGGTCGCCGTCCACATGAAGAGAACCAAAGTGGTTTTCAACAAGCCAGTCTATCTTGGGATGTCTATCTTGGATCTCAGCAAAACCATCATGTATAAATTCCACTACGACTATATCAAGCCTAAGTATGAGGACAAAGCCACACTACTCTTCACAGACACCGACAGTCTCATGTACGAGATCTTCACAGACGACTTCTATAAGGACATTAGCGATGACGTTGAGAAGATGTTCGACACATCCGGTTACGCAAAAAATCATCCTAGCTGTATTCCAATAGGTCTCAACAAGAAAGTGATCGGCATGATGAAAGACGAGCATCATGGCGAGCAGGTCTTAGAGTTTGTTGGACTAAGAGCCAAACTCTATGCTCTCAGAACACTACGTGGAGAGCAGAAGAAGTGTAAAGGAGTTAAAAAAGGCGTGGTTGACAAAGACATCAAATTCTCAGATTATCTCGGCTGTCTCCTAAGTGGAGTAGCCATTTTCAAGTCCATGAACGTGTTCAGATCACGCGGACATGAGATTTACACGGAGGCTGTCAACAAGAAAGCTTTGAGTTCTAACGACGACAAGCGACACATCTTACCGGATGGGATCAACACGCTGGCCTTGGGACACTTCAGAATCGAGTAGTTCAAAACGATCACTTAAAGAGAGAGATAAAGAATGGAAAGAAAAGGGAACAAGTGCTCTTCATGTAAGAGAGCGAGTCACGTGTACGGGACCATCTCCAAGTGTCACTGTGGTAAGCTAGACACATTCGACGTTCAGCGCACTCGAGTTAAACTGCGCCCTGCCGAAGAGTCTTACATCAAGCGACACGTTGACAGAGTCCTAACACTAGAACACGGGATTGTCTTCAGCTTCCTCGAAATGTTCTCCGCCTCGATAGTCATGAGTCACTACCCACGAAAGTTCTCAGACGAGTTCAAACTTAAAATGAAAGAACACATCGAAGTATTTGTAGGTTGCTCGTTAAACGGAGGGCGACTCATCATCAAGAGTGGTAGTCTCAAGTTGCACGCGAGGCATATACCTATGGTGTTTCCAATAGTCACAGCTTGGTTCGATGTGAGCCCATAGTCACCTATTAGAAAAGTTTTTTTAAAAAAAACAAAACCAAAAAGGTTTTGCTTTTGACTTTCAGAACACGTGACGAACACATGTCGACGTCGCCATCTTGGAAAATGACGCCGCCATCTTGGAAATAATTTTTGGAACACGTGGCGAACGGTTTTTGGAAAGTGTTTTTGGAACACGTGGTGAGCACGTGCGAGAAACAAAACTTAAAATAGTTTTGTTTATCTTTCTTCTGGGGTGGAGATACTGGGACACCCTCGAAAGTGGGTGCGGGTTCTGGGACAGTGGGTGCGGGTTCTGGGACAGTTTTTTGGTTTGGCCCAGAACCCCTCAAACCCTACTACTACTGTCGATTGTTGGTTGTATGTTTGTTGTGGATTTGCATCGGTACTTATATCCGTTCGACTTTGGTGTTGGGACCGGGTAAAACATACTCGGTGGTGCTGCATCTGCTGGAAGGAATAATAAATATGAATTAGTGGAATCATTTTGTTATTTTGTTGTTGTTTTATTTTCATTGTGATGTGTGGGCCGTACTCGGAGGTAGTGCGATACCGAGACAACCCGTGGCCAGGGCGAAGCAAGCTTCACAATCCCATGGCCGAGGTCCAAAAATCAGTTTAATATATGAGCTAGGCAATGCCTAGCATACCAGATATTAAGCTGATAAGAACAGATACTACACTTGATCTCATTTTGGGAATATGCCTTCGCTCCGCGTGCCATAAATGACCGCTCGCGTGCGATGAAGGCGTGCCCGGCTTCTTTTCTGTTTTGCTACCCTAGCATTCTACTAGGCTTGAAGCCCGAATCGAGAATGGTTTAAAACTACGGATGAAACCACGAGAATATCTACCCTCCATAGGAGAGCTCACTCGCCATGTTTCCAGGAAAAAACTGGTTATTTAGTTATACCTACCAGGAAAAGAAAGACTTAAAAGATCCCAAACCAAAGTATGGGGTTATCTCGACCGTACCGTTACCGCCACACGAAGTGTGACGGTCGGTTCCTGTGAAGTTGGACTTTCCGGACAGTCGAGACCTCTAAAAACAACACAAAGCTGGATAAAATCTGGTTAAAAACGGTAAAAATCTAAAAATCTGCACTAACTAATCTAACTACTTGAGGCAATGCAGCTCAGTCGCGAAAAGAACACTTCCTTCTCGTCCAAAAGAACCAAGCACCCCCGCCGCTAACCATTCTGTCAAGAAATAAGTAACACGACAGTGGCGCTGTTGTATCCGCGTGTTGAAGCGAAAAGATGATTTAGCTCGCTCCAACGAATACAAAGGGTCCGGTTGAATGCCATCAAAGCGATGCCGATTACGCGCAAGCCAAACTTGATGGCGAAGCAAACCCAGAAGCGCAACCAAACCGGTTGGCACTTGGTCAGCACAACGATAACCAAACAATAGATTCTGAGCAGATGGACGCGGAAAAGATGGACGAAACCGCACCAAAAATGCATAGAACCAATCTATAAGCTTTTGCGCAAAAGAGCAATCGAAAAAGAGATGTTGTAATGTCTCTAGGTTACCGCAATGACAAGCGGCATTTATACCAACCATACGGAAGCGAAGCAATCTATCGGCGGTAGGCAGGACTCCATGAGCAATCAACCACGAGGTGTCCAGCGCCGCACGATCATATTTTAAATAATCGAGACTGTGCCACACAGTGGACCATTCAACATGTGGAGACCTTTGCACGGAGCGATGCGGTGTTATCGTTGAATCTCGCAGAGTGTAATAGGCAATACGAGCAGTGAGTGTCTCCAACGGAATTCCAGGCAGGTGACCACGTGGAAGCAACCACTTTCCACCGATGCAGGTTGCTTTAGCAGCTATCCAAGAGTTGATGACTCCACGATAAAATGGCGGAAGTTTACGCAGGGTGGCGGGATCAATAGATGTAAATCTAAAAATACGATCTACTGGCTCAGCCAGCAATGCACGGCGCAGAAAATGCCGGAAAAAATATTTCCAACTGTGATCCGGACCGCACAAATAACGTTTTACCCAGAGTATCCACAGAGAAGACAGCTTGCAAGAAAGGTCAACAACCCCTAGACCACCTGTACTTAGGGGCTGCGTCACCGAAACCCGACTGAGCCATTCCCTCTTCTTTTTCCAAACAAACGGAAATATTAATTTATTTACTTTAGTAATTAATGTATTATCTAAATAATTAAATGTGGCGAGATACCAGAACGGACTGAGACCGAGCGTATTAATAATCAATGCGCGGCCTCGAAAAGATAGTCGGCGCTTTGTCCACGTAGCGATGATTGATTCTAGCTTCCCAAGAAGCTTACCCCATTCCTCTTTTCCGTCGTTGCCAATGCGGCTACCAAGTACTTGGATCGAAGTTACTGACCATTGTAACCACACAGGCAAATCGGTTAAAGAGCGACTTTGCCAAGGACCCATTAACAGCCCGTGGCACTTTGCCGGATTGAGTCGCGCACCAGATGCAAGCTCATATCTAGCAAACAAGTCAAAAACAGCAACTATAGATTCATTTGAGGTCACTATCAGGGTGGTGTCATCAGCATATTGGGAAATCTTTATTCGTTTACGTGAACAAGGCAAAGGAAACCCATCAATACGGGTATCTGCCCGAACATGACAGGCAAGAGCCTCTGCCACCAAGACGTATAAAAGGGGCGAAAGGGGCATCCCTGACGAACCCCTCTACTGACTGGAAAAGCGTCAGACAAAAATCCGTTCACAATCACCGCTGAGTTAACAGAAGAATACAACAAGGACACCCATCTCCGAAACGATGGTCCAAAACCCATCCTGACCAGGATACGTTCCAAGAAAATCCACTCAACCCGATCAAAAGCCTTTTCCTGGTCCAGGGAAAGCAGGGCAGCAGGCACCTTCTCAGAATGAGCGTAATCAACAACGTCATGGAGTAGACGTATGTTTTCTCCCATGAACCGACCTGGAATGCCGCAAGACTGGTCTGGCGACACTACCGAGCCGATCACTTGAAGGAGACGATTACATAACGCTTTGGCAGCAATTTTGTAATCCGCACACAACAAAGTGATTGGACGCCAATTCGCTGTGTCCAAGATATCACCTTTCTTAAACAAGAGCGTTATGGCACCAGAGCGCTGGGTTAAGGACAATTTGCCCGAGACAAAACAAGAGTTAAACACAGATACAAGATCTGCGCCCATTAGATTCCAAAAACGCAGATAAAATTCGGCAGGAAAACCATCAATACCGGGCGATTTATTCACCGATAACTGCTTTAAAGCACCTAAACATTCAAACAATGTTAGGTCACCTTCGCAGGAGGCAGACTCCGTCAACGAAAGTGTACGTTCCAAAGAATCAATGAAAACATCCTGTTCTGTATCAATAAGAGGTTGAGACGAGAACAGATGGTAATAATAATCTCGCCAAACATTCAACATACCCTTTTTGGTTGTAGCAAGAGATCCGTCTCCACGACGAATGCCGCAGATAAGTCTCTGCTGACCATGAACCTTTTCTTGACGAAGGAAGTAGGCAGGGGAAGCCTCCCCTTCTTCTGCCCATTGAATGTTGGCACGTAGTTGCGCCCCCAGAAATACAGTACATAACTCAGCGGCCAACTCTGATTTAGCCTCTTCCAAGCGGGCCGGAGACATGGTCCCTTGAACTATCTGCTTTTGAAGGATGGCGATAGTATCGTTCAACTCTTCGATTTTACTTCGCTTGGCACGGGACGATGCACGTGACAAGCGACGGATCAATTTTTTAAGCCGGGCTTTGCCGGCATCCCACCAGGTCGAGAGAGCATGGAAACGACCACGCTCAGAACGCCAATCTGTCCAAAATCGTTCGATTTCGTCACAGAAGGCCTCGTCCTTAAGATGGGAGGTGTTGAACTTCCATAGACCTTGGCCTCGTAGGACCTCAGATGGTAGGTCAATGTCAAGATACACATAAAAGTGATCTGACCGAAAGAAGGGAAAAATCCCTACTGACGAAACGAGACCCAGATACCGTGAGGGTAGCCAGATCATATCGAGACGAGATCCCTGAGCCCCATTCTGCCGCCTCCATGTGAACTCCGTTTCATTTGGGTGCAAAGCACGCCAAACGTCACAGAGTTCGTAGGTGTCCATCAGGTCACCCAAAGTCGACGACCAATTGTACGCCCAGGGTGACTTCGGGTTACAGCCGAATCGACCAAGATATGGATCCACTACCGTGTTAGTCTCCACACAATAACACCGGTAAATGAGGGTCTATGGCCTGATAAAAGGATTGAAAGAAAATTTCGCCATCCTTCCGATTATTTGGCCCGTACAAACAAACAACCTGAAAATTGAAGTTACCACGGGTAAACTCAGCAATGATTAAACGACCAGAAGGATCGCGCCACCGATTAACTAAAGTAAGAGCAGGGTTAAACAAAATAGCAACCCCACTACTACGAGCAGTACCAGGAGAGGAGACACACATGAATTTTTTAGTATTTATGATGTCACGATTGTTCGGAGAAAACCAATCCGAACATTCTTTTTCGGAGATAGAATGAGTCTCCTGCAAACAAACAATGTCAACATCAAAACAATTAAGCCGCCAAGCCATTAAAGTCTGTCGGCTTAACAGGGAACGAAGTCCCTGAATATTCAATGTGACTATCTTATACATCACTAAAATTCTCTGACCCGACAAATCGGGTATTAGGAATAGTATATTCAATATGCGGGTCCTCCTCATCTAGAAGACTTCCTGTTTCTACATTTATTAATTTTCCTTCACTATTATCTACAGATTCTTCAGATAGATCACTATCCGAATGAGTAGAAAGTATGTCGAATTTATTAGTTAGCCGAGTAGGGTTTGGGGGAAGACTTGGTTGCATACGCTTCCTCCCTAACAAGGGATGTTGGGCAGAAAGTGGTGAACGATCACGCACCTCTTCCCATACACCAGGATCTGAAGAGCGTGGAGTCAAAAGTCAGAGGACCTAACGGCGTTGGGGGGTCACCCATATTAGGTGGATCGGCCCCTACTGGGATGCCTGCTGGTACAACTAAAAGAGCCCCAGATAACATTTCCGCAGATGTAATTGCAGGAGGGATGGAATCTGGCAGCACAGCCACATCCATCGCAGGAGAGCCTGTGCAGCACCAGAAGCTACCCGATTCGCCCAAGTAGTCCCAGAGTCAATAGAAGAAACAAGTGGCAATACAACTGGCAGGTGGCTAGGGCATGCGTTTGCCTGATGGCCTGGCAGGTTACAACGAAAACACGTACGCACCTGGCCGCGATACCAAATCTGGCATGTATGACGATTGATTGTCAAACGTGATGGAATAGGGGTCTTAATGTCCATGAGCAATGAGAAAGTCCCATTGCTGATGTCATTAACAGCCTCCAACTTAATTTTGGCTACGGTACCGTAAGCCGTCAAAGCGAGCTGAACTGCAGTGGCAGGAGTGCCATAAGGCAGCCGAGTCACCGACACCCATTTTTTCGCTAACATTGGCTTGAGCTGAAGAGGATGGCTACGAAACTCAAGACCAACGTGCAGAACCTCTTCCATAATCTGTGCATCCTTAAAAGTTAGCCGCAACTGCGTGCAACTATACCGTTGAATGCACTGAAGGTATTGCCAAGAGGGGGTTTAATAACTTTTTTAAAAGCTTCCTGAACTTCCACTAAAGTCCAAGAAGGCTTTTGCAATAATGCCAACTCCGGCAAAACAACTAATGCTGTCCGGTTAGCATAAGGCACAGACATAAGTAAATAGATATATATATATATATAACGTTTAAGAAATTATTAAATTATATAAGTATAGCAATATTATATATTAATTAACTAGATATAGAAGTATGGGGGCAGCAAAAACCAGCGAGAAAATTCTCGCTACACAATACCCC
This sequence comes from Chrysogorgia sp. JL179-B06, assembly GCA_035772405.1. NCBI lineage: Eukaryota > Metazoa > Cnidaria > Anthozoa > Scleralcyonacea > Chrysogorgiidae > Chrysogorgia > Chrysogorgia sp. JL179-B06. The sequence goes on from JAYKKM010000272.1 coordinate 696,283, forward strand.
CCAAGAACACACTCACGAAAACCGCGAAAAGTAACGATCCCGCCACCAAGAAGACAAAACAGGATCCAATCCAAACTGATGACCAACCAAGGCGGTAGCAGCGACTTGACAGGAAACGACCAATCGCAGGAGTCCAGCCAACGAACGTAGGCAGGCCACAAAAGGCAGTTGGTCTACAACACGGAGTATTCCCAGGCGGTCACCCATCCAAGTACTAACTCCGCCCGACCAGGCTTGACTGCGGTGATCGGACCAGAACCGGTGTTTTCCTGGTGGTGTGGTCGTAGACATTTTCTACGTGGAAATGCGAAGTGTTGTGGGAGACGAATTCGCAGTGGCGCCGAGTTCGTATATGTAAATCAATCGGACGATGGGAGTGCACTCAGTATTGATGAATTCGTCAGCGAAGATGTGTGTGGGAATGTTGTGTTGTGAACGTGCCGCATAAAGGATGGGTGCAAGAGTTGGATTGGTGGCAGAAGTGACAGCTCGAAGTTGCAGGCGGTGGGGGTTTCGTTGCGATCGCTGCCGACGAGTTGAACGACGGATGTGATATTCGATAGATCGAGGTGTTGTTGATGATCGGTGTCTGTGATTGTAGCCTTTTTGTCGTCGTCAGTAGTTTTCGGATTCTGGTGAAAGGAGATGGAGAACGGATGGGATAGATTCTGTTCGACATGTGCATTTGTTGCTTGCTCGGTGCTACTGGCTGTCGATCGAATGTTGATTCGGCGAGACCGTGAACTTCGCGTAGCTTGTTGGATTTGGTCTGAGTGTTTTGTTTTGGGAATGAAGGGGACGAGCGCGAACGCAGGTCCCCACTACCAGAAATTATATGCTCGAGTTGCCCACATTTGGGGCAATCGCAGGAGTCAACCCAGTCGAAGTGCAATGAGAGGGCCTCATCCTGAGAGGACTCCCTATGTGATCAGAGTGCCTCTCGCGTCAGGTAAGTTTTATTTTGAATAGAATATTCGTACATGCAATGAATATACTAAACAGGGGGAGCCTACAAAGCTGCTAACTGTGCTGAGAGCATGACTCTCACCCCCAAAGATGGAAACCTAGAATCCTTTTGACGCGAGAGCCAGCAGTGATCCTAGATAAAGAAAAGAGGAAAAAAAGAGACTAAAAATGGTTACTTCACCCAGTACAGACCAATTAAGGAGAGACCAGGGAAGGAGTTAAATTTAATATCCTACATTAACTAATTTATCCCAACGCCAAGGCGAAGGGAGGTTTAGGTTAAAAAGGATAAAAGGTTAAAAAGGTTAAAAAGAGAAGTCAAGCTTCTCACCATTAAAAACCCCCAAGGACCCCCCAGCAAGCCATTTTTCAAAAATGGCCCGGCGGCGTGGAGAAGAATGTTTTTTCGCGTGCAGACGCAACAGGAATTTTGAGCGTGCAATGACTACTTTAAGGCAGTTACTCTCGACTGGTTGAATGTCGCGGAAGCGGATGTCGCAACGGGCAATCCAGATGCGGTGCTTCACCAGCTGCAACAGCCACATGATAATCTTTGGAATGGAGTCCTTCCGCGCACCCGTAAAGCCAAAAAGAAGCTCTTGGACTGTAAACGGTGTTGCGTGCGGTACCGATAAGGTCAACTGGTAAAATACCCAGTTGATGAGAAGCTGAGCGAAAGAGCAATGAAAAAATAGGTGCTCCAGTGTCTCTTCGTCAGCACCACAAAAACACTTTATTTCTATGCGACGGTATCCGAAAGATCGGACCATCCTCACCGCGGTGTACAGAATACCGTGTGCAATCTTCCAGCTCAGGTCGACGGCGCTTCTTTCGAGCGAGAGCATGTGGATCTGTTGCCAGGTATCTGGCCAGTAAAGGTTACCATAAATAGGGCGGAACTTTTCCTCACAATGGGGAGGTTTATGGCGGATGGCAAGTGCAATACGATACACCTTCTGGGTAGTGAAAGCCTCGATGTTCAGAGGCACATCTCTGGATATACCGATTGCCAGCTGGGAAGAATTGGTGCCACCTTGATGGGAGCGCCAGGATTTCAGAAGCTGCTGGTAAAATAGCGGAAGGCTTTGTAGAGAAGTCCGCTTAAAGGACTTGAGCCGCAGGAGAGCATCAGGTTTTAAACAAAAACCACTAACTAACATGTGGCAGAAAAGGTCTTTCTACTTCGCCCCCGAGTCAGAAAAGAACCTTCTAAACCATTGGAGCCTCAGAGAATCTGCTTTAAGGCGGAAATCGACCACGCCAAAACCCCCTGCGGACGGTATTGTAGTCACCGTTCGACGTGCAACAAGGTACTTTTTGTTCGCCCAGAAAAAGGGCCAAATGGCTTTGTCAAGCCTGGATGCCACCCATCCAGGCATGACAAGAACCGTACACAAATGCCATATTTGGGATAGGGCAAGAGAGTTAATAAGGAGGGCCTTTCCCTGGTAGGACAAATTCCGTCCTTTCCAAGAAGAAAGCCTTTTTTCCACCTTTTCGATGCGAGGCTCCCAAGTTGCCTTCGAATAATCAGAAGTGCTAAGGACAGCTCCAAGTACCGGGAGCTCCTGTACCCATGTTAAACCGTGTGGGGTATCTGTGCGGTGTTTCCACACCCCGAGCCATAATCCCTTTGACTTGCCACAGTTCAACTTTGCACCGGTGCCGATCGCGTAGCTCTCATACACCTCAAAGACTGCAGGCAGGGAGTTATCAGACGTGACGACGACTGTCGTGTCGTCAGCGTTGCATGAGCACCGCAGTTCTTGCATGGAGTCTGGCAATCGAAGGGCAGAAATTCCTGGGGCTGCACGCAGGTTACAAGCAAGTACCTCTGCGCAAAAACGTATAGGAGAGGTGACAGAGGACAGCCCTGCCGAACACCTCGAGATGGACGGAAAAAAGGTGACATCCAGCCATTGATGATGACGGAGGATTCGACGTCCGTATAAAAAAGATGAATCCATTGACGGAAGCTAGGCCCAAAACCATTACCGTCAGAGTACGTGCCAGGAAGCCCCAATCGACACGGTCGAAAGCCTTTTCCTGGTCAAGAGAAAGAAACGCCACTGGAAGTTGGTGGGTTTCAGCCAAATCAATAATATCACGCATAACACTCAAATTTTCCCCGATCGTCCTGCCAGGTATGCCACACGTTTGATCAGGCGACACAACCGAGGAGATTACCCGAAGGAGGCGTCCAGAAATGGCCCTGGTCGCAATCTTATAATCAGTGTTTAGCAGACTAATTGGGCGCCAGTTTTTAGTCTCTAAACGATCACCCTTTTTAAATAAAACAATCAGCCCACGACATTGTGAGGTGGAAAGTGAACCGGTAGAATAGGCGTAGTTGAGGACAACTACCAGGTCCGGCCCGAGAATATCCCAGAAGGTGGAGTAAAACGCAATCGGAAACCCGTCAGAACCTGGTGTCTTTCCTGTAGCCGTGCCTTCAGCAGCGACTTGGCATTCTTCGGGTGTGAGAAGCCCTTCACAACTCGACTGACCCTCGGGAGAGAGTTTCCTCACCAGTTTCGAAAGAAGGAGGTCTTGCACGGTTAGGTCACACACCTCCGCCTTAAATAAATCTTTATAATACGCTTGCCATACATAAAGTATGTCAAGAGAGTCATGGTGTACGACCGAAGTGGCAGGATCTTTTATGGCCGACATAATCTTTTTTCACGGTGCTTCTTTTCTAGAGAAAAAAGAAATAGGCAGTGGATTTTTCACCTTCCTCAGCCCACCGACACCTAGCACGCACTTGAGCAGCACGAGCTTCGTGGATCTCGTAAGCACGAAGATCTTCTTGAACAGTACATAGTTCAGCGAAGACAAAAGAGTCCCCAGCGTCGAACAGACGCTGTAGGTTTAGCAGCCGCAGATTGAGAGCGACTTTCAAAGCAGAAGCCTGTAAGGCTTTCGTCTTACAAAAACTCCTGGTAACTTCGCGCAGATAAAATTTACCCATATCCCACCAGTCGAGAGGGTTGGGGAAATCCGTTTGTTGCGTGCGCCAAAAGATCCAGAAAGATTTCACTAAATTACGATATTCCAACTCCGTGAGTATGGAAATATTGAGCTTCCAATACCCAGGCCCAATGCCGATGGAAGATGGTAGTGTGAAAGTGACCATAAGGTACCTACGGTCCGTAAAAAAGGATGGATAGTATTCGCTATCCACCACATATTCCATAAAATTTAATGGAGCCCAAACCATGTCGATGCGCGAGGAGCACTCTCCAGAAGCGTCGTCCCAGGAAAAAGAACGAACGCCTGGATGTTGGGTACGCCATACAGGGAATGTATTTGTCGCAGAAAGAAGTGACTGTAACGCGGAGACACTCTCTGCAATTAAGTTCGGTGTTGCCCGCTGGTAAGACGGCGGGTGGCGCCGGTCCAGCGTGGGATCCAAGACCGAATTAAAATCCCCACACAAAAAAGTGGGTACAGCCAGGTCTACAAAATCTGGCAAAGAGGATAAAAATTTATTCCTATCCGGATTGCGGCTAGGAGCGTATAAAGAAACAAACCGCACGATCTCGTCGTCCATCGTCACTTCGGCTTGCACAAAACGGCCAGCCTCATCTCGCCGGACCTTTTTGAGCACATGACGGGAATGAATAAGGATAGCGGTGCCAACGCGTTTGTTGGAGATAGACGAAGAGGCGACCGCATACCCGGAAGAAGAAAACCATGCTCTCAAAGTAGCATGAGATTTAGCATGTGTTTCCTGTAAACACACAATATCCGGCTTAACACAGTTAAGCCATTGGATGAAAGTAAGACGTTTAATACGGTCGTTTAGACCGTTTATATTTAACGTTAACAACTTGAACGCGAAGTGTAGTGGTGGTTAACAATTAGGTGGGATCGGCATACGGCCCATCCTCACTCACGTCAAGCAACTTTTCAAGCCTGCTTAAAAAAACCGACATTCCAGACTGACTGTCCTGTTCGGTGTTACCGGAGAACCTGGCAGTGCCAGGATCAGAAATAGTGTCAAGATCATCCGCATGACACAAAGGAAGAGGAGTATCTTCAGGGGTGCATGAAAAAACCCGGTTTGGCTATAGCCCTCATCTTCAGGCCAGATTTCATGACCGGGAATATCCTGGTCCGTAGAATCAATCTGGGATGGTGGTTGGCTATCAGATGTCCCCGCCTTAGAGAAAACGGGAGGCACGATACGAACATGCGCTGTACGGCGGCGCGTCTGAATAGGAGTGAGTGGTACAACGTCCACGTCACTCGGGTAGTGTTGCTCAAGTGGATGAAGAGCAGCAGTACCATCACCGGTAGGTGAAACCTCAGCCGAGGTAGAAGGGATTTGCGGTACAGTGACCGTAATGGGCACTGTAGTCGGAGCCTCGTTTACCGCGGCAGCGGTGGGCAGATGGAGAAGGGAGGCATCCGGGTCGATCGACACATCCACCGTCGTGTCAGGAATCGATTCCTGATCCGATGGAACATCGAGAAGCCGTCTCTTTGGCTCTTCGTCATCGCTAAAATGGTCTTGGAGCCGTTTAGTGCCTTTTGGCGCCATCTCCTGCAGCGAACCCTCAGCGGAGGAATTGCATGGCGGGAGATCGGTTACTATCGTGACCAAAAGGTTGTCATCCTCAACCCTGGAGGTCCGATCAACTGACGGTTCCTCGGAGAACAGGGAGAGTAAGTCCTCGCCACTCCAAGGTGGAAGTGGTGGTGGCGGAGGAGGCGGCGGTGTTGGTGGCCTCGTGTCCGGCCTAACAGCAGGAGGAGGGTCAACAACAACCACAGTTGTAAGAGTAGCAGCAGAAGCAGCAGCTGCGATGGTGGCATAAGTCCGCCCAGGACAGCGTTTAACGGTGTGGCCTAATTTGCCACACCCAAAGCAGGTGGTCGGCTGATCCTTGTATTTGATCCGACAGCGGTAACCTGCGATCTTGATAAAAGTCGGGATGGATGACACAATGTGCATGGTGATCATGCGGGTACCCGACTGAATATTGGGATAGCCCTTTACAGGCAGGTGCTTAACAGCAGCAACTCTGCCGAAAGGCGAAAGGGCTTCCTTAAAATCATTGTTTGGGAACTGCAGGGGAGCAAGTTCCACAAACACCAGCGTGAGATGTTCGTACGCGGCTTCGGGGGTTAGATGGACACCCCGAAAATCACATCCTTCGATGTTGAAAGCCCGACACAGTTCCACAGTTTTAAACTGAACATGGAGCTGCATTTTGGGCAAGATCTGAATGCCCAGGATCTTTTCCGGACCGAGTGCTTTCAGAAACTCAATGCGCACATGTTTAAGTTGGTCTTTCCCAACAATTCTTTTAGGAAGAGTAACGACCGAAGTCGTACTATTCCACACACAAAAATCTACATCACTATACGTTTGTTGTGCCATAATAAGGATGTAGATTTATTTAATAGTATAGGTTAATATATAATTGAGTATAATGTAATAGAAGTTAATATAGCATTATTTAATATAATGCATGGGTTAGTATATAAAGTTTAGTTTAATAATTTATATAGATATAATTGAATTATATATATATATATATATAAATATATATATATATAAGTACAGTCAGGTATAATTCAAAATATACAATATACAATATAAATACAAGATGGTATCTTATATCGTATAATAAAGCACACTATAGTATACAAAAGAGAGAAAAAAGCGTCTGCACGAGGGTAACCCCCAGCAGGAAGGAGGACGCCTGCTCGTCAGGGACGAATACCCCCCAATACACACAAACAGGCACGAAACACCTGTAAAAATAGAATCCCAGCAGGAAAGAGGACGCCTGCTCGCCAGGGACGAACAACCCCCACCCAGCAGTAAAAACGCGCCTGCACGCTAAGAACCCGAAGGTTCGCAGGTTAAGCCTGCCTAATTACCTAACTACCTACAGGGATAAGAAAAACAGAAAAGACGACCAATGGGCGCCCTTAAGAAAAATGAAACGTGTCTATCAAAAGATGATAGCTAGTAGTCTGAGCAGTTAAGTTATGGCCTTAGCAAGAACCAAGCATGGATCCTTCACCACTCAGAGATCTATACTTACTAGACTCGCGTCAGGTAAGTATGAGTTTTCCCAGCGACGGCTGTTTGAATTTGATTGGTTAATAGAATTATCGGGCATGTGGGCAGACGGTGAATCTGAACATGGAGATGTGTATGGTGAAATTAACTGTATGTATTGGTAGTGGTGGACTTGCTCATTCTACGTGTTGCGATGTGGTCATTCTTGAAGCTACTTACTTTGTGGTTGTCGGTCGTAGAATATCCACGCCGAACTGTCGATTGTTGGTTGTATGTTTGTTGTGGATTTGCATCGGTACTTATATCCGTTCGACTTTGGTGTTGGGACCGGGTAAAACATACTCGATGGTGCTGCATCTGCTGGAACGAATAATAAATATGAATTAGTGGAATCATTTTGTTATTTTGTTGTTGTTGTTTTATTTTCATTGTGATGTGTGGGCCGTACTCAGAGGTAGTGCGATACCGAGACAACCCATGGCCAGGGCGAAGCAAGCTTCACAATCCCATGGCCGAGGTCCAAAAATCAGTTTAATATATGAGCTAGGCAATGCCTAGCATACCAGATATTAAGCTGATAAGAACAGATTTCAATTCATTTAATTTCGTTCTGAAATGATGCGACTGGGTACAAGAAACTAATAAGATATGGTAAGATTATATAAATAATACAAGGTAAGTGCCAGGTGGCGATAGATGAAGGAAGATAAGACTAAATAATTATGTTTACATGTCTGTGCCGGAAGTGAATAATTATTACTTATCCACTGAGAAATTAAGAATATTAAAATGGTCAGAGCTAGGACGTAAATTTAACGTAGATAATGCTTCGTCAGCAAGCTCTAAGATAGCGAGTTCAATGTTACTAGTAAATAGTCTATAATCGGAAAGGTTCATAAAAACATTGTTAGGAATAGATTGTTCAGAGAGTTTATAAGCGGCAAAGTCTTTAGTTGAATTAAAAAGTACTTGTTTATCAATGAGAGTTTCAGCAGAGACGACGGTGAGGAAATTATCAATAGGGTTTCGGTTAAGAGCGGAACATTCAAGAAGGTGGTTGTCAATAAGATAGGAAGCGGTTGGCGAAGAGCAGAGACGGCAGCGACCAGGGTATTCATAAAATGAGCATCAATTTCATCATCAATGAAGCCACTTAAATCAGTGATCAAAGGAGATGGAGAGGGAAGAAAAATACTGTTTGCTAAATCCCAATCGGGTTCGGAGTCGGAAGTTGATGAAGAGGAGTCATAGTCAACAGTATTATCAGGAGAGACAATTTCGTTGTGAAAATTCGGTGGAGGTTTCATTGTCTGGGAAGGCGTAGGAAGGTCAAGCTGAGGGTTCGAAGGAAGGTCAATGTTCTACGGAGAGACATGCGACGGGTCACGCGGAGTAGCAGAAGACTTTTGAGGAGGTTTAGAAGACGAAACCGGAGGGCGAGAAGGTGACGGAAGGTTGGATGGTGGAGGCGGAGGGAAAAAAACATCATGATTGTGGTTAATACGGGCAGGAGATGAAAATTTGGGCTTTGGTGGTGTCGAAGCATTATACCGCCAATTGCTATTATTAGAGCCACGGAAACTAGGGCCACTGTGGAAACCAGTCAGAATTTTCAAAAAATTTCTTGGTAAAACCAGTGCTAGGGGTAATGAAGCCATTAGTAGGGTGGGATTTGTTGATAGAGCCATAGGAGAGAGGAGTAGTTGACGGAGGAGAAGAAGTAGGAGTAGAAATTTGCCAGTCAATTGAAATAGTTAATTTCCGGTTAGGCGAAGACGAAGTAGACATAATGTGCACAGGGAAGATGTCTTGAAATAGGCGGGTAGAAGAGGGTTGAGGGCAACACGACCAAACGATTTTAAGTTTGAGAGATTTTGAGGAAGCGTTGATATCCCAACTGGAGACGTCAAGCAGCGGGCAGCCTTCAAGTAAAACGACAACTTGATACGGAAGAGGGAAACATGAAGGCGCGACGAATGAATCTGCTTGTAGGGCTTTGTTGGCAGGAGTAGATGGAGTAGGAATTAGGCCAGGTGAGAAGTTAGGAGACGATTGACGAAAAAGTACCATATTTAAAAACAAAAGGACGGAAAAACAGTAGAAAATGAGGAAAAACAGTTCGAGTAGCTTCGGAGCGTAGACGGAAATGGCGACGCTAGGGAACCAAAATAATTTCGTAATCAAATATCACAGGATGGACACTCGGGGAAGAAGAAATTCAGGACCACACTTGAAGGAGAGACTTCCTGCAGCAATCCAGTAAGAAATTCAAGTGAGAATAGGCAGGAGGATAGACCAAGTGAGCATTAAGCTGATAAGAACAGATACTTTTTTTTTATCTTTAAAAACACTTTATTTCGGTAAAACCTATTTACAATTTGTTTCTTCTATTTTCTATTTGCCTATATATTGAATTGCACTGTTTCTTGGTTATATGTACAGATAATATTCTTAAGTGACCATACTAGTTCGAGATTTATGTTTTTTTTATTTAATTTGTCTGTTATTACTCGTTTTTTAATTTGTCTAATGACTGTTTGATATAGGTTCTCTTCTCTGGTTGTTTTCTGGTATATTTTCTTATTTCTCGATTTCCACAATGTGGTTATCGTTAAGTTCAGAACATATCTGGTCAGTTGGTGAGAATACTTTTCCGCAGGAAGGCTTTTGGAAAATACTAGGCTGTTTAGGTTTATTTCCAGGTCAGGCTTCACCGGCATCATCAGCGTTTGGATTTCTTTCCACAGGTCCGTAGCTCGTTTGCATCCTATCAGGGCGTGGTACATATCCTCTGTTTGTCCACAGAAGGGACACCCTGTTCCAGTCCTCATTCCCCATCTCGTTAAATATGCTTTGGTTGTGAGGACGCGATGTGTCAGTTTCCAAATAATCTCTTTCTCTCGGTTGAGGGATAATGTATCCCATATCATTCTCCAGGTTGTTTGGAAGGCTCCATCTATTTGAAGGAGGCGTGTCCAGGTCTTTTCCGCTCTTGGGGGTGGTTGTGTGACTATGGTCAGATCAATTAGGGTCTTTGCCGTTATCTGTTTATGTTTTCCGGTTTTCAAAACGGCACGGTGTTGCTGTGCTGTTTCTTTAACGATCTGGTACCATGGTGGGATGTGGCTTGGGTCTGCGTGTGGTTTGAGGGTTGATCGTAGGAAGGTCCAGTTTGGCCGAATAGTGCTTAGGGCTGTGCCAAGCCAGTATCTTGCTAGGTGCACCCAGGGTCTGTTATAAGTTGGATCGGTTATATATTGTATCCATTTAAATTTTAGCGATCGATTCGTTAGCTGAATGTTCGGGATTTTCAGTCCTCCTCGGTCTAGTGGTAGTTGGACTGTTTGTCGGTTGATTAGTTCATTTTTCCCCTTCCACAGGAAGGAGAAAATAATCGAGTTGATCCGTGTCATGATCTCATTCGGTATAATGAAACATGATGTGAGGTATATGATGGTGGCCAGGGCGTATGTCTTGATCAAGACGGCTCTGCCGGTAATAGTTAGGTCTCGTTGGGACCACATCTGTAGTTTGTTCTCTAATTTCTCCACTTTATCGTTCCAATCTTGTTTATTGTCGTTTCCGATCTTAGTGCCGAGCACCTCGATGTTGTCTGCTTTCCATTTGATAGGGACGGGACAATGTTGTCTGCCACAGCCTGGTGGCGTCCAACATATATCCCTTCTGTTTTGTCAATGTTTAGTTTGCTGCCCGAGGCAGCCTCATAACGTGAGCGCACGTCGAAACAGCGTAAGACGGATGTGTCATCAGCAGGGTCAGCGTGCTATCATCTGCGTATTGTGTGATCTTGCTTTGGGTGTGGGTGCCTGGTAGTCGTACGCCACGGATACGGTCGTCTTTCCGGATAGCATTGCCAAGAGTTTCGGCTGCTATGACGTACAGCAGGGGTGACAACGGGCAGCCTTGTCTGACTCCTCGTCTCAGTTCCACGGGTTCTGTACTCCATCCGTTGTTCGTGATGCGACAATACGCATCTGTGTATAGGACCTCAATCCAGCGTCGAAACGAAGGACCAAAGTTCAGCTTCGTGAGCGTTTTCTGGAGGAAATCTCTGTTGACCCGATCGAAGGCTTTCTCTTGGTCAATGTTGATAAGAATCAGTTCGGTCTTGTTTTTTGTTGCTGTTTCGGTCATGTCACGTAGTCGAAATATGTTCTCAAAGATAGTCCTGTCTGGTATTCCGCACGTTTGGTCTTCGTCTATGATGTTAGGTAGTACTCGTTTTAGTCTCATTGCTAAAACTTTTGCCGTGATTTTGTAGTCTGTATTTAGTAGCGATATCGGCCTCCAGTTTTTCAGTAGTTTTTTGTCGTATTTTTTGTAAAGTAGTCGTAGAATCGCCTCTTTTTGGGAGGCTGTCATTTGTCCGTTTTCGTAGTTTGCGTTCAGTACGTCTGTTAGGTCTGTTTTGATGTCTTCCCAGAAATGACGGTAAAACTCCGCAGGGAGTCCGTCCGACCCAGGTGTCTTGTTTGAAGCCATCCCCTTGATGGCTTCCAAACATTCTCTCTGTCAGTGGGCCTTCACAATCTGTTCTCATTTTGTCTGTCAGTTTGTTATCCAGTTGGTTTAGTATCCAGTTCTGTTCGTCGGCGTCCGTTGGTTCGTCGGCGTACAGTCTCTGGTAGTACTGTCTTGTTTCTTCCAGAATGTCTTGGTCGTCTGTTATCAATCCGGTGTGTTGTTAGTGCTGTTATGGTGTGTTTTGGCTGCTTTTCTTTTCCAGCGCGAAGAAGAACCCCGTTGATCGTTCGCCTTTTTCCGCCCAGTTGGCTCGGCTTCGTATACGCGCTCCTTGTCGTTTCTCATCTTCTCTCTCGCTTAGTTCTGTTTTGTTTTTATTCTTTCTATTTCGTTTATGTCTGGTGATAATTGCTGTGTTAGCGTTGTCAGTTGATTCAAAAGTTCTGTTTCTTTTCTTTTGGTGGCCTTCGCTCGCCAGACACTGTGTTTTACCGCGATCTGTTTGATCCTCTGTTTTCCTTCTTCCCACCAGGCGGCCAGGTCGTCAAATGTTGTTTTTTCTGTTTTCCAGTAGCGAAGGAAGATCTTGGTCTCATGTTCGTACAGTTTGTCTTCGAAAAGTTTAGTGTTGAGTTTCCACATTCCTGGGCCTTTGCTGCGGGAGCCGAGTGGTTTTATCTGGATCTCAACCGCGCTGTGGTCCGAGAAAGGGCAAACTCTAATGTGGGTATGTGTTGATTCTATTAGGTATCGGGCGATGTACCAACGGTCCAGTCGGGAGCGCAGGCTGAAGGTTCGGTTGTGCCATGTGAAGATTTTTTCTGTTGGATATTTTTTTTCCGTACTCGGAGGTAGTGCGATAGCAAGCTTCACAATCCCATGGCCAAGGTCCAAAAATCAGTTTAATATATGAGCTAGGCAATGCCTAGCATACCAGATATTAAGCTGATAAGAACAGATACTACACTTGATCTCATTTTGGGAATATGCCTTCGCTCCGCATGCCATAAATGACTGCTCGCGTGCTATGAAGGCGTGCCCGGCTTCTTTCTTGTTGATCCTAATTCTACTAGGCGGAAGAGCCCGAATCGAGAATATTGCTAAAACTATTGAGAGACTACAAGATTATCTACCTTCCAAAAAGGAAGGCTCACTTGCTCTGTCTCAAAGAAAAAACTGGTTATTTATTTAATCCTACCAGGAAAAGAAAGACTTAAAAGATCCCAAACCAAAGTATGGGGTTATCTCGACCGTACCGTTACCGCCACACGAAGTGTGACGGTCGGTTCCTATGAAGTTGGACTTTCGCGACAGTCGAGACCTCTAAACACAAAACAAAGCTGGGTAAAATCTGGTTAAAATTGTTAAAAATTTCTAAAATCTACACTAAAAACTACGCTTTAACTACCTTTTTTTTTTTTACTACACAGGGAATGCAGCTCAGTCGCAAAAAATAGACTGTCATCAGAACAGACAGAACCGAGCACCCCATCAGCCAACCACTCCGTCTCAAAATAAGTTAGAAATTTTAAAATTTTAAAAATTTTAAAAAGTTTATTCTCGTAAGAAAACGGAACGAAGACTTAGCGCGTTCCAGAGAATAGGAGAAGTCCGGTGCTATCCCATCAAAGCGAAAGCGATTTCGTGCTAGCCACATTTGATGTCTAAGAAGACCAAGTAGCGCAACCAAACCGGCTGGCACTTGGTCTGAACGTGGATAGGTGAACAAGAGGTTCCGTGAAGATGGGCGCGGGAAAGTAGGACGTGCCCGCACCAACAACTCACAGAACCAAGTGATCAACTTAACTCTACTTACAGGAAAGGCCTCAGTAAGAAACCCATTAACAATCACCGCTGAGTTGACAGAATTGTACAAAAGAGACACCCACTTCCGAAACGATATTTATTTGAGATATTAATCCCTTACTTAAATTATTAACAGTAGCTAGATACCAAAAAGGACTGAGACCTAAAGAATTAATAATTAATGCTCGCCCACGAAAAGAAAATTTACGCTTTTTCCATGCAGAAATTACCGATTCCAATTTTCCAATAACTTTGCCCCAGGATTCTTTACCATCATTACCGATACGGCTTCCGAGGACTTCGATGGCAGTCGCTGACCAACGCAGTTGGACAGGAAGATCGGTAAAAGAGCGGGTTTGCCATGGACCCAATAACAAACCATGGCATTTTGTAAGGTTTAACCGCGCACCAGATGCGAGCTCGTATCTGGCGAAAAGATCAAACACCGCTATGATGGAAGAATCGGAGGTTACGAGCAAAGTCGTATCATCGGCATACTGGGATATTTTAGCACGTTTCTGCGAGCAGGGCAAAGGAAATCCGTCAATATTGACGTCAGCCCTGACTTGGCAAGCAAGAGCTTCAGCCACTAATACGTAGAGAAGGGGGGACAAAGGACATCCCTGTCGAACTCCTCTACTTACAGGAAAGGCCTCAGTAAGAAACCCGTTAACAATCACCGCTGAGTTGACAGAATTGTACAAAAGAGACACCCACTTCCGAAACGATGGTCCAAAACCCATCTTAACCAGGACCCGTTCCAGAAAAACCCATTCCACCCGATCGAAAGCTTTTTCCTGGTCAAGAGAAAGAATAGCTGCAGGCACCTTCTCAGAACGAGCGTAATCAACAACGTCACGGAGAAGACGTATGTTCTCAACCATGAACTGACCTGGAATGCCACAAGACTGGTCCGCTGACACAACCGAGTCGATCACTCGAAGGAGGCGATTACATAACGCTTTAGCGACGATCTTATAGTCCGCGCACAATAGAGTGATAGGACGCCAGTTTCCTGTGTCCAAGATATCACCTTTCTTGTACAAAAGCGTTATGGCACCAGAGCGCTGGGTTAAGGACAAATTATTCGAAGCAAGAATTAAACACGGATACAAGATCCGTACCCAAAGTATCCCAAAAACGCAAATAGAACTCGGCGGGGAGGCCATCAATGCCTGGAGATTTACATGATGGCAACAGCTTTAAGGCACACAGACATTCATCTGATGTTAATGCCCCTTCGCAGAAGTCCGCATCAACCGAGGAAAGTTTACGCTCAAGCGAAGAGATGAAAATATCTTGCTCGGCCATCTCTAAAGGCTGTTTAGAAAAGAGGTTATAATAAAAGTCACGCCAGACGGCGAGCATATCTGCCTTCGATGTTGCCAGAGTACCGTCAATACGACGGACCCCACAGATAAGCCGTCGTTGTCCTTGGATCTTGTCTTGGCGAAGAAAGTAAGCTGTTGAAGATTCACCTTCCTCCGCCCATTGGACATTGGCACGCAATTGCGCCCCCTGAGCTACAGTACGCAACTCAGTGGCCAACTCTGCCCTAGCCTCCTGTAAACGAGCCGGGGGCGCCACCCCTTGTACCATCTGCTTATGAAGGACGGTGATATTAGTGTTTAACATATCGATTTTACATCGCTTGGCACGGGACGATGCACGTGACAAGCGACGGATCAACCTTTTCAGCCGGGCTTTGCCAGCGTCCCACCAGGTCGAGAGAGCATGAAAACGATCACGCTCAGAACGCCAATCTGCCCAAAATCGTTCGATTTCGTCACAGAAGGCCTCGTCCTTAAGATGGGAAGTGTTAAATTTCCACAGACCTTGGCCTCGCGGGACCTCAGATGGTAGGTCAATTTCGAGATACACATAAGCGTGATCAGATCGAAAAAAGGGAAAAATCCCTACCGACGAGACCAAACCCAAATACCTGGATGGTAACCAAATCATGTCAAGACGTGACCCCTGAGCCCCGTTTGGTCTTCTCCAACTGAACTCTGTTTCATCTGGGTGCTTAGCACGCCAGACGTCGCAGAGCTCACAAGTGTCCATAAGGTCACTAAGGGTAGACGACCAATTGTACGCCCAGGGCGACTTTGGATTACATCCAAAGCGGTCGAGATATGGATCGACTACCGTGTTGTAGTCTCCGCACATCAACACTGGTAAGTGGGGGTCAATGGCCTGATAGAAGGACTGAAAAAAGATCTCACCGTCCTTCCGATTATTGGGCCCGTACAAACATGCAACCTGAAAGTTAAAGTTTCCACGGGAAAACTCAGCGATGATCAAACGGCCGACAGCATCACGCCACTGATTAACTAAAGTCAAAAGTGGATTAAATTAAATAGCAACTCCACTGCTTCGGGCTGTACCAGGAGAAGAAATACATTTAAACTTCTTAGTATTTATGATATCTGCATTAGTAGGTGAAAACCAGTCCAACAATTCCTGATCAGAGGTGGAATGAGTTTCCTGTAAGCAAACGATATCAATACTAAAACAATTAAGCCAAGCCATCAAGGTTTGGCGACTGACCAGGGAACGCAGTCCCTGAACATTCAGTGTAAGAAGTTTATACATCATCCTGCGACCCCTCAAAGGGGGGATTTGGATGCTGCACAACAGGAAGAAAAGGTTCCTGGTCTAAAAGACTGCCCGTTTCTAAATTAAGCAGCGGAGAACTATCAGATGACGAAGAGTCATTATCATTATCGGAAAGATCGCTATCAGGAAGCATAGCCAAGCGATCAAAACGATTCTTAATACGTGTGGGATTCGGGGGGAGATTAGGCGCAGTACGCTTTCTCGCAAACATATCACCTGACAAGATGGGCGAACGATCGCGCAGCGATTGCCAGGATTGAGTAGGTGGAGAGTGAGGGGATACCATACTCCGCCCTACAGAACGGCGGACAACAAGAGCATCAAGAGGCACAGAGCCCTCCGGAATATTTGATACACCTTCTAATTCCATTGACAAGTCATCCTGATGCACATCAGAATCGCGGTCAGGGGAAGGTGGTAATGGTGTCAACAAAGGATTGTTGACAGGCTTGTCAGAAGGCATTTCCGGAATAATAACTTTCGAGAGTTTTATTTTTTTAACAGAAGCGGAAGTATCCTCTTCTGAATCGACCTCTGTAGTGGCCGCATAAGGATCATCATGATCCAATGTTTGATCTATTGCTTCAGGCAATGGATCCCCAAGAGGGAGATCTTTAAGTGGTTCCACAACCGACTCAGATATTGTGCCCGCTTCCAACAAAGCAGGGGGGAGCGGTGGGAACAAATCTATACCCGGCATGATAGGTTCAAGATTTTCAATAGAGGGAGGAACTTCCAAGGGAACTTTAACAGGTATATTTATTGGAGGCGGGTCAACGGGCCCGTCGTACCCTGGATCAGTCGCAACTCCATCGAGTTGTGGACCTGCCCACGTGGCAGTTGATGGCAAAGTAACAGCTAAACGCGGGCACTTATCGGCCTGATGGCCTGGCACCCCGCACCGAAAGCACGTGCGCACCTGGCCACAATACCAAAACGTTACCGGTAAACTTCTGCACGTGTATTTGTGATGGAATAGGTTCGAGAATGTCCATGAGAACCGAAATGTTCCCATTACTTATACCATTCACAGATTCAGTTTTCCACTTAGTGGTGGGGCCATAACGGCGCAAGGCTAGTTCGACAGCCTCGCCCGGAATGCCATATGGCAAACGGGTGACAGAAACCCATTTTTTTGCTAATAACGGTTTAAGCGTCATAGGATGGCCCCGAAACTGTAAACCAACAAATAACATGCTCTCCATTTCATACGCATCCACAAACGTTAAGCGTAACTCTTTACGGCTATAATGCTGGATGCATTGGAAAGTACCTCCTAAGGGGGTCTTGATCACCTTTTTAAAATCGGCCTGAACCTCTTGCAGATTCCAGGCAGGTTTACTAGCAAGTGCCAACTCCGGCAAAATTGCCACAACAGTACGATTAGCGTACGGAGATGACATGCTAATATAAGTTAAAGCAATTGTATAATACAAGTTAATGAAATATATAGAATATAATACAATGTAAAATAATACAATGTATATAATAAGTTTAATTCATAGATTAAGATAAATAGATAAATAGAACAAAAGTATGATATAATTAGGTATAAACTACCTAAAATAGAAGAGATGGGGTAGTAGGATCAAGTCCCTACTAATAACACACACCAAAAGTATAGTTGCTTAAAAGAAAGCAACACGGGCCTGCGAGAAAAATCACGCAAAAATACCCAACAAACACACTCACGGTTACCAACACAAGAGAGACTGGCCCGCCACGAGCAGAGAAAAAAAGACGAGGTCACCACCAAGACCAGGCAAAAGAGAGACCAACAGCGGCAAACGACCACTCAAGCCACAAACCAAGCCAGGAGGACGGAAGGCCAGGCAAAAACAACCAGTCAACCAGGGCGCCTGACGAGGCGCTACAAAGAGGAAGCCAACCACTGCACGTTGCGAAGTCTCGAAGAGGTTAAACAGTGTTAATCGGCAGCGCCGAAAGCATGGATCCACCACAAGAACCTTGTTTACCTGATCGCTCGTACACGCAAACCCAATGACTAACTTAGCCAATAGGGCGAGAAGCGATACCGACCCTTATTTTGAAAGTTTAAACGCGAAAAACGGTGTGCAAAAACAAGCGGTTCCGCTGGCCGTCACTTGGCGAGCGCGGGCGCTATTTGAGCGCGTTGGCAAACCACAAAAGGCGGTTGGTCTACAACACGGAGTATTCCCAGGCGGTCACCCATCCAAGTACTAACTCCGCCCAACCAGACTTGACTGCGGTGATCGGACGAGAACCGGTGTTTTCCTGGTGGTGTGGTCGTAGACATTTTCTACGTCGAAATGCGAAGTGTTGTGGGAGACGAATTCGCAGTGGCGCCGAGTTCGTATATGTAAATCAATCGGACGTGGGAGTGCACTCAGTATTGATGAATTCGTCAGCGAAGATGTGTGCGGGAATGTTGTCTTGTGAACGTGCCGCATAAAGGATGGGTGCGAGAGTTGGATGCAGGGTGGCAGAAGTGACAGCTCGAAGTTGCAGGCGGTGGTTTCGTTGCGATCGCTGCCGACGAGTTGAACGACGGATGTGATATTCGATAGATCGAGGTGTTGTTGATGATCAGTGTCTGTGATTGTAGCCTTTTTGTCGTCGTCAGTAGTTTTCGGATTCTGAGATTCCGACGAGACAAGACCCTGGTACCGCGAGGGCAGCCAGATCATATCAATTCGGGATCCCTGAGCGCCATTTGGCCGTCTCCAAGTGAACTCCTCGTCGTCTGGGTGCAAACGCCCAGGATGACGTGGGATTACACCCAAACCGATCGATAAATGGATCTACTACCGTGTTAAAGTCTCCGCACAATAACACCGGTAAATTAGGGTCAATGGCCTGATAAAAAGATTGATAGAAAATTTCACCGTCTTCTTGTTGTTCGGCCCGTATAAACATGCAAGTTGAAAATTAAAATTACCACAGGAAAACTCAGCGATGATCAACCGACCAGAAGAGTCTCGCCACTGATGAACCAGATTCAGAAAAGGTTTAAATAAAATAGCAACACCGCTACTACGCACAGTGCCTGGAGACGAGACACATTGAAAACATTTTTTATAAATAATTTCTAAATTAGAAGGAGCAATCCAAGCAGAAAACTCTTGCTCAGAAATAGAATGTGTCTCTTGAAGACATATAATGTCCACATCAAAACAATTTAACCAGGCCATCAAGGTCTGGCGACTTACCAGGGAACGAAGTCCCTGAACATTAAGTGTAAGTATCTTATACATTATCCTGGGACCCCTGTAAAAGGGGATTTGGGATACGTACTGCAGGACGAGTATTGTCCTGGTCCAGTAAACTGCCAGTAACAAGATTTAGCAGTGGAGCGTCACTACCTAATACAGGATCATCAATATCTTCGGAAAGATCACTATCCGAATGATATGCCAAAGCCGCAAATTTATTGCGTATACGTATCGGATTGGGAGGTAAAGAAGGTTGCGTCTTCCTTCTCCCAAGAGCAGAATGAGTGGGTTGAAGTGGCGAACGATCGCGCACAGATGTCCGACCCGCTTTATTATCATTAACCTTGGTCCGGATACCGGACCGACGAGTTTGAATAGCCTCCGATTTCGAAAGCTCAGAAGCATTTGAAACACCAGGAATCTGATGTTTTGCCTGTATATAATGATGTTCGGGAGAAGGTGGTAAAGGGAAAGTTTCTGGGGATATGGCCGACGCCGAAAGTGGGCGCCGAACTTTGTCCTCAGACCCCTCGGAACATTGGGCATCATCAAGCTTTGTTTTTTAACAGATGGACGATGTTGCTCATCGTCACTATCAGTGAATCGATTATCGTCGCTCGCGATGGAAGGATCGCTAACGCATGATGGAAACAAGTCCATACCAGATGCGACATCGTCATCACCTATTGGTGGAATGGGGGAGCAATGTCCTCAACTTGAGAGGGAACTAAAGGAGGAACTACACCCTCCTTTTCAAATGGGGGGACGGATAGTAAGTCCACTTTTGCTACAGATAATGTAGGTAAAACATGATCCTCTACCTCCGGTAGAAGTATAGAGGGTAACAGATCTTGCGTTGCGGAGGAATCAACGGGGACAATGTCCATATTGTCAGCTGGAATTATTACTACAGGGTCAACCGATGTACCAGGCTGATCTACTGCCGCCGAAGTTGTAACACCGGTTGCAACACGGTTTGCCCAAGTAGTACTTAAACCAGAGGTAGTGGGTACATCAAACAATAATCTGCGAGGACAGGAATTGGCCTGATGACCCTCCAAATTGCACCGGAAACAAGTGCGTACCTGTCCTCGGTACCAAACATTACAAGAATGACGTTGAATAACTAATTTCGATGGAATAGCATTCCGTATGTCCATTAGTAATGAAAAATTACCATTACTAATGCCTCCAGTGGATTCTGTTTTCCATCTTGCCACTTCCCCATAGGGAAGTAAGGCCAGGGCGACGGCTTCCCCAGGAATGCCATGAGGCAATCGCGTTACCGTAACCCATTTTTTATTAAGTATGGGCTGAAGTTGAAGAGGATGACCTCTAAACTCCAAGCCCGCAGAAAGAATATCTTCCATACCAGCGGCGCTAGAAAAAGTCAAGCGCAGCTGCCGACAATTGTAACGTTGTATGCATTGGAAGACATCTGTCAACGAAGTAGCAATAGATTTCTTAAACTCGTCTTGAACCTCAAATAAGGTCCAAGTAGGTTTATTCATAAACGCCAGTTCCGGCAATATCGCTAAAGCAGTGCGATTAGCATACGGAACAGACATTACACTAAATATATATATAGATATAAGGTTAATAATTGGATTAATAGAACATACAAACTAAGGCTGTATAAAGTACAGCAGAAACTCGGGAGAAAAACTCCACGAGGAACACCTAACTAAACACACTCACGGTTACCAACACAAGAGACTGGCCCGCCACGAGCAGAGAAAAAAAGTACGAGGTCAAGACCAGGCAGAAAAGAGACCAACAGCGGCAAACGACCACTCAAGCCACAAACCAAGGCAGGAGGACGGAAGGCCAGGCAAAAACAACCAGCCAACCAGGGCGCCTGACGAGGCGCTACAAAGAGGTAGCCAACCACTGGACGTTGCGAAGTCTCGAAGAGGTTAAGCAGTGTTAATCGGCAGCGCCGAAAGCATGGATCCACCACAAGAACCTTATTTACCTGATCGCTCGTACACGCAAACCCAATGACTAACTTAGCCAATAGGCCGAGAAGCGATACCGACCCTTATTTTGAAAGTTTAAACGCGAAAAACGGTGTGCAAAAACAAGCGGTTCCGCTGGCCGTCACTTGGCGAGCGCGGGCGCTATTTGAGTGCGTTCAAACCAAAAGGCGGTTGGTCTACAACACGGAGTATTCCCAGGCGGTCACCCATCCAAGTACTAACTCCGCCCGACCAGACTTGACTGCGGTGATCGGACGAGAACCGGTGTTTTCCTGGTGGTGTGCTCGTAGACATTTTCTACGTGGAAATGCGAAGTGTTGTGGGAGACGAATTCGCCAGTGGCGCCGAGTTCGTATATGTAAATCAATCGGACGTGGGAGTGCACTCAGTATTGATGAATTCGTCAGCGAAGATGTGTGAGGGAATGTTGTTTTGTGAGCACAAAGGATGGGTGCGAGAGTTGGATGCAGGGTGGCAGAAGTGACAGCTCGAAGTTGCAGGCGGTGGTTTCGTTGCGATCGCTGCCGACGAGTTGAACGACGGGATGTGATATTCGATAGATCGAGGTGTTGTTGATGATCGGTGTCTGTGATTGTAGCTTTTTGTTGTCGCTGGTAGTTTTTGGATTCTTGTGAAAGAGGTTGGAGAAAAGATGAGATGCATTCTGTGTGACGTACGCATTTGTTGCTTGCTCGGTTCTACTGGCTGTCGACCGAATGTTGATTCGGCGACACTGTGAACTTCACGTAGTTCGTTGGTTTTGGTCTGAGTGTTTTGTTTTGGGAATGAAGGGGACGAGCGCGAACGCAGGTCCCCACTACCAGAAATTATACGCTCGAGTTGCCCACATTTGGGGCAATTGCAGGAGTCAACCCAGTCGAAGTGCAATGAGAGGGCCTCATCCTGAGAGGACTCCCTATGTGATCAGAGTGCCTCTCGCGTCAGGTAAGTTTTATTTTGAAAAGAATATTCGTACATTCCGAAGACGTACGTGCAAAGAATATTCTAAACAGGGGGAGCCTACAAAGCTGCTAACCGTGCTGAGAGCATGACTTGCACCCCCAAAGACGGAAACCTAGAATCCTTGAGACGCGAGAGGCAACAATGATCCTAGATAAAGAAAGAAGGAAAAAGGATGTTTACTTCGCCCAGTACAGACCAATTAAGGAGAGACCAGGGAAGGAGTTAAATTAAAATATCCTACATTAACTATGTTATCCCAACGCCGAGGCGAAGGGAGTATTAAGTTAAAAAGGATAAAAGGTTAAAAAGACAATGTTTACTTCTAGTGCAGACCAATTAAGGAGAGACCAGGGAAGGAGTTAAATTTACCCTACATTAACTATGTTATCCCAACGCCAAGGCGAAGGGAGGTTTAAGCTAAAAAGGTTAAAAAGTTTAAAAAGAGAAGTCAAGCTTCTCCCCATTAAAAACGCCCAAGGACCCCCCCGCGAGCCATTCTTTTTCAAAAATAGCCCGCTGGCGTGGCGAAGAGTGCTTTTTGGCGTGCAGACGCAGCAAGAATTGAATTCGCGCAATAGCCGTTTTCAGACATTTACTTTCATCTGGTGGAATCTCACGAAAGCGAAAGTCGCATCGTGCAAGCCAGATGCGATGTTTTATGATAAGGAGCATCCATATGATAACTTTAGGCGTTGCCTGCTTTCGTGCACCAGTAAACCCAAAGAGGAGCTCTGTTACGGTAAAAGGTGTGGCATTAGGCGCAGAACGGGTTAACTGAAAGTAAACCCAGTTGATGAGTATCTGAGCAAAGGAACAGTGAAAGAAAAGATGCTCTAATGTTTCTTCGTCAGTACCACAAAAACACATGCTATCAATGCGGCGGTTGCCGAAAGAACGGACAAGCCTAACCGCGGTATAAAGAATACCATGTGCAACCTTCCAGCTCTGGTCAACAGCACCACGTTCTAAAGTTGTCGCATGTAGCTGCCGCCATGTATCCGACCAGTAAAGGGCACCATACACGGGCCGGAATTTCTCCACACAGTGTGGAGGTGAGTAGCGTAAGTTGGGCCCAACTCGATACACTTTCTGGGTTGAAAAATCAGAGACATCCAGGGGTACGTCCTGGGAAGTGGCTATCACAAGGTTGGCACCATTGGAGCCGCCCTGAAATTGGCGCCACGCCGTTAAGAGTTGCCGATAAAAAAGAGGAAGACTTTGCATTGACACTCTATTAAAGGTAGACCGTAGTCTTAAAATGGCGTCCAGGCGTAGATTAAAGGCGCGAACAAAAGTGTGATAAAAAAGATCCTTCCATTTTGCGCAAGAGTCGGAAAAGAATCTACGAAACCACTGTAGTCGTAGTGCGTCAGCCTTTAAGCGGAAGTTGACAACACTGAAACCACCCACGGACTGAGGAGTAGTGACGGTGCGGCGTGCAACCAAGTCACGCTTACCTCCCCAAAAGAAAGGCCAAATGACTTTGTCAAGACGGGACGCCACCCATGCCGGCATAACAAATACAGTGCACAAGTGCCAAATTTGCGAAAGGGCGAGAGTATTGATAATCAACGCCCGTCCCTGGTAAGAAAGAGAACGCCCCTTCCAAGACGATATCCTTTTCTCAATTTTGATAACCCGGTTTTTCCACGTTAACTGGCTGTAGTCAGAGGCACTGACAACAGCCCCGAGTATCGGAAGTTCGTGCACCCACGTGAGACCATGGGGTGTATCTGTCCGGTCCTTCCAGGCACCAAGCCATAAACCCTTAGATTTGCCTCGGTCAAGTTTCGCACTAGTGCCAACCTCATATTCAGCATACACGTGGAAAACCGCTGGCAGCGAAGCGTCCGAGGTAACAACAACAGTGGTGTCGTCTGCATAACAGGAAACGCGCAGTTATTGCATGGAGCCCGGCAGTCTGAGACCAGAGATACCAGGGGCAGTCCGCAAGTTACAAGCCAGTACCTCCGCGCACAAGACATACAACAGGGGTGATAGTGGACAGCCCTGCCTTACCCCACGAGAGGGACTAAAAAACGGCGATGTCCAGCCATTGATCATTACCGCAGATTCGACGTCTGTATAAAAGAGCTGGACCCAGCTACAAAAACTTGGCCCGAAGCCCATTGTGGACAATGTCCGCGACAAGAAACCCCAATCCACGCGATCAAACGCTTTCTCCTGATCCAGAGAAAGAAGTGCCACAGGGAAATGATTAGTATCGGCGTAATCGATGACATCCCGTAACACACTCAAATTTTCGGAAATGGTTCTTCCCGGAATGCCACATGTTTGGTCCGGTGACACTACGGATGAGATTACGCTAAGGAGCCGGCCTGCAATAGCACGCGTAGCAATCTTGTAATCAGCGTTTAGAAGACTGATTGGCCGCCAGTTCTTTGTCTCTAAACGGTCACCCTTTTTGTAAAGAATGATGATAAGACCGCGGCGTTGAGATGTGGATAAGCGCCCATTAGAATGAGCGAAATTTAGCACATTGACCAGGTCTGAGCCGAGGATATCCCAGAAAGTCCGATAAAATTCAATAGGGAACCCATCCAGACCTGGTGTCTTGCCAATGGCCATGCCTAAGGCAGCTGCCTCGCATTCCTCAGGAGTAAGAAAGCCTTCACATCGGGCCTGATCAACTACGGAGAGCTTCTTTACTAATTTCAAGAGAAGCCTATCTTGTACAGCTGGATCACATCGATCCGCAGTAAACAGATTAGCGTAGTATGCCTGCCAAACCTTGAGAATGGCAAGGGAATCATGGTGGACGATGTTAGTGATCGGATCCTTAATAGCCGACATATATTTTTTGCGCTGGTGTTTCTGTACAAGGTAAAAGAAGTAAGAGGAAGATACTTCCCCCTCTTCGACCCATTGACAGCGAGCGCGCACTTGTGCTGCCCTAGCTTCCCGGAGTTCATAGGAACTCTTGAACGATGCATATCTCAGCAAAAACAGAGGAGTCACCAGAGTCGAATAGGTGCTGCAAGGCCAGCAGGCAACGAGTTAAAGTACGCTTCAGTGCAGAGGCAGATAAAGCTAAAGTTTTACAGTGTGTTCTTATGATTTCTCGCAAGTAGAACTTCCCCATGTCCCACCAGTCAAGAGGGTTCGAGAAATCATTTGCTTGCGTTTTCCAGAATTTCCAGAAGGAACGCACAAGCTGACACAATACCGGATCCTTTAGAACCGAAGTGTTCAACTTCCAGTAACCAGGTGCGACGCCCATAGAGGATGGCAAAGAAAAGGTGACCATTAAGTATCGGTGGTCTGTAAAAAAGGAGGGATAGTAGTCGCTATGTGTAATGTGTTCCTGGAGGCTGATGGGTGCCCACACCATGTCTATCCAGGAGGAACACTCACCAGAAGCGTGGTCCCAAGAATATGAAAGGACATCCGGATGGTGCGTCTGCCAGACAGGGAAAGTGTTTGTAGCCGAGAGAAGAGACTGCAAGGCTGTAACACTTTCTGCAACTAAGTTGGGGGATGCCCGCTGATACGACGGCGGGTGGCGCCGGTCGAGAGTCGGGTTTAAAACAGCATTAAAATCACCACACAAAAAGGTAGGTAAAGCAAGATCTATAAAATCGGGCAGGGAAGCAAAAAACTTGTTCCTGTCCGGGTTCCGGTTAGGAGCGTACAAGGAAACAAAACGCACCTTCTCATCATCCATGGTCACCTCTGCCTGGACGAAGCGGCCTGCGTCATCACGCCGCACTTGCTCAAGCCGATGGCGAGAATGAACGAGAATGGCAGTACCCACCCGTTTATTAGAGATGGAAGAGGAGGCTACTGCGTAGCCGGAAGTGGAAAACCATGCACGCAAAGTTGCATGTGAACTCGCATGTGTCTCTTGGAGGCACACAATATCTGCCTTCACACATTGAAGCCAATGGATGAAGGTAATACGTTTCGTTCTATCATTCAGGCCGTTTATATTTAGCGTGAGGAGCTTGAACGTAAACAAATTGTTGGGGTGAAAAATTAGGTGGAAGGATGGTCCCTTTCCACGTCGAGAGAATCAGAAGCAATTTCTGCTACACGATGCAGAGAGGCTTCAAAATCAGCTTGGCACGTTTCGGTGTCCTCGCTGGGTAAGTCGACATTCTCCGGTTGAGTTTCCAGCACTGGAGAACCAGGAGGAGTATCATCAGTAGCATCCGGGTTCGCTAATGAACATTAGGGCTACTGCACCCGTCATTCACCCAGGGTTCGTGACCTGGGATGTCAAGCTCAAATTCCACAGACCCGACGACCTCGATGCCGCTTGTTGGGAGTGAGAGAGTTTGCGACTCAAGCGATAACTGAAGATGGAACGACGGCTCGGAGTCAGAGGAAGCGGTAAGATCAGTGGACTGGGAACCTCCATAAGATTTCTTTTTTACCCTCCTAACGTGGAGGGGAGTTGGAGGCACAACCCCAGAATCAGACTGACACTGCTGCGTTGGTGTCACAAGCGCGGCAGAGTCTCCTTCACTAAGTTGTGAAGGGAAAAGTACTGGCGAC
This sequence comes from Chrysogorgia sp. JL179-B06, assembly GCA_035772405.1. Classification (NCBI taxonomy): domain Eukaryota; kingdom Metazoa; phylum Cnidaria; class Anthozoa; order Scleralcyonacea; family Chrysogorgiidae; genus Chrysogorgia; species Chrysogorgia sp. JL179-B06. Next base: position 722,853 of record JAYKKM010000272.1, read on the forward strand.
ATTTCAGTGTTGGAAACTGGCGGTGTTTTCGTCGCAACCGCAATTAAAGGAGGACAATTGGACTCAACGACGGTAGATGGATCAGCCGGAGTGGTGTGGTTCAAAGGGTCCTCCTCAGCGTCTGTTGTGGGAACAACAGCGCTCTCAAAATGTTCCCTCGTAGCTCCGTCCGGATCGATAGGAACAAATATTGTCGTATCCGGAATAGAATCCTGGTCCGACAAGTCATCCAACAAAGGACGCTTGGATTGATCTTCGTCGCTAGTGTCACTGGTAGAGTCCAAAAGGCGTTTAGTGCCCTTTGGAGCCATCTCTTCTAAAGTGCTCTCATTGCAAGAATTGCAAGGTGGGAGAGCGGGAGGAGTGGTATCGACAGTTACAACTATTGTTGATCCAACAATAGTGGAGGTCCGATCAGGAATTGGAGGAGGAACAGGAGGAGGAGGAGGTGGTGGTGGAGGTGGTGGTGGTGGTAGTAGTAAAATGGGGTAAGCGGTGATGATGTAGATGGCGATAGACTGGGCGTAACATCATCCAAAGCCGCCACTCGAGCAAGGGTAGTTGATAGCACATCATTGCTCGTTCTGGGAGAAGGACTGGTAGTGGTACTTGGAGGAGTAGCTGTCCCGCGAGGAACAGCAGCAGCCTTGGCGGCGTAGGAGCGTTGCGGACACCGATGTACCATATGGCCCACTTGGCCACATCCGTAGCAAGAAGTGGGCTGATCTTTATAATTGATGTGGCACCTGAACCCTGCAATCCGAATAAAAGTCGGGATGTGCCTATGGATATGCATCATAATCATTCGTGTGCCTGACTGAATGTTGGGGAAGCCCTTTACTGGCAGGTGCTTGACCGTAGCCACGCGACCATATTGCTCTAAGGCTTCAGAGAAATCCTTGTTTGGGAACTGTAATGGAGCTTGTTCCACAAAAACAGGCGTCAGATTTTCATAGGCTGGAGCAGGGGTTAGATGAACACCCCGAAAATCAATACCTTGGATGTCGAAGCTCCGACGCAACTCGTTGTCCTTGAATTGCACTCTGAGTTGCAACTGAGGCAGGATCTGGATGCCCAGTAGATTTTCTGGGCCGAGCACCTTTAAAAATTCAGTGCGCACTACTTTAAGTTGGTCCGCTCCAACGATTTTTTTAGGGAGAGTCACGACCAAGGTCGTGCTATTCCAAACACAATAATCCAAATCATTATATGACTAGTAAGCCATAGTGAAGGATTATATTCAAAGGTATTTACAAATATAATTTAGCAGAATATACAGTTTAGTATAGTAGGTAATATATCTCACAGAATATATCATATAGTGACACAACAATATATGTATATTCTATATAGTAATATAATGAATAATACAATAATATATATAAATATATATTATATAGTAATATAATAATATAGTGTAGTTATGAGTATATAATATTTAATATAATTATATTAAATATACAAGGAAGAAAGAAAGAAAGCGTCTGCACACGACGAAAAATCGCCGGGAACAAAAGCCCCCACACACAAACAGGTACTACGCGCCTGTACGCAGAAAAACCCAGCAGGAGAGAGGACCCCTGCTTGCCAGCGACGAAAACAACCCCCCAAACCACCCAGCAGGAAAAAAGCGTCTGCCCGCAAAGAACCCGAAGGTTTGCAGGTTAAGCCTGCCTAACTACTAAACTACAGATAAAAAGACTAAGAAAGGGTTGCACAAAGAGCGCCCGAAAAAAGAAAGTTGTCTATCGACAGCGATAGCTCGTATTTGCGAGTTTTTAGGTTATGGCCTTAGCAAGGTCCACGCATGGATCCCTCAAAACTGCAAGTTCGATATTTATCAGACACTCGAGCGTAACTCTCGTGTCAGGTAAGTTTTTATTTTGAGTAGAATATTCCTACGTTCCGAGGACGTAGATGCAATGAATATTCTAAACAGAGGGAGCTTACATAGCTGCTGAACATGTTGAGAGTACGACTCCCACCCTCGTAACTATAGTGTTTACTTCACCCAGTACAGACCAATTAAGGAGAGACCAGGGAAGGAGTTACATTTATCCTAAATTAACTATTTTATCCCAACACCAAGGAGAAGGGAGGTTTAAGCCAAAAAGGATAAAAGGTTAAAAAGAGAAGACCAGCTTCTCATCGTTAAAATCCCCCAAAGCCCCCCCTGCAAGCCACTCTTCCACAAAGAGTGTACGTTGATGTGTGGAGGTGCGCTTAGCGGCCAAGATCCGTAAGAGAAACTTGATGCGAGCAATGGCAGCCTTTAAGGAGTTGTCCTCATTCATCTGAATGGAGCGAAACCGAAAATCGCAGCGAGCCACCCAGATGCGATGCTTGATGACATGGAGCATCCATACAATGACTTTTGACACACAACGCTTGCGATGACCGGTGAAACCAAAAAGGAGCACTTGCACCGTAAATGGAGACGCCTGAGGAACCGAACGAAGAAGTTGGTAATATACCCAGTTAATTAAAAATTGCGCAAATGAACAGGAGAAAAAAAGGTGCTCCAAAGTTTCTTCTGCAGCGCCACAGAAACACTTCACATCGAATCGCTGATAGCCAAAAGAGTTTACGAGGCGAGATGCGGTGTACAACACTCCATGCGCGATCTTCCAATTCAGGTCAATCACCACACGGTCTAAAGAAACAGCATGAAGGTGCTGCCACGTAGCTGGCCAGTAAAGCTCTCCATATGTTGGTCTAAACTTTTCCTGACAATGAGGCAGTTTGTTGCGCAACGCTAGACCAGTTCGGTAGGTTTTCTGCGTTGTCATATTCGAAAGAGCCAGAGGCTGATCCCGTTGTATGCCTATGGCCAAGGTACGGTCGTGCACCCCGCCATCAAACTGTTTCCATGCAGTCAAAAGTTGACGGTGGAAAATGGGGAAGCTTAGCAAAAGCGATCGTGAGAACGGACGAGCAGAAAGCAAATTGCGAAGATCCGCGGGATTGGAACACTGATACATGTGTCGGAAAAGGTCTTTCCATTTTGCACATGAATCAGAGAAGTACCGTCTCAACCACTGCAAGCGCAACGCGTTGGCTTTCAGCCGAAAGTCTACTATACCAAAACCACCAGCAGATTTCGGCAAGACAACAGAATGACGGGCAACGAGATCCCGTTTACCCGCCCAAAAAAAGGGCCAAATAGCTTTATCCAGCCTAGATGACACCCAAGTCGGCATAGTAAAAACCGTACATAAGTGCCAAATTTGGGATAGTGCCAAGGTATTTATGATAAGAGCCCGGCCCTGATACGTCAAACTTCTGCCTTTCCATGCCGCTAACCGTTTTTCGACCTTCACTACCCGAGGCTCCCAGGTCACCTTATAATCTGAGGCACTGAGAACAGCCCCCAGCACCGGAAGTTCTTTAACCCACGTTATCCCATGAGGAGAGTCTGGGCGGTCTTTCCAGGTACCAAGCCACAAACCTTTGGACTTCATGCGGTTTAATTTGGCACCAGAGCCACGCTCGTATTGTTGGTAAACCTCGAAAGTAGAGGTAATCGAGGCTTCAGTTGTCACGAAGACATTCATATCGTCTGCATAAGCAGAGCACCGTAATTCCTGCAAGGAACCGGGAAGTTGGACACCAGAAATAGCAGGAGCAGAACGAAGATTGCAGGCAAGCACCTCAGCACAAAGTACGTATAAAAGAGGTGATAATGGACAGCCTTGACGGACACCCCAAGATGGTTTAAAATACGGCGATGTCCATCCATTAACCATTACACTGGACTCAATGTCCGTGTAAAAGAGTGATCCACTGGCAAAAGCTTTCGCCGAAACCCATGATTTCCAAAATCCTTAAGAGAAAGCCCCACTCGACCCTATCGAAGGCCTTCTCTTGGTCAAGCGAGAGAAGGGCGACCGGCAGATGTTCCCGCTCGGCATAATCAATAACATCGCGCAGTGTGCTCAAGTTTTCTGAGATCATACGACCCGGAATACCGCACGTTTGGTCTGGCGCAACAACAGAAGCAATAACGCCAAGTAAACGACCAGCAATGGCGCGAGTGGCAATTTTATAATCTACGTTCAAAAGGCTAATGGGACGCCAGTTTTTTGTTTCCAATCTATCGCCTTTCTTATGTAAGACAATGATGCCACGGCGTTGGGAGATGGAAAGACGTCCATGTTCATACGCATGGTTTAACACCGTGACAAGGTCAGAGCCAAGAATATTCCAAAAAGTATCGTAGAATTCTTTTGGAAAACCATCAGAACCGGGAGTCTTACCAGCGGACATCCCTTGCAGCGCAGTTACGCACTCCTGCACGAAAAGCGGGCCCTCACACCGGTCCCGTTGATCAGTGGAAAGCCGCTTGACCAGTTTGGAAAGTAAGTAAGTGAGTTTGTGCAGTTGCATCGCAATGCTCTGCTGTAAAGAGCCCCGCGTAATATGTACGCCAAACATCGAGTATGGCTAAAGGGTCATGGTGGATGTTGCCTGAAACAGGATCTTTGATTCCTGATTCCTGTCATGGACTTCTTACTTCGATGCTTTTCCTCTAAGGAAAAGAAGAAAGATGAGGAGATCTACCCTTCTTCAGCCCAGCGACATCGGGAACGAACCTGTGCAGCTTGAGCCTCCCGAAGTTCATGAGATCGAAGTTCTTGTTGTACTTTGCACAGTTCTGCAAAAGCACTTTGATCCCCCGCATCAAAAAGGCGTTGTAGATGGGACAAACGACGGCATAGGATGCGCTTCGATGCAGAAGTTGAAATGGCCTTTGCTTTGCAAAAACACCGAGTCAACTCGCGCAAATAAAATTTGCCCATATCCCACCAATCTAACGGGGAGGCGAAATCGGACTCATTTGCTTGAGTCTGCCAAAAGGTCCAAAAGGACTTCACCAACTGGCAGTATTCGATATCCTGGAGTATCGATGTGTTAAGTTTCCAAAAGCCTGGTCCACGCCCTACGGAGGATGGAAGGGAGAAAGAAACCTGTAGATAGCGGTGGTCAGAAAAAAAGGATGGAAAGTAGCCACTATCCAACATATGTTCCTTTAAACTAATGGGTGCCCAAATCATGTCTATACGAGATGAACACTCTCCGGATTGGTGATCCCACGAAAAGGTTCTCATTCGGGTGGTGAGTACGGCACACTGGAAATGTATTAGTTGCAGAGAGCAAAGATTGTAGTGCGGTGACACTCTCGGCAACAAGGTTCGGGGTTTGCCGCTGATAGGACACAGGCTGACGATGATCCAAATCAGGATCGAGCACAGAATTAAAATCTCCGCACAAAAATGTGGGGAGAGCCAAATCGACGAAATCTGGCACGGAAGTTAAGAAACGATTCCTTTCCGGGTTCCTGCTAGGGGCATAGAGAGAGGCAAAACGAACTTTCTCTTCAGCAATGGTAACCTCGGCTTGCACAAAACGACCATCGTCGTCTCGCCAGACCTTCTCCAACTTATGACTTGAGGCAACCAGGATGGCGGTGCCTACTCGTTTAGATGATATTGAAGATGAAGCCACTGCGTATCCGGACTCCGCAAACCAGGAGCGCTGCATGCGTTTCCTGTAGGCAGATAATGTCAGCTTTGAGGCATTTGAGCCAATGCACAAAGGTAATACGTTTCGTACGATCATTTAGACCGTTAATATTTAACGTTATTAAGTTGAACGTGAAAATATATTTATAAGTATAATTATTAATGAAAGGACATTAATAAATTAAAGTAAATTAACAAAAGGTTGTTAATTAATTAGGCACGTCACCAGGCTGTAGCTCGGTGACCGGAGTGCAAGCCGTCTAGCAGAGCGTCAATCTCCAAACGAGAGGCGTCATCCTCACTATCCGAGGAAGTAGCCGATCCAAAATCGGATAATTTCTTGAAATGTTCCTCAAAGAGAGGAGTGATGATATTGGGTGGCGAGAAAGCAGAACTGGCAGTGGCAGATCTAGGGCTGCTACATCCATCCTGTGTCCAAAGCTCGTGACCAGGGATGTCTTCGTCAGTACTTTGAGAGCTGCGAGAGTGCTGGAAAGTACTGACATCATCAGGCGCTGAATGAATGGCGGGGATAGTCGCCAAAGTAGTGCTTGAAGGTGTCTCCAGCACCAAAGGCAAGAGTGAGCCCGTAGGGGGTACAACCTCCAATTCCATGCTGTGTTGTTGCACGAGAAGAGAGGAAACAACTGGACAGTCAGTTGTAGAAGGGGTTGAGAGTGTAGTTTTACTCAACTCACAAGGGTGCTTTTGAACCGCCGAACACGGTGTAGGGGAGAACTCCTCAATAATGGGGGAGTCCGATTTGCCAGCATTAGTGGTGGTATCCATAGCGGGCATCAGAGTAGACCTGGCTATCGTACCTGATGTCGATACCGCGTTCGCGGGAGTAGTGGGCAATGTGTGAGGAGAAGAAATATCTCCGGCAGGAGTTGCGGTAACCTCCTTAATGTGAGGCTCATCTATATTGATGGCAACATCCACAGTGGTGTCCGGGATGGAGCTGATCACAGATTCTGGATCGGATAGAGAGCCTGCCTCGGTCTCCATGGTGTTCTTACTGATAAATTTATCAAGAAGGTGTTGCTTTTTATCGACGGATCCCTCTGGGTCTGTTAAAGCGTCCAAAATTGACCGCTTTGTCCCTTGAGGAGTCTTCTCGGCCAACGTCTCATGAGCCAGATTACCAGACTTCAGGGCCGCAGGGGGACGCACCCAGCTCTGTGGATCAGTTACTGGCTTGGGTAGAGGATGGCCGCGTGGGGAGATGACACTGGACCCTAGCAACACATACAGATCACCTGAAGGGTCGTCGAGGACACTGCGGTGAGGAAATGGTTCACCAAAAACTCTAAGAGCCGATTTCTGCCGAATGGCCTTGATCTTTCTACGTAACGGATGGCTCAGAGGAGGAGCGTCGTGACATTTCGGAACAAGTGATGGTGATAGATGGAAGTGTGGCTTCGAAACAGGAAGCCTCGCTGTTTCTTTTTGCTGTTCCACCTGTTTAGGTGTGCGCAGGTGATCTCGAGACTTCTTCGGCGCACTATTGACCTTTGTGTCAGGAAGAAGTATAGAGGCCGAAACTGCCTGACCTATCTTGGACTTAACTGTGAGATTATCAGCTGTGAGCAAGTGCATTGCTTTATCCACAGGAGATGTAGCTAATGAAGGTGAGCCATGGGTGGACTGGCTGTGAGGAGTGGTAATGGTGGTTGAACCGGTCACAGATGCATAGGTTCTTTTCGATGTTTTCAAGGGACAATTTTTAACAATGTGTCCGGTTTTGCCACATGAAAAACAGGTCGAGGGCTGGCCCTGGTATCCGACCTTGCATTGACAACCAGCCACCATTAAAGACACCGGTATGGGATCATGTATGGCCATAGTGACCATTCGCGTACCCGATTGTATTTTTGGATACCCCTTTACAGTCAGATGTTTGACGTTGGCGACCCTGCCATACTGTGCGAGGGTATCACGAGAAACATCGTTTGGGAATTGCAAAGGGGCGTTATCCACGAATACCTGTTTAAGGTTTTCGTATGCGGGTTGCGGGTTAAGGTGGACACCGCGAAAAACGAGTCCCTTTAAGTCAAATTGTTGGCGCAGTTGTGTGGACTTGAACTCTACGCGGAAACAATTACGCGGAAGGATTTGGACACCCTTGACAGTATTGGGTCCAAGGGCGATAATCAAGTCCAGACGGACGACTTTGGCCAGATCCTTACCAACTATACGGTTGGGCAGTGTAACAAGAGACGTAGTGCTGTTCCATTGCGCATAGTCAGCGGCACCGAAAGGGATAGGCATGTTGAAAGGAAAATGTTACAAATAATTGCAACCAAGATCAAAACGAAGGGACAAGTACCATCGTAGGCTGATGGGTTTTTTTCCCGCTAAAATTTCACTCTACAGGGAATAATAAATAACAGAAAAAGCAGCAAACGATGGCACACGCGCAGGATAAGCCTGCAGTACTAAGTATTTAAGTTTAATAAGCGTGTCTACAACACAGCAGGAGGAGGTGTCTATTCGTAAAGGACGAAAAACCTCCGCACACACACAAACAGGTATTAAAAACCTGTAAAAAAAGGGAAACCCAGCAGGAAGGAGGACGCCTGCTCGCCAGGGACGAAACACCCCCAAACCACCCAGTAGGAATAGCGCGCCTGCCCGCAAAGAACCCGAAGGTTCGCAGGTTAAGCCTGCCTAACTAATTAGCTACCTACAGAAATAAGATTAAAAAGAAGAAGGACGACCAATGGGCGCCCTTAAGAAAAATGAAGTTAGTCTGTCGACAGTGACAGCTCGTAGTCACAGAATCTAAGTTAAGCCCTAAGCAAGGAACTAGCATGGATCCTTCGATTCTGTAAGATCGATACCTAGCAAACACTTGAGCGTAACTCTCGCGTCAGGTAAGTATGAGTTTTCCCAGCGACGGCTGTTTGAATTTGATTGGTTAATAGGATTATCGGGCATGTGGGCAAACGGTGTGTTCTAGCATGGAGATGTGGTTGGTGAAATGGTGCTGGACTTGCTGATTCTGCATGATTGCGATGTGGTTATTCTTGAAGCTACTTACTTTGTGGACGTCGGTCGTAGAATCCACCGCGAACTGTCGATTGTTGGTTGTTTTTTTTGGATTTGCCGATCGGAACTTATATCAGTTCGAGTTTGGTGTTGGGACCGTGTAAAACAGGCTTGGTGATGCTGCATCTGTTGGCAGGAATAAGAAATATGAATTAGTGGAATCATTTTGTTATTTTGTTGTTGTTTTATTTTCATTGTGATGTGGTGGGCCGTACTCGGAGGTAGTGCGATACCGAGACAACCCGTGGCCAGGGCGAAGCAAGCTTCACAATCCCATGGCCGAGGTCCAAAAATCAGTTTAATATATGAGCTAGGCAATGCCTAGCATACCACATATTACGCTGATAAGAACAGATTCTTTTTTTTTTTTATCTTTAAAAAACTTTATTTCGGAGAACCTATTTACACATTTCTCTTTAACTGTAATCTGGAGTTCGTTACATTATGTTCATGTTCATTTTCGTGTTCCTTTCAGTTCTCATTGTCAACTTACATATTTACACGGTTTTTAAGACGATCAGATGTTCATCGTCAGTGTTTCCCCATCGTATGCACATAGAACGTTTTTGTGTGACCACAGTGTCTCAATCTTTGATTTGCTCCGGTAAGCTTCTGCTCTCACTCTGGTTCGTACCTTCGAAAGGACGAGGTCGTACACGTCAATGTCGGCTCTTGTTTCGTCAAACACCTTCTTGTTTCTCGATGTCCAGGTCATATTCACCACGTACCTCACCAGGTCCCTTCCTGGCGATGTTCTAGGTATACCTTCCGAGAAAACTAGCGTCTTGATCGTTATTGGGACTGCTGTTCCTGCTAGGTTCGTGATCGTTGGTTCCATCAGAGCCCACAATTGTGACGCTCGATTACACGATATTAAAGCATGTTCAATGTCTTCTGAATTATTACAGAAGGGGCATTTTACGTTTACTTTCATTCCCCACTTCCGCAAGTATTCTTTTGTGGGAAGCACGCGATGGCTCAGCTTCCACGCCATAGTTTGATTGCTGTTCTCTGCCAAGGAGTCCCATATCTGTGACCACATTTGGCGAAATTCTCCCGAGAAACCTTTACTCACCCACATTCTTTCAGCTTTTGGAGGGTTTTTCTTGGTATGAGCCATCTTCTTGAACGTTTTACTATTCAATTTCTTCTTCTCCAGCGACCCCATCTGGGTACGGTGTTGTTGGGTCTGTTCTTTGATCACAAGGTACCATGGTGGTATAGTCTGTGGATCTGCGTGTGGCTTTAAGGTGGATTGGAGCCATATCCAGTCTCGTCTCAGCGTGCTAAGGGACATCCCCAGCCAGTAGCGCGCGAGGTACACCCACATTTGGGTACACTTCGCATCCATAATCTGCTGTAGCCATTTCATCTTGAGTGCTACGTCCATTACCTTTAAATCAGGGATCCCTAGGCCTATTAAAGATATCTTTCTGCAGACAGGTGATTGTTGGTCTTGGTATGGAGAAGACGGTTGCTAAATAGGCTATGCCTGCCAGAACGTACGTTTTTATTAGTAGGGTTTTTCCTTTCATCGACAGTGACTGGGTTGACCATCTTTCCAGGTTCTTCTCTATCCGTTGTACCTGTCGATTCCAGTCCTGGGACATGTCGTTCCCCATTTCTGTTCCCCATTTTGTCAAATTTAATTTACTCCCACTCGCTGCTCCGAATTTTGTGATGATATCAAAGCATCGTGTCACTTGGACGTCATTTCTGAGGGTGAGTGTACTGTCATCAGCATATTGGGTGATCTTACTCCGCTTCGTGGTACCGGGGATCGGAATACCTTCGATTCTGTGGTCTTTTCATATGGCTGCTGACAAAGTCTCGGCCGCAATGATGTAGAGGAGACGTTGTTGATGATTTGACACGTTGCTTTGTTGTATAGGACTTGTATCCAGTGGATAAAGGAGGAGCCGAAGTTCATATGTTGTAATACTTGGAATAGGAAGGGTCTGTTAATTCTGTCAAAAGCTTTTTCTTGGTCAATGTTGACCAGAATCAAGTTCGTATTGTTTACCTTTGTGTTATATATGATATCTCTCAACCGGAAAAGATTATCAAAGATGGTTCTCTCCGGTATGCCACAAGTTTGGTCTTCACTAATGATAGTTTTAAGTACATGTCTCATTCGGGTTGCAAGTATAGTCGCCAATATCTTGTAGTCGGTGTTCAACAAGGAGATCGGTCTCCAGTTCTTCCCCCTTTTTAAAAAGAAGGTGGAGGATAGCTTGTTGCTGGGATTCGGTCATGGAGCCAGTGTCGTAGTTTATGTTGAATATGTCTGTCAAAATGTCGAATATGTCGTTTAAAAATGTTTTATAGAATTCTGCCGGGATCCCATCAGGACCCGGGGTTTTGTTCATGTTTAGTTTCTTGACCGCGAGTTCAAGTTCTTGCGGTAAAATTGGTCCCTCGCACCGTTTATTTTCGTTTTCGCCAAGTTTGAGGTCTAATTGTTCTAGCAGCCATTGTTGTTGTACCCTGTCAGTTTCTTCTTCCGTATATAGTCTCGTAAATTTTTTTTGCTGTTTCGAGTATGGCGTTATCCGCAGTGACTTCCCCAGTTGGCATAGTTAATTTTGTTATAGTATTTTTGGGCTGTTTCTTTTTTTCCATGGCGAAGAAAAACTTTGATGGTTTCTCCCTGTTTTCCAACCATTGAGCTCGGCTCCTTATCTGGACACCTTTCAGTTTTGCTTCTGTTACTGTTTTAATTTGTTGTTCTAGCTCTTGTACCATGTTCGTATCTAGATGAAGTTGGTTCTTCATGTTGGTTAATTTGCGTAAAAGTTCTTGTTCAAGTCGATTCCTGTTTCGGGCTTTTCTCACTGAATGTTTTATTGAAATCACAAAAAAAGACAACTAATCTTTGATTATTTACGGCAGATGAATACAGACATTTTCCTATTACAAGAGACTCTCACAACGCATCTAAACATGACGAAACAAAATGGATGGAAGAATGGGGCGGAAAAGCACTGTGGAGCCGTGGCTCAAACAAGAGCTGTGGCACCGCAATTATTTTTAAACAAAACTTGAATGTAAATATTATTACTAAGAAAACCGACAACGAAGGACGCGTGGTCGGAGCACAAGTCACTATTGAAGAAACCGAAATCAACATCTTATCGATATACGCATCTACATCCCCGAGAGAAATATGACAATTCTACAACGACCTATGGCAGTTTAAAACCGGCGACAACAATTTTTTGCTGGCTGGTGATTTCAACTGTGTGGAAGCAATCAACATGGATAAACTCGGGGGAAACCCCAACAGCGGATCTATTGGAACCTCGGAACTCCACGATTTTACGAAACAAAATAATATGATAGACATCTGGCGTGAATTACACAAACATGACAGAATCTTTACATGGCACAACAAAGACTTTTCGCTCCGCTCTAGACTCGACAGATGGTATGTCCCAGAAACGATGGCCGGGGCGTCCATGCCCATATAAGGGCATGTCCTCACTCAGACCACTGCCTCGTGGAGATAGACATCAACGTTTAACAGACATAGAAAACGAGGTCCCGGATACTGGAAAATGAACACATCCATTCTAAAGGACATACATTACCAACGAGAGGTCAGAGCTTTTTTGACCTTTTGGAAAAAACGTCAAGACCAATTTGAAAAAGATAAGAACAGAATTGATTTTTATTACAAGTTAAAGAATCTACAGGTGATGGGACTGGCTAATACGACATATATAATAACAAATAGTGCCTTATAAGGTCATGCAAATAAGTAGAAAAGGATAAAAATATACAAATATATCCTTGTGTAGAATAAAATTAAGGTAAGAGGTTGAAAACAAGAAAAGAGAAAAAGTTAGAGGAAGTCGCAAGAAAAGTACGGACATAATGAGTGTAGGGTACTCTTATTTCGAGTCTGATCATGTAAGGGAAGATCAATAAATGGAGACAAGCGGACAAAAAATTATAACTAACTAAATACAATAAGAGAAATTGTTTCACTAAGATGTTCAGATTGAATAAAGATGATAAAAGTTTGTAGCATAAATTAAGAAAACGAAGTTTTGATTATGTTAATTATTAAAAGTTAATAAACAGCATCATCATGTGGAGATGGAAAAACCAGTAGGAATGATAGCTGGAATCAAGTTGTCATCAGGGCTGGAAAACGACGGACAGGAAACACCAGTGGGAGAGACACACGGAGAAACATCAACTGGAATGGCACCACCAAAAACATTATCAAAAGGGGCGACATTTCCAAGTTCAGCATCACCGGGGCAGGCATCTGTGGGAAGGTCAGCAGCAGGAGCGACATCATTGTCATCATCGTCAACACCAAGGTGGGCACGGTAGATGTCGGTGGATCCCTGAATCACATCAAAACAGCATAATTTCCTGAATAAAGAACGATAGGATTTAGCTATTCCGATGTGACGAAGGATAGTCTCATTGGAGGGGTACCACGTCCCAAGTGCGCCAATGACGAAACCAAAAACTTCGCACTTCTTGCCTTGGTCGGAGAAAAACTTCTTTAAACCAGCGTACTTGGTGGTTTTCCGTTCTTCCGCCATACGAAGGGCGTCGACGTAATTATCAAAGGGACAACATACATCAATAATAATAATATTATTGTTATCCTCAATGACAATGTCAGGGCGAAGAAGGCAGTTTGATCCTTGAACCGTCTGGTCAATCGAAACAGAGCCGGACCGAATAGCGTTTGAAATGCGGTCCACGATCTTATTGTGGTGACGAGTGATGTTGAGCATATTCGGTTTGCAATGGCACAGAACATGAGGAAGGGTCTCAGTAGATGAACACTTTCGGCATTTAGGATTAGTGTTTGACCAGCGGCTCTTCACACTGTTTAGCAGAATGCAGTTAAGGCGGGCGCGGTGAATAAAATGCCAATCCCTGAACCGGAGGTTAAGGCCGTTGTACTGCCATGTTGAACCATTAGCGAAGGTGTCAAGGGTGAGTGCACGCGCTACTTTACCCTGATCAGGAAGAGATAAAAGAGTGGAGGCGTATGTATTTTGAGTATGGAAGTGAAGGAATCTGCTTACGTTCTTCACTGCGACAGGATTGGAAGATTGTTGTCGTTAAAAAGAATCTGAACGCCAATCTTGCGAGTGGATTGTCGGGTTCTAGTCCAGATGGAGCGGACGCGATACCGCATGTTCTTCAGCCGATCGTCGGGCAGAGAGGACAGGAAATTGGACTTCAAGGCTTGTGTAGAAGTAGATTGTGAAGCATGAGTCACAGTTTGAGAGAGTTCGGCATTGCCGATGTGGGTTACAACAGGGTCAGAACACGAAAGGATCTTTACAGCCTGAATAACAGCTTGAACGTCAGCTTCAATGACAGGGTCAAGAAGACCTAAACCACCAACACGCTTGTGAGAGAAAATATAGGAGACAGATGCACAAGATGGGAGGGAGCAAATTCTACGGACAGTGGCAACAAGGAGCGTACGGTATTCACGGAGGTGGACCAGATTGGGAAAACCAGCACGAAGAGCAAAGGTAAGAGAAGGTTGGAGGAAAGTTCGGATCATGTCCAGTTTCTGCCAAGGCGCAAGTTGGGATTTTTCAATCAAACCTAAGTCACGTGAGATGGTCAGGACCAGATTTTCGATGTTGTCAGGGTCATGAATCAGGCCAATTGGAACTCCAAGATATTTATAAGGATTTTCACGATCTAAAGGTGGGATTTGTCTACTCTGAACCACGAACTCGTTCATTTGAAAGTTCTCCGAATACAGATCCTTTCTGTTGGAACACGTCAGGCTAATCGACGCACACTTGTCAGGGCGGAAAGATAGGCAAGGATCGAAGCGGTGGAAGAAGCAGCATCCAGGAGTTTCTGAAGGCGATCTTTCTGCCTGGAGATGAGGACGAGGTCATCCGTGTAAGCAAGCACGGAGAGTGGAGTGCCATGATGTTTGGCAGGGCCAATAACGGACGCTGTGGACTTGATGGCATGGAGGATGATATCAATGGTCAAGTTGAAGATGATAGGACTTAGATGATATCCTTGTTTGACGCCAGAAAGGACGGGGATATTAGAGGTTATACCAGAAGGGGTACAGACTTGGGTGGAAGCACCGCTGTAGGAATTTGTAATCATGTCAATGAGAGGTTGAGGGACACCCATGTGGGACAAGGTTGTGGTGATAGCAGAATGGGGAATACTACCAAAGGCATTCCTTAGATCAAGCCAGGCAACGAACACATTTTTCTGGTTTATACGAGCATCGCCAACAATGGACTGGAGAAGAAAAGAATGTTCTACGCTTGATCTTAGCCAAAAGGCCGAGAAGCGATACCGACCCTTATTTTGAAAGTATAAACGCGAAAAACGGTGTGCAAAAACAAGCGGTTCCGCTGGCCGTCACTTGGCGAGCGCGGGCGCTATTTGAGCGCGTTGGCAAACCACAAAAGGCGGTTGGTATACGACACGGAGTATTCCCAGGCGGTCACCCATCCAAGTACTAACTCCGCCCGACCAGACTTGACTGCGGTGATCGGAAGAGAACCGGTGTTTTCCTGGTGGTGTGGTCGTAGACATTTTCTACGTCGAACTGCGAAGTGTTGTGGGAGACGAATTCGCGGTGGCGCCGAGTTCGTATATGTAAATCGATCGGACGTGGGAGTGCACTCAGTATTGATGAATTCGTCAGTGAAGATGTGTGAGGGAATGTTGTTTTGTGAACGTGCCGCATAAAGGTGCAGAGTGCGAGAGTTGGATGGGTGGCAGAAGTGACAGCTCGAAGTTGGCGGTAGTTTTGTTGCGATCGCTGTCGCCGAGTTGAACGACGGGATGTGATATTCGATAGATCGAGGTGTTGTTGATGATCGGTGTCTGTCATTGTAGCTTTTTGTTGTCGCTGGTAGTTATCGGATTCTTGTTAAAGAAGTTGGAGAAAAGATGGGATGGATTATGTTTGACGTATGCATTTGTTGCTTGGTCGGTTCTGCTGGCTGTCGACCGAATGTTGATTCGGCGGCACTGTGAACTTCACGTGGTTCGTTGGTTTTGGTCTGAGTGTTTTGTTTTGGGAATGAAGGGGACGAGCGCGAACGCAGGTCCCCACTACCAGAAATTATACGCTCGAGTTGCCCACATTTGGGGCAATCGCAGGAGTCAACCCAGTCGAAGTGCAATGAGAGGGCCTCATACTGAGAGGACTCCCTATGTGATCAGAGTTTTTTCTTTAAAAAATGATCTTTATTTCTTACTCTGTTTACATTTCTTTTTTAAACAGTTATTTCAGTTTTCTCATATCTTATTTTCGTCTACTTTATATGTTCCATACGAGTTCGTTTCTATCATCGTAATAAACTAATATATTCTTTTGGGCCCAAAAGTTCTTCACTTCGTTTTCTCTCTTGAGAAAGATGTCTAGTTTTATTCTCTCTTTTATTCTTCTTTTCACTTCTGCTTGAAGGTCTTCTGGCGGTTCTTTGTTGTGGTATAGTTTTGCGTTCCGTGTTTTGGCCAGAGTGTTGTCAGTCTTTTGCAGGCAAAGATAGCATGTTCTGTGTTTTCAATGTTCTGACAGAAAAGACACTTCTCTAGCACGTTCATTCCCCAAGATCGTAAGTATACTCGTGTTGTTAGGCATCGATGTAAAATCTTCCATCTGATTTCTTTCTCCCTGTTGTTTGGTAGTTTCCAGTTGTCTGTCCATGATCTTTCCAATTCTTTATTTGTGGCGCACTGCTTCCTCCAGCGGTCTTCTGCTTTCGGTGTATGTTCTTCCGTAATTGCCTTGTATATCTTTTTGGTTGTTATTTCGTGTTGTTTCCACTGACTTATTTCGTTTCTGATCTGCGAAGCTGTTTCAATGATGGTTGCATACCACGATGGTCGATTTTCTGGGCTAGCGTGGGGTGTTGAGTTACTCCTTAGGAAATACCATTTTGCTTTATAGCTGTAGAGGCTGGTACCGACGAAATATCTAGCCCAAAGGGCCCATGAGGTCTTGTACGTCTGGTCTGGGATTTGCCGTATCCACTTACATTTCAGGGCTTTCACTTTGTTAGCTACATTCGGAATTGCGAGTCCCCCTTTCGCCAGAGGGAGTGTGACGCTTTCTCTGCTTACTAGCTCGCTTCTGTTTTTCCACAGAAAACGGAAGATTGTAGTTCTGGTTCTTGCTATGATGATGTTTGGTACCGTGAAAATTGTAGCTAGGTATGTTAGTTGTGCCAATGCGAAGGTGTTAACGAGTAGTGCTCTACCTCATGACAAGAAGGCCCCCGTATGAGTGTGTAATGATGACCCCAGTGCATTTCGGGATGTAAACCCCACAGCTGTGGGGTAACTGTCCCATAACTCTTTGCGAGTTATTGTTGTTTGGCGAAGCTAGTGATGTCTTGTTGAAAAAGAAGTGTAATTCGAAGATATATGGTTTGTGTTATCGCAGATATCATTACCATTTGCTCATCGACTGAGGATGCGTATAATCCGACGTTTTATCCACGGCACCTTCTTTCTCAACTGCACCGGCTCCTGTTCTCTATGGCTCGTATATCTATTAACGTTTCTTGTATGCTTGTTCGCGAATTTGAACGACGATAAATTGAAGATAAAAAAGGAAGGTAATACAACTTTGTGGAAGTGGCCCGTGTCTTTGGACTATTATGCAACAAATAAAGGGAAAATCTACTTTTTAATCGAAGAAGCGATTTCCACGCTTGGACTTAAACAGGAGATATCTCATCGAGGATACACTAGAATCGATAACTTCTTGAAAGAACAAGGTAGGTTTAGTAATCACTATTTAATATATATAGAAACTATAGTCTATATACTGTGTTAATTTAAACGTGTTTGTCACAATGAAAAAGTAATTTACTTTGATTATGATGCGCTATTTGGCAATGCTGAATAGGTGATAAACCATCCCCAAGTCAGGGATGAGGGAACAGGTTGGTTAACTGAAGATAATTTGTGGGTTTGAATCCTAGCTTGGGTAATATTTTTGTTCTCTTGCTGACTATGACTTTGAAATTCCATAGCCGATCAAGCATCAAACCTATCCTCCATTTGTTGAAGTTAATATGTAAAAAACAAGCATAGGTTGAGAATACTATATATGTATATAAATCCTGAGAATATATATATATATATATATATATATATTTGCTGAGGGGAGTCAGCATACTAATATTGGATTGCTTGGCGTACCTATGTATAGTCTGTTGACATGCGATAAACCATTTACAAGGTCATTTTGTGTCAGCATTTAAAGATGTTATGGTGGGGGTACCACCTGCATTCCTGGGAAGCACTTTCTTGCAATATTAACTTTCTATTATTATTATATTATTACTATTATTATTATTAAGGGAGCATTTCTCAACGAGGCATTTATTATTGACTGGTATTCTTCAAAATAAATATTTACTCTTAAAAACAGAATATGTTCATCAATATTTTGACACATTTTCCAAACAATTTCAATGTCATGGAATACAAATTAAATAGCCTAGTCACGAGTTCTGCAGTGGTGTGGTAATACCGGGATAAGATTCTGTGTATATTACAAGTAATAGATATGTGAAGTTGATCATCTATGTTGTTGTAGTCTTGAGAAAGACCAACAACGGTCTTTCTCAAGACTACAACAACCTGGACTTCACACATTTAATGATACTCCTAGATTCAAACCATTTACTTTATTACAAGTAATATTTGGCATTTCACTCGATTAAACTACATGAACATTTATGGAGAAGGAAAATTTTGAACATCCATTTTAAGACCAAACCGGGACCAGTTGTGAAAAATGCAACGTCAAGGCCTTTCGACTGTAATTGAACCCGCTACCCTAGTGCAGTGCTCTGACCACTGAGTTACAGAGGCCGTCGCCGAGTGACGAGTTCTGTATATGAGCTACGGAAGCTGTTGCCAAGAGCCTAGTCACGAGTTGTGTATATGTAATAATGGTAATGCCGGGATAAGATTCTGGGTATATTACAAGTAATATTTGGCAAGTAATATTTGGCATTTCACTCAGTTAAATTACAGGTTCTAAGGGTATTTGGTGAAGGAAAATTTCGAGTGTTGGAATATATACATTTTAAGACCAAACCGGGAGCAGTTGCAAAAAATTCAACTTAGAGGCCTTCCGGCTGGAATTGAACCCGCGACCCTGCGATGCTAGTGCAGTGCTCTGACCACTGAGCTACGAAAGCCGTTGCCGAGAACCTAGTCACAAGTTCTGTATATATAGTGGTGGTAATGCCAGGATAAGATTCTGGGTATATTACAAGTGATATTTGGCATTTCACTTGATTAAATTACAGGTTCCAAGGGTTTTTGGACATTTTAAGACCAAACCAGGAACAGTTGAGAAAAATGCAACTTAGAGGCCTTCCGGCTGGAATTGAACCTATGATGCTAGTGCAGTGCTCTGACCACTGAGCTACGGAAGCCGTTGCTGAGAGCCGAGTCACAAGTTCTGTGTATATGTATGTGTGCGTGCACGCATGCGTGTATGTGTAGATGTGCGTGCGTGTATATGTATATAATCATCCCATATTGGTCCAACATTAATTGAACATTTTTTTTTTGGTTTGGTTTAGGAGTTGTGCATTCATTTGTGTGTGATGGTTTGAAAAGGAAAATGATTGGCTATGAAGCTTTTTTAAGTCTGGTGATGGGATTTTGTGGTCATAAGACAAAACTGGACCAACCTACTAAGGAACTAATACTCCAAATTCGTCAATGTACATTGGGCAGGATACATGTAACAGAACAAAGGAAACTATTGAGAACTGTGTCTCCACAAAAAAAAGATTGCATCTCTACAGCTTTGCAAACTACGCCAACAAAATCTTCTACAAACTCAACCCAAACCTCTCTGTGTTCAAGCCAAGGATCATCTCAAACTAACAAACGAAAAAGTCAGTCTACTTCTTTCTTGATCAACAAGGAGAACCTTTCACAGCTCCAACAGAAAAACAATGGTAACGGTGGAAGGCTATTCAAATCTAGACCTCTTGCACAACGGTGTAAAGCACAAGAAGCATTGAACGTGGAATCAGCCGAGTCCATTCACCATGGTTGCAAGGACGACTTCATTTTAGGATTTGGCAAAGCGGCTTCGAATGACAAAACACCGAGTTTGTTAAGATGGGATGGAAAATTGTCTGTTGAAGATGTTATTGACATTGCAAAAAATGCCCACTGCCCCAAGACAAAAAAAACTGCATATGACATGATGACCTGTGATCATTCTGTCATACGATATCACTTAGATAAGAACTACATTCTAAATGTTCAAGACAATATGAATTCTACTGAGTTTGCCAGTGACCTGAGACGAAAAATTCCAGGACTGCTGGATAGTGGATATTCTGTTGACCAGTTAAAAAAGCTGCAAAAGAAAGAATGTACAATAGTACTTCAACCGCAACGGACTGCAACTGGTTGGAGAATAAATCCTGACCGTCTTCATCAGTGCCTAAAGTATGTCTATCCATGGATCCCAGCACAAGAGTACTGGCGTGTTTATGGTGATGCAAGGACATATGGGAAACAAAAAAGTGTCCTTTTAGCAATTGGAAATTTAAACAACGAACAGTTGCTTAACCATGTTCAAATCCAAAGTCCCAAAGAACTATGGCCACTTTCTATATTTTACTTTGCAGATTCAAGGTTAAATCTAGAACTGAATCTGTCAAGTGAAGAATCAGTTGGATATAGTTCAGGATGGTTGAATCAATGGATTACGAGGATGAAAGATGATGATCACAAGGTGTATCTGACTGGTGACTCTATGTTTTTAGATGCTGTAGCTGACAGGAAGCTTGATCCAAAAAGTGAAACTGGCATAAGTATTTACAATTATGAAAGTACTGCTACCAAGGGAGAAGTTTGTACATGTACTGGACTGAGGTCTGGATTGAAGCGTTCAATCACCAGAAAACTGCCAGATTCTCTTCTACCTGCCCTTTCTACATCTGATTACCTTTTATGCTGTGACCACATGTTTACCAGAATCACAGAAACATTACTAACTTTACGTGTCAAATCAATATTCAGCTTGGAAGCTGAATCAGTCATATCCAAAAAGGATCGGGATTGTGCCCTTAAGCACTTGGAAAGTAACATTAACTTACGTGGAGTTGGAAGTGGTCATTTTAAATTTTACTTTGAGAATGGAAAGAACAAACTTGCCCCGGTATCACTAAACAAAACATGTGCTCAATTGATTTCTGCTCCCCCTGATTATTTCCAAAATTCCTCGTACCCAAATGTTATAGACAATGTTGCTCCTAAGATTAATTGTCCTGGTGAACTGTGCAGCAGTCTTCAAGAAGCAATCAGCTGGCCATCTAAACGCATCACTGAATATGACTGTGAGTTATTGATATGGGCTAATCATTTCAGGATGCATGAGATATGTCGTCTCGACCCAGCACCAAAGTTGAAACAAGATAGGCCGACTGATTCAGTGGATGTCAATGATTACACTTTTGGTGTAGTAGAGGAACTTATAGATGAATATGTGAAATGTGCAGACATCTTTCATGGTCTCATGAAGTACCGGTATGGAAAAGATAGAATGACACCATACATGATCAAAGCCATTGATATAGTTCCTATCTTGCTGAGGTCTCTCCCATTCCATTCTATAATGCGTGTATCTACCGAGGGTGGAGAGCATCTACATTACCAACACCAACAACATTTCTTTCATCACACTCCCCGTGGTGGTGGACACACATTTCATGACCCAATACTGGCAATATTTGAGCACATGTACCGGCAAATTAAGAGACTAGTTGATCAGAGATCAGAAGCAATTCAACAACAGTTTAACCAGTTTGTTTATAATTGTAAGGCATCAGACCATACTGAACCAGAATGTGTTACTCCAGCTACTACAACACTTATTGGAACAGTCCCAGATACAACAACTCCTATTGAAGAGCAAGCATCACTAACTGAAGCAGCCGGTGTTATTAGTGAAAGCGACATGTCATCTGATGATTTACGTATACAAACAGTTGCAACTACTCCACAACATTCGAACAAACTTGGTTGCCTCATTGGATGTCGTTTTGTAATTGCTGGTTCTCTGCAATCGTACAAGTTGAATCAAGAAAAATTGATCGAATCAATCAAACATAATGGTGGACAAGTTTTGAAAGTTGACAACATTCCAGATGGACTACCAGTGAAAATAATCCTAATCACAACACAGAAAGAATGTGATAAAGAGAAAATCAATGCTTCAGTTATTGTTTCCTACCAAAGAAAGTGGAAAATTGTTTCCCCTAACTTTATTACCGATGCAATCAAACATAATTCTTTGCCTTCAATTGAAGCTTATGAGCTCAAACTGGACAACATAAAAAATGCTCCACAAACATCTTCCATTCATGTTGTTGCTCGAAATGTCGATGAAACTCATTTTAAAAGAATCGGGGCTTTCTCAGACCTGAAGAAAACCCTTAAGGCTAATGCAAAAGGAGAAAAGAGAGTGCCAAGTGTAACAGATTTGCCGGTTGCTAAAAAGAGCCACAAGAAGATCAAGAAAGAACCTCTTAAAAAGCCACTGAACAGTTTCATGATGTTTGTAAGAGACAATTCAGGGACGGTACAACAGCAGCTGCAACTAGTTACAGAAAATCCTACATTTGATCAGATAAACAAAGAACTTATAAAACAATGGCAAGGTGTATCGCCTGAGGTCAAGAATGCCTACAAGACGAAAGGTGTTTTAGCTTGGTCAGGTTTATGACATTTTAACAACAGTTACCTTTTAATAACAGTTTCATTTGTTTGAGTGGAAGCTCGGTCGAAGTAAGCGCAAGTACTTATAATAATTATGGGTTAATTCGCATGCACTTTGGGATGATAGACATTTTTTGAGAAAATAAACAGTTCTGAAACAGTTTTAACATTTTGTATATAACATATATTTAAGAGTATTTAATTACAGTGTTTTAAGAAATGAAAAGTGTCCTGGTTGTTTAACTAATGCATACCTACATTAGCCATCTCCTGCTTTTTTTCAATTATGACAATCTTACATTGTTTTCTGTAGTCATCACAGAATATGAACTTAGCTTCACTAAATTTCACATTGACATATAGAACAAAATCATTGTTTCTTGTCACCTCAACTACTGTTGCAAATTTAAAAAAGCTATCTAAATCCTTACCAAGTTTAATATCCCATTTCCCACCCATTATTGCATCTAAAATGGCAAAGTCTCCATCCTCAAGTAATGAAAACTTTCTGGAGGAACCAACACCAAATCCAAAAATAATACCATCACAAAATACATCATAAGGTCCCAAAGAAACCCTAGTGGAGTTTAAATTGGAAAAACCAGAGTGGACATTATCCCTAAAAATCTTCCCAAGTAGTACTGTCCGATAACATATTCTTAGTGCAGGAGAGTCGTTACTCTTCAAAGATAAAAAGAACTGAGTGGAGGCTATGTTATATACTTTGTCTGCCACAGATTTGGTCTTAAGCTTCTCCCCATCCCACATTGAAATATACTTAACATCACACTGAATGTTAAAATCACCAACTATTGTGCTAGAAGAGATATCAAAAGATGAAAGCTTTGCTAATATAGCATTACATTTCTGCCACAACTCAACAATCATGAGAGGGGCATTATAATGTTCTGCCTTTACAATATTCCCTATTTGAAGCTTAAGGCCATCAGAAGGCCGTAACACAAACAGATGAGGGATTGTTTCAATATTACATTCAACAAACTTGGATGTAATCAGCGGTGTATCTTTTTCCAGTTGCGAAGGTATAGTTTCAGTTGGTACTTGCTTGGCTGATCTCGCCTTGGCCTGATTATGCTGACCTTGCCGATGTGTAGTTTTTTTTTGTTCAGGGGCTGGAGGATCACATAGTCGATGTGCAGAAATAAGTTGTTTTTCTCCATCAGGTAACTGAAGAAAGAAGACAAGAAATATATTAGAATGATTAGAATTATTGAATGACAATAGTTTTTCCCCTTTTGTTACTTGAGCTTTTACAAGCTCAGGATAGTTCTGTGTTTGTAAAAACTGGAGTAGCAAAAGGAAAATAATTATCCCAATGTTCATATTTTCCACTCATATGGAAAGGCAGTACAGCAGCTAGGGAAAGACGGTACAATTTACACTGCTTCCGCCCCTGATTTTGGGATATACTTCATGGTAACAATACATATAGTCTCCCACCATATTTTACGGTTTGTTAGGGTTAGGATTAGGGTTACGGGTATAAAAAACAGATGGAAACCCGGTCTAGTGTTACCATGAAGTATATACCCTGATTTTGGGTAGCTTGTGTACACATTACTACATGTGGTTCATAACTGCACAGGATTCATTATTGTCTTCATATACAAGTATGATGAAATTTACGATATGAAAATCTGTACAAACCTCAACCTGCACCTGCATCATGAAATTATCAATGATACACACTGAAGCTTCAATTGGAATGGCAGGACCGTCGTGATCAGATTTAATCCAAACAGAATCACCGCTCTCCAGATGACTCATAATGCTTGTTGTCTGATGTAACTTAAATAAGAATGAAGAAATAGTTTTCAGAATCTTAAATGTATCCATACCCCACACCATTGCGCATATATCATTGTATTGTTGGTGCCAAATTACTTTTTATTATTTAATTTAGCACAATTGCAGTATATGCTATTATGCACAACAGCACAACAGCTAGATTTCACATTTGGCCAGTAAATTGGAATCGATCTTGCTGAATACAGGCCAACTAGATGAAGATGGCTGACCAAAACATTTATAGTCCATTCGTAAACAGATATAAACAAACAGATCAAAATTAATACTTAGTTTTTTTACCTTACGGTCTTGGTTTCGTTTCCGTTTTAAACTGGTTTCCGATGGTGTGGGTTCCCTTATTTCCGACGTATTATCGACCAAACGATTGTAGCGAGGACCGTAGCCATCAAACTTAACAAGGAAGGCGCCATCGCCGTTTCTTTCGGCAACTTTTCCACGAGACCAAATACCACAGCTGTCGACAGCTTCGACAGAACTTCCAATATCAAAATACATTTCCATTGAGTCAATTCAATATAAACTTTTCCCCAAGTTCGAAGAAACACTCTTTTATGCGAGATTAAGCCAGCTGTACACGAAAATGCACAGAACGTCGTCAATCATGCTTGGGTCTGGGTACGAGAATAGAAGGCAAATAGTAATACGCGTGCGCGTGATGAATACCGCACGCATAAATTAATGCAGGCTCAATTACACACTTACACGGGGGACAAGTCGTAATGTTTTATGGATAGATAGCGGGATTGCCACCTCTGTAGACGTTGTTCGAGTTTCTTAGAGGGTGTCTCCCAATCTTGTTTGGTGTTGTTTCCTATCTTCGCTCCAAGGATTGATATTTGGTGTGTTTTCCAGGTTATAGGTACAGGGCCATGTGTGCGGCCCGCATGTCTGCCCATATATATATTCCTTCTGTCTTTTCGTCATTTAGTTTGCTACCAGAGCCTGATTCCAGAGCCTGATTCGTATGTTCGTATGTTGTCAAAAGCGGTGAGAACCGAAGGGTCATCACTTAAAGTTAAGGTTGCATCATCAGCATACTGGGATATCTTCTTACTTGATCCATTACCGCCTGGAATTTGAATTCCCTTGATGTTTACATTTTTTCGTATTATTTGTCCAAGAGTCTCAGCAGCCAAGATGTATAGTAGTGGAGAAATAGGGCATTCCTGTCGAACTCCTCTGTGTAACTTGAAAGGATCTGATAGCCATCCGTTGTTGGAGACTACTGCTGTTGCGTCGTGATATAGTGTGATGATCCATCTTTTGGAGGGTCCGAAATTAAGCTTGTCTAAGATTTTCATTAAGAAACTGCGGTTGACTCTATCAAATGCTTTTTCCTGGTCTAAGTTTATTAGGATCAGGTTGGAGTTGTTTTTGTTGGCTTGGTGGGTGATGTCTCTAAGTTCCATGAGATTTTCAAATATTGTGCGTCCGGGTATCCCACAAGTTTGGTCTTCGTGTATTGTTGATGGTAGGACTTTCCGAAGTCTGTTAGCCATGACTAAGGCAGCAAGTTTGTAGTCTACGTTGAGCAGTGAGATGGGTCTCCAGTTCTTTAAATGTCTTCTGTCGTTCTTCTTGTATAGTATCGTAGAATAGCCAGTCGTTGGCTTTCAGTCATTTGTCCTTCTTCGTAGTTGTTGTTAAAGAGAGTTGTCAGTAGTTCTTTCAAAAGCGGCCAGAATTTTTTGTAGAATTCTGCAGGTAATCCGTCGAGTCCGGGAGATTTATTTAGTTCCATTTTGTCGATTGCTGTGTAGTGAGTTCCTTTGTGGTTATTGGTCCTTCGCATCGTTGTTTTTCTTGCTCGTCGAGTGCTAAATCTAGACTGTTTATCAGATTGGTTTGGTCTTCTTCGTTGATGTCGCATTCCATATATAAATTGGTGTAAAATCTTCGCGCTTCTTCTAATATTTCCAAGTTAGTCTTGTATGTTTTGTTATCTGTTTTCAGTTCTGTGATGTTGTTCTTCGTTTGTCTTTGTTTTTCCAGGCCATAAAAGAAGCGTGTTGGTTTTTCACCTTCCTCCATCCATTGTGCTCTGCTTCGTATTTGTGTTCCTTTTTGTTTTTCGTCAAGAATCTTTTCCAGTTCTTTTTGTGTTCTATATTGTCTCGTTTGGATTAGGTCTCTGTTGCATTTCGTTGATTTCGTTGTTAAGTCTGTTTATTTGAGCGTTTTGATTTTTCCTTTTTCTTACACAATGTTTTATAGTAATTCGTTTCATCCTTGTTTTTCCTTCATCCCACCATTCACCTAGTGTTTCGTAGTTTTTTTCTTCCTTCGGCCAGTATTTAAAAAAGGCGGTTATTTCCGTTGTGTATTTCTTGTCGTTTAATATTTGCGTGTTCATTTTCCACGTTGCTGGGCCACGCTGTGGAGAGTCCGGGAAGTGCATTTTAGTGCTGACTGTACTGTGGTCTGAATGTGGGCAATAGCTTATAGTGGAGGTAATTTTGTCGAGTAGTGCGTTGTTGGTAAAGATTTTGTCTAGGCGCACTCTTATAGAGTAGTCTGGGTTTCTCCACGTATATTCTTGTGAGGTTGGATGATTGTGACGCCAGATGTCAGTTGTATTTAAAGTTGTTGTAAACTTGTTCAGTTCTGTGTATCCGATAGTTCCTCTTGATGGGTTTCCCCCTGATTTGTCAAGATTTTGGTCGCAAATGCAATTGAAATCTCCTCCAATAATTACGTGTTGTGTTGTCTGTGTATACTGTTGTAGTTTGTTGAAGAATCGCTTCCTTTCGGTATTATCCGTTGCAGCGTAGATTGACATGACGTTGAATTCCGAGTTGTCCGTTTGTAGGATTAGCGACACAACTCGTCCTTCACTATCCGTTTTTATTGATGATACTGTTGCGTCTAAGTTAGGTTTTATAATAATTCCTGTTCCTCGGCTTTTGTATGTGCCGTGACTCCAAAAAGCAGGACCACCCCATTCTGTTGTCCATTTGTCTGTTGTATGTTTGTTCATACCGTGAGTTTCTTGTATGCAAAATATGTTAGTGGAGGACCCGGTGGAGGAGTCTTCGTCTGTCGAGTCGTAGTTGTCTTCTTTGCGGTCTTTCAGGTTGTAGGGGGTTTCTGGCACTTTAAAGTAGTTATCGTCTTTGATTTCTGGTTCTTTATCATCTTCGTGTTGCGTTGTGGTGCAGGTCTCTGTCTGCATGTTTTCTTCTTGGTTTTCATCATGATTTTCTGGTTCTTGTCCATTTTCGTTTCCCGTTGTGTTATGGGGCTCTGTCGGCTGTTTTCGTCTTGATTTTCTGGGAGATGTTCTTCTTGGGTCTTCTTTCCTCCGTCCCCAGTTATTTTCCCATCTTCGGTTGGCTTATCTGTCACTTCATTTATGATTTCTTCTTCCATGTCATCTTCTTTTTCTTCTTCTTTTTCTTTCTCTTTCTCTTTTTCGCTGTTAACGGGTGTTTCATCCGTTGTCGTGGTTGACTCTCCCCAGGCCTTTTCTTTTCCATAGTTGCCCATCTTGAAGTTTGTCGGGTCGTCACAGGATTCCTCGGTGTTCTTCTCACCAGTTAGGTCAGGGAATTGTTCTGCATACTGGAAACAGTTTGTGGCTGTATGGCCTTCTTTGCCACATTGGAAGCAAATAACGTGTGGGCATTCATATCGGTTATGATCATTTCCTCCGCATCCTCTGCAGGTCACCGTCGTTGTACATTCTCGTGCAAGATGTCCGGTTTGGTGGCATTTTCTGCATGTATGTAGTAGACCAACATAATCGAAGCGAACGAGGTTTTTTCCAACATATACGTATGACGGTATACTCTTCTTATCTGGATGTATACTTCTTTTCTGGATGTATACTTCTTTTATTCCATTCTTTAACCCGCACGCTCTATGTTCTAGGTTTCTGATGCTGCCCGGTGTGAAGTTTCCATAATGTTGCAAGGTCTTCTCGAGGTGGCTCATATCTTCATCCAGTGGGAACTGGTACATTTTCAATCTTTTTTTGGGATTGGTTTGCATTGTTGGATTCGGGTGTTCCAACTTGTAGTGGGTGCCTCGGATGGTTATCGTTTGCCCTATGAATCTCGACCTTGTCAGCTGTTCTTTAAAAACCACAAAATACTTGTGGCGTTGTGGAGCTTCTATGCCATCGACTTCTTGTTTTTTGACTCCAAGGTCTATGAGGGCTGTTAGAACCTCTGTCCGAAGAATCGGTCCATCTTCGGTGGCCGCATTCCCCGTAAAGGACAAAGCTAACGAGCGTGGGCGGCGCGCCATGTTATTCCGTCAAGCTCGCAGTACGGAATGTGGGTTGGTGAGCCGCACGTACGCCCGGCGTACGGAGAGGCGTACGGAGAGTATTTAACGGCGCTGGAACCTGCGGAGGTGGTACCAATCTCCAGCGGCTGGTAACCAGTCTGGAGGAGGGTTCCCGAAGGTCCTTGCTCGCAGACCAGGCTCTTCTAGTCAGCCCACACTTACCAGTAGATGTCTTCGCCTCCTGGCCGACGTTGGCAGCAACAGCCTTGTTGCAAGCTTCTGACAGCAGTTGAAAAAACTCTCCAGATGGGTATCCTACCAAATAGGTTGAATACCAAGCTAAGAGGCACGATCAGAGTGCCTCTCGCGTCAGGTAAGTTTTATTTTGAGTAGAATATTCGTACATTCCGAGGACGTACGTGCAAAGAATATTCTAAACAGGGGGAGCCTACAAAGCTGCTAACCGTGCTGAGAGCATGACTCTCACCCCCAAAGATGGAAACCTAGAATCCTTGAGACGCGAGAGGCAACAATGATCCTAGATAAAGAAAGAAGGAAAAAAGGGAACTAAAATGGTTACTTCACCCAGTACAGACCAATTAAGGAGAGACCAGGGAATGGGTTAAATTTATCCTAAATTAACTATTTTATCCCAACGCCGAAGCGATGGGAAGTTTAAGCTAAAAAGGGTAAAAGGTTAAAAAGAGAGACGGTGGTTACTTCACCCAGTTCAGACCAATTAAGGAGAGACCGGGGGGAAGGGGTTAAATTTATCCTACATTAACTATTTTATCCCAAAGCCAAAGCGAATGGAGGTTTAAGTTAAAAAGGATAAAAGGTTAAAAAGAGAAGTCAAGCTTCTCCCCATTAAAAACACCCAAGGACCCCCAGCAAGCCATTCTTTTTCAAAAATGGCTCGACGGATTGGCAAAGAATATTTTTTGGCGTGCAGACAAAGCAGGAATTTGATACGCGCAATAACCACCTTGAGGCATTTATGCTCATCGGGCGAGATGTCACGGAAGCGGAAGTCACAGCGGGCGATCCAGACGCGATGTTTCACCATCTGCAACATCCACATGATTATTTTTGGCGTAGAAAGCTTCCGTGCACCAGTGAACCCAAAGAGGAGCTCTTTGACGGTGAAAGGTGTTGCGTCGGGCACTGAACGGGTGAGTTGGAAGAAGACCCAGTTTATCAAGATCTGAGCAAAGGAACAGTTGAAAAAAAGGTGTTCTAGTGTTTCCTCGTCAGATCCGCAGAAACACATAATATCCATGTTGCGGTAGCCAAACGAACGGACAAGCCTAACCGCGGTATAGAGTAGTAATAATATATATATTATTATTATCAATGTGTTATACAATACAATACAATACTTTATTTAAGGAGAGTAACATCATAACCTATCACAGTTTTCTAACAGATGGCCCTCCACAAAAAGATACATAAATACATTGATAAATACTAAAACTAATCAAATGACACACAATTACAAAATAGACAAAATTTACAATTTGAACACATTAAAAGTTCCAAGTTATCGACTCGTTTCACCCGAGAGCTAAATAAAGCACGTAATTTAAATTTGATAAGAAGAAGACGAGATTGAAGGGAAGATGTCAAAGGTAAGATTGCAAGTTGTTTTAGATCAGCATCAAGAGCATTAAATAAAACCGGGGCTAAGTACCCATAGGTACGCTTAAGGGAATTTGAACGTGGTTTGGGAACTATCAGATTATAAGTTGATGCCCTAGTCTGGCGAGAACGGTGTTGGGATATTAGCTGAAGCTTTTGTTTGTAGCATGAAGGTGCAAAAGGGTCAAGAATTATACTGTATAAGGTTAATATCTTTCTAATTTTAACTACATCAGAGATAGGTAACCATTTTAGGTTAAGAAAGAGACTAACTGATGGCTGAGTATAATCCGCATCCAATAAAATTCTAGCGGCTCGTTTCTGTAGTCGAAGAAGCCTTAATAGCTGGGTATGGGAGCATGTACCCCAACAAGAAGAACAGTAAGTGAAATAACAGTGCACACAAGAGTTATAGAAATGTAAAGAACCCTCATACGTTAGATAGGGCTTGATACGTCGTAGCAAAGATAGACGGTTGCTAACAGTAGAACATATATTATTCACATGGAAGTCCCAGGTAAGAAAGGAGTCAAAAATAGTACAAAGAACAGTCCATTTATCAACTTGCTCAATTTGGCAATCATTGACAATAACGTCAAGTGAAGTATTTGGAAGTCTAAATTTTTGCGGAGTAGTTATAAGCATACACTTTGATTTAGACGTATTTAACATCATACGATTTTGCTCAGCCCATTTAAAGACAGCCGCAACAGCGGCATTCAATTTTAAAACCACCTCCCGAACAGTTGAACCAGATGCAAGTAAGGAAGTATCATCGGCAAATACAAAATTATCAGTATCATATGAAGATAAATACAATGGAAGATCATTAACGAATAAAAGAAAAAGCAGTGGGCCGAGTATACTTCCCTGAGGAACACCATTTAGAACTGGTAGGTTATCAGAAAGAAACCCCCTAAAACATACCCTCTGAGATCGGTCAGTAAGATAGGATGAGAACCATTTGACTGTGGATCTAGAACAGCCATAGACACTAAGCTTAAAGAGTAAGATATCGTGATCTACTAGATCAAATGCCTTCTTAAAATGAAGTAAAAGAAGCCCATTTAAAAGCCCAGCGTCCATATTCTGTAAATTCTTATCGGATAATTCCGTAACATGGCGTTCACAAGAACGAGATTTCCGAAAACCAAACTGATGGTCAGATAATAACTGATGTTCAGTAAGAAAAAGTAAATAGGAAGTGAAAATATGGCGTTCAAGAATTTTTGAAATAACGGCCAAAAGAGAAATAGGGCGGAAATTAGATCGATCAAAGAGTGAACCACGCTTAAAAATTGGAGACACCTTTGCCACTTTCCATGTATCTGGAAAAACACCTGTAGTAATACTAGTATTAAAAATAGATGTTAACGACGGTGCTATTTCCGGTGCAGAAATTCTTAAAAAATAGTTATTTAGTCCATCTAAACCTGCTGCTTTACCATCAGGTAAACGCTGTAGACTAGAGAGGACAAATTCCTCTGAAATCGGCGGAATATCAAATACTAAGTCACTCGAAAGCACACTATCGACCGTGTCCGTAAGGTAGTTCCAGTTTATACCAGAAGAATTACTGATTGGTTGAATAACAGATGCTATACTGGTAAAATATTCATTGAATAGATTCGCAATATCCTTCGGATTGGTATATAATTTCTCATCAATGGTGAGATGACTCGGTGGTTTCGAATTCTTAGATGGAGCTAAATTTCTAATTATTCGCCATAGATTTTTTGGATTATCCAAGTTATTACGAATAGATTCCCGATAAAACAGACGCTTAGTACTTCTAATTAGATGTATAACTTTGTTTCTTGCAACACGATAATTACTCCATGAGGAATCCAAATTGTTACGCGTAGCATTGTTATACAATCTATTGCGTTGACCAATAGCATCCATAATTTCGTCAGAAAACCACTCAGGTCTAGAGATTGATTTGACACGTCGCTGTTTAACTGGAGCATGTAAATTGAGAACATCCTTGAATAGACAATACCATTGATCCAAAGCATCATTTGGATCAGTGAACATATCCAAAGAATTCCAAGGCACGCATCGCAAATCATTAACAAAGCTATCAGCCATGAAATTTCGAAGCGGACGAAAAATTCTAGTGTTATTGTCCGTGTTTTTTGGTTTAATTACCCTCGATTTCCAATTAACAAAAACTGGTAGATGGTCACTCAAAGAGATATCCAAAGTACCAGATTTTCGAACAAATTTGACATCATTGACAAAAATATGGTCGATAAGGGAACCAGAAGATGGTCTCGTCGGCACAGTAATAAGTTGTTTGAAGTTGAATAATTTGAATATATTTTCATAGCGGACACGGCTAGACGATTTCTGCAGCAAATTGAAATTGAAGTCGCCCAATATTATTGTCTGAATATTAAGGCTATCAGCTCTTGTAATCATAGTTTCAAGGGAATCCAAATAAGAAACATTTGCCGAGGGTGGTCGGTAAACAAACGAGAAGAGACAAGGTCTAGAGCGAGGATAACGTAGCTCAAGCCAAATACTCTCCATGCCAGTAAGTTCCAAATCATACCGACGACACACTGGCAAATGGGCAGGCACGTAGACAAGCAATCCACCGCCCTTCCCTTCAGACCTATCAGCCCAGAAGAAGATGTAATTGTCAACATTCAAAAACTCATCCGACCAGGATCCATCAAGGAAGGTCTCTGAAATTCCCAATAACAGGTTAGGTTTACCCTTTTTGCGATCCGACACAAACGACAATATAAGTTTGAGTTCGTCCAGTTTGTTTGTGATCGAGCAGATATTATAATGACAGATGTTTAAGCCACCGTTTTCAAGGCCCAATAATCCAAACAAATCGTCGAGCGAATTTCCAAGACCGTCGGAATTTGGTCTTCTACAATTTACACCATCACCTGTATCAGTCGAAGGACCGGGATTACTATGAACATCACCGTCTAATAATAGTCTCTGAGGATTCCATTGAGCCAAGGAAACAAAAATCAGTAAAATAATGATAGATTTTAAAAAACATGAGGAGCTCGATGAAACACGTCTTCTCGTCATGGTGTCACATTCCATCGTTAGGGACTCGACCGAGCTCTAAGCCAATCAGAATCAAGAATGATTTGAATTGACCAATCAGAGCACAGTCCAGTCCCATATTTGCAGGACGGTGTCGTATTTTTAAGGTGTGGTCACCCTGTTAAGAACGACCAGTCATCAAATCAGGGGGGATATGCACCTGGTCGTATACAAGAGGTTTTTTGTATAAAAATATTCAAAATAAGGTGGTCGCGGTCAAGAGTATATATATCACTGATCGTGTTGTTGTACGACCAGTTTTTTAGTCGTCCCTGAGTTTAACGACCAGAGATTGAAGGTCATTCAAGGTGAATAGTGTTAAGCAAGTACTGACGTCTTTTGCTATATAGGGTTGAAAGCATTGATGAACCAGGAACAGGATGTTTTAGTCGTAGAATTTAGTGTTTCAAACAACTGATGATCAGTGCGGAAAGTTTGCACAGAAACCAAACATGTCTAAAATGAAACAGTTTCACTTTAGACATGTTTGGTTTCTGTGCAAACTTTCCACACTGATCATCAATTATTCGGAACACGAAATTCTGCAACTAAACATCCTGTTCCTTGTTCATCACTGCTTTCAACCCCATATAGCATCCGCGACAGCACTTATTCAGATCATCATTCACACTGTGATATATATACTGACACACCTCGTTTTGAAAAAAGAAATACAAAAAATTATATTATACATAACCATCATACCTCACCCGATGTGATTTATACTTACGTGCCATCCAAAAATTCCATATTTTTATTTGAAGAGTTGTAATATTTTTTGAAATAAAAATAAATCAACAGTTTTGGAAAAACTGCCATATTTTTATTTGAAGAGTGGTAATGTTTTTTGAAATAAAAATAAACACACATTTTGACTTATAGAATTAATCATAGAAATTTACATCATGGAGCTCTTACCTCGACGCCATCTTATGGCCGAATGACTGATATTCCCTTGTTACTGTATTTTTAAAAATGATATTTCCTCAAAATATTTTAAGATGATATATCTCATAAAAATTATTTGGGTGTTTTAAATCTTCCAAAAAGTTTGAGAGATGGGTTATAGTTGAAAAAATGTTCCCAAAATAATTTTAGATGAAATATTTCAAAAATAAATATGAGAGTTGTGGAAAAAGTTTTATACCGTAAAAGTGTTTAAAAAAAATTTTGAGAAAACCCCAAAAAAATTTTAAGAGAATAGTTGAGTATATAAGCAGATGTTTTTTCATATTTTTTCAGTTGTGTGTGTTTTGCTCGCTTGTAAGTTGTGCTTCGGTACAAGACTCTGACATCTTCCAATGTTCTGTTTTATTACTGCATTGGCGCGCGTTCACCAGTAGTCGAATTTGCGATTGGAATGAGATTGGCTCTGGTCCATAGCGACATTACAGGTCATCCCTTATTCTATGAATTGCTTATTTTACGCCAGGGTTGTTCATTAGCGTATGATGAAAGAGTTAGCTATAGTAAAAACACACACACACACACGATGTAGAAGTTGGATGAATTTTAGTTTTAAATATAACGAATATAAAGACAAAAAAATAAAACACATCATACACGTTCAACTACTAAAGTTTTGGTTGATTCATAAAACAAAAAGTTTTTACCCTTACTATCTGTATACCCCCATATTTTTGGGGAAGTGTTTTCTGCTTCTTCGGGCGATATGGGTCTAAAATTATATTCAGAGTCCGGTTGGACTCTGTATGCCCATTCTTCATCTTTTTCTTCCTCGCTAATTTCTTCATCGCTTTCTCCATCTGCGTAAAGCGGTACGCCGGGTACATTTGTCTCCACATTATCGGGTGGTGGAGGTATCTGTTCCTCCTGCGGTGGGATTTCTTTCTAAGAAAAAATAACATAATAAATATACACCGGTTTTACACACTGCAATCAATAGTAGTTTACTATCGCTACTTACATTATCTCTGTAGTATTCCTTCGGCGGTTCATATTCGTCGAAGTCAAACTTCATTGGCATTTCTTGGCTATTTTCCATTCTTCTTTCTTGATTAAAAATCTTGTACGAGTCGGGTTTTGAGTTTGAGTTTAATTGTCCGTACCCCTTATTTTTATAATCACGGTCTGCGGTACTATTACAAGGGTTTAGTGGGTTTGACCAATCAGAGTTTCTACAATCAAAGCCTCCCCAGTATCTATCCAATCAGAGATCGTTCATTAAAGCCTTCATGTCAAAACAATTGAATTATTACGGGTAGGAACAATGAGTGTTGTTAGACGCTTATGGACGCGAATATATAATAAGCGTCTTGTTCTAATTCCTCCCCCTATGTCAAAGCAGTTGATTAATAATATGGGTAGGGGCAATGAATTTGTGTTGCTGGGATTAAAGACGCGGGTTTATAATTAGCAATTGGGTCTACGATGTCAAAAGTTGATCTATTATACTCGTTGGGGATTAGCGGCCATTTTGTTTGTGTATTTAGCAGATACGATTTTATAATGAGTTCTAACCTGTCTATTCAGTTGATTTATTAATTACTCGTAGGGATTAGCGGCCATTTTGGAGGGATTAGTCCCCGTGAAATATATATATCCGTAAGGGTATATGTTTAAATACGTCTATATTCTAGATATTTAAGCATTTTTACATTTATTTAAACATATTTTTATGCTTTTTGATACTCTATTTTACACTTTTCACACAAATTAGTATATATTTTAATATACCCGTTAAACAATTTTGCAGTGTGTTAATTAATTCATACATGTCAAAACAGATGATAAATGGTTTTTAATAACATATACATGTTTTAATAATTATGAGTAGTAAGGTTTGAGGGGTTCTGGGACAAACCAAAATCTGTCCCAGAACCCGCACCCACTGTCCCAGAACCCGCACCCACTGTCCCAGAACCCGCACCCACTTTCGAGGATGTCCCAGTATCTCCACCCCCAGAAGAAAGATAAACAAAACTATTTTAAGTCGTATCCCGAAAAACCACCTCAAACCGCCGTGTTCCAAAAACCGTCAGCCCACGTGTTTCAAAAAGTCAAAAGCAAAACCATTTTGGTTTTTTTTTTTTTTTTTTTTTTGGTGGAGAGGGTTGCTACGTGTGTTTACCCGCTCGTGAATTCTTTTGTGAACGAGTTGTTCGTGTTAGGTTTTTTATGTTCTCTCATCGTGTGCTTTACGAATTCTTTTCCATCCCCAAGCACCACAGCGTTGCAAAGTTCGCAGCGGAAGTCTCTAGTTTTCATTGACTCTCCGCCGTGCGCTACTTTCTTGTGGAGTCTCATCCCAGTCTTGGTACCCTCGTAACCACAATGACAACGTGTCTGTTGAGTTTGTATAGCTACAACTATGTCGTTACTTCGTGGCATCTTTATCTCTGCTTACCCTCCTAACCTACTTTAAACTACTCCCTCTCAATTCTAAAGTGTCCCAGAGCCAGCGTGTTAATACCGTCAGGCAAGATATGTCGCTTGTCGTCGTTAGAACTCAAGGCTTTCTTGTTTACGGACTCTGTGTAAATCTCGTGTCCACGTGATCTGAACACGTTCATAGTCTTGTAGATAGACACTCCACTGAACAGACAGTTAAGATAGTCGAAGAATTTGATGTCTTTGTCGACCACGCCTTTTTTAACTCCTTTACACTTTTTCTGATCACCACGTAATGTTCTAAGAGCGTAGAGCTTGGATCTGAGACCAACAAATTCTAGAACCTGCTCGCCATGATGCTCATCTTTCATTAGTCCAACCACTTTCTTGTTACGACCTATTGGGATACGACTAGGATGGTTACTCGTGTAACCAGACGTGTCAAACCTCTTTTCAACATCGTCGGCTATGTCGTCGTAGAAGTCATCTGTGAAAATTTCGTACATGAGACTGTCCGTGTCCGTGAAAAGCAGCGTCGCTTTGTCTCCGTACTTTGGTTTGATGTAGTCATAATGAAATTCGTACATGATAGTTTTGCTAATGTCGAGTATAGACATCCCGAGATAGACAGGCTTGTTGAAAACCACTTTAGTTCTTTTCATGTGAACGGCAACTAGGTTCTCATCGAAAATAGTCCTGTGTTGGTAGTTAGGCTTAGCAACTAGTTTTCTCATCTTCTCTTCCGTAGTGACTAGCTGAATGTCAACCCTGTTACGAATATTTTCCATGGTTTTACCAAAGACGCTGTTGTTCATGAGCTTGAAAAAATCCTTTTCAAACTCATTCTTCGCCTTAGTCCTAAGCTGGGTGTTAAGGTCGATGTATGGCTTCATCCACCGACTCTCTTTGAACGTGATACCACGATGAACTTTCGTGAGTTTCAAACCTAACTTGATGTACATCTCGAGATTTTTCTTATGGAGCACGTAGTTGGTCTTGTTGTTCAAATTTGGGATGAGCTTCTCAACACCATTGACCATAACTCTCTCTGG
The DNA here is from genome assembly GCA_035772405.1 of Chrysogorgia sp. JL179-B06. Taxonomy (NCBI): domain Eukaryota; kingdom Metazoa; phylum Cnidaria; class Anthozoa; order Scleralcyonacea; family Chrysogorgiidae; genus Chrysogorgia; species Chrysogorgia sp. JL179-B06. The sequence continues at coordinate 760,348 of JAYKKM010000272.1, forward strand.
TGCTAGTGGGTAGTCGTTATGGAGGTCGTGGAGCTCTTCCGGATATTCGAGATCAACTTCTAAGATGCAAGACATGTCTCTCCAGTTCGCTAGCTGGTCTTCAGTCATCCACTTAAAGCCGTGCGTTGGAAGTGGCTCGCACATGGCACCACCATATAGGTTGTTATCGTCCAAGTCTGGTAAAAACACGCTAGGTTTCGTAGGATCAAATAGCGAGTCTCCGGTTCGTTCCTCGCTATTGATGTGATCCATATACTTGTTGTTCGCGACAGCGTGTCTTTTGGTGATGGTGCTAACCCCGCCACGGATCCCAGCTTCTAACATCAAGAGCATGTCTACGTCTGTGATTAACTCGAGCTTCACTCCAGTGACTTTGAGTAGCGCGTCCCAAGCTAGTCCAGGCGACGTGAAATAGAACGCTGGATCAAGACTGTAGTGAGTCTTACAGGTCTTCCTGAAATTTTCGAAAACATCTTCCAGCAACATCACGTCGGTCTTTAGATACAGGTCGTGGTATTCACGCATGGTTTTCATGTTGAAGTGGTTCCAAACTTTAGTAGCATGACGATAGTCTTCTTCGGAAATGGACGTGTTGTTAAGTTTCGAGTCAAACTTCTCGATAGTTGGTAACCATCTCTCGTCGAGAGACGACAATCCGGTCATGTGTTCATATGGAAACACACCCTTTCGAGAGACTAACTCAAAGTCGTCGCCAAACACTCTTTTCGTTGAGACTAGGTCACCACTATCAAGGTTTTTAACTAACTTGTCTAAACTAGAGGACATGAATTTAAAGCTGTCGAGAAATCTGATTTCTCTCTTGATAGGTCTCTCCTCACCATCGTTGTCTGTCTCGTGATCAACGACGATGTCCTTACTGAACGAGATATATTTTTCTTCATTGTTCGGAATGCACTTAATGTCACCCTCTGTGACGCTAAGGTTTTTCACGAAAAGATGTGAGTCGTAACCAGACAAGTTGTGAAAAATAACCGGCACGAACTTCGGGAGCTTATATTTTAAATTACAGCTGCTATGTGCAGCTCCACGAAACTTACCGGTGAGATGACAGTGGTCTCTGACTTTCCGGTCAGGATTACCTTTTTTCGTCTTTTGAGTCCAGTCTTTCCCACACAGCCAACACGTCTCACTATCCTCGTAGAGTTGTTTGTCTGCTGGTCCGTAGATCATGTCCTCCGCCTTTTTGAACTTGTCATAGATGTTTTTGACAGTTCTTTCTAGCTCTATAACGAACTTTTCACCGATGTTCTCGTCTTCAGTTTTTCTCGTGTAGAGATAGGGTTCTTCATAGTGAAGAGTGTCGTCAAAACACTTCAGATGAAAACAAAATCCAGACGGTGTGTGGTGTTGGTATTTGGTCGTTGAGCTAGCCACTGGGTTGTTGACACAACCATCAATAGGTTCTATGAAGCTTTCGAAATCTGCGTAGACCACGAACGGTACGTCTTGCGTCTTATAGACGTTTTCGAACTTTACGAAGCTCCCCTCTTCCGGCATTTCGGTCTTGATGCTGTCCACGTTGGAGCAACGCTCGACGTGTTTCTCCAGGACTTCCTGTGAGGTGAAGTTGTTCAGACACCGAAAACAGAAGAAGGTCTTACACTTACGCTTGCTCTTAGTGCTAGACAACAACCGGCTCATGTTCTTAATCCATGCGTAGTGAGAGTTGACCTTCTTATCTTCACCCTCTTCCGTGATGAGTAACAGGTTGATGGTGTCTTTTGACTCACCCCCGATGAGAAGTGGATACACACCGGTTTTTTCTTCGTAGGCGAACACGTTAATGTTAATTTTGTTATTTTTCGTAAACTTCTTAATGTCTGACAATGGTGTGGGGAATGAGATTCCAGTCCAGTCGAACTTCTCTGACTCGTCTCTCATCGTCTTGTTGAGTCGCTCGGGATGATCTTGTTTCAACATTCGAGCAGCCGTGATGGACCATTTGGAACACTCGTGGTCAGTCGTGTTTTGTACGTTAACGATGGCTTTCCTAACAGCTAGAATTTTTGGTGTCGGAATGTATGACGACGCGCTTATTGGCTTGTACGTGTCGATGTATATGTCTAGCTTAACAACACTCAGAACTCGCCAACCACTACCTTTTTTCAAGTAGGTCGCCAAGTTTTCTAAAATTTTTCCAACAGACGTGTCGTACAACTCGTCCGTGTCTGTCCCAGTCAAAGTAATACCAACGAGAGAACGAAACATAGCGACTACTTCCACTGGTTCGCTGTCGGTGGCTCTCACCATAACGCATTCTAGAGCGAGTTTTGTTTTGAGTCCGCTCCGCTTCTTCACCTCGTTGAACCAGAGGTCTATCACGAGATGTTTGGATCCTTCTAGAAAGGTCTTCGGGTCTGTCTTCTTTTGGGCTTCGATGGAGTAGGTTTCTGAGAAGCCTCGAATAGCCTTCTCAGTCTTCTCCACGACTTGGTCTTCAGCGTCGTGGAAAACGTCCTCGGGGTCTGTTAGCAACGGACTAACCTTTCTTTTCAAAACTTTGAAAGCACTCGCGACTTTCTTTCTAATCGGCTCGGGTGTGTGTTCAACGAACCAGTCACTCCACTCACCAAGCTTACTTCTCAAGTACGACTTTGGTGGGTCACCGTCAGGCTCTGGAGTACCAGCGATCCAACTCGACCACTCGCCAAGTTTCTTTTTGAAGTAGTTCATTACCCTTTATTGATGACGTCTTTAAACGTGTGGGTTATCGATTTTCGAAAGACATAAGCCTTTCGAAAAAAAGTTCTCTCAATAGTCGTCGGGGATATCTTGTTCGTGGTCACTCAAAAGACTGTGAAGGAAAGTGGCTATCTCGCGAGGTGACTCTTGACACCTCTCCCGGAGCATTTTCTCGAGTAGGTCACGAGTCATGTCTCCGTCCTCGTCCGTGTAGAGATCCCTGAACTCGGCCAGCGTGATCAGCTCGGACACCTCGCAATCCTCACACGGTTGTCCGAGGGTGAGGAGTTGAAATAGACGCGTTATTCTGAATAGTCCGTCAGCCTCGTTGAACCAGACGCTCAACACCATCTCAAAAAACTCTACCATTAACATATTCATTCTGTCCTCCATTCTTATAATCCTTTAAACCCTTGCATTGATTTAAACTAGCTCTTCTTTACGAATTTTGTAAGTCACTCCATCGACGACGAGATCTTTCCCGTGTTTGAGACGATACGTGATTGAGCCAGCAAACATCTTCACGCTGTTTGCCAGTTCGAATATGGATTTGTACCTGTTCTCTTCACCAGTCACTTCGTTCGTCTTGATCATGACTTGAGCCGCTTTCTTTCCTTTGCAGTGGTCATATCTCTTCGGAGCCTCCACTGGTTCTAGTCCTAGTTTTTTCCTGATGTCAACGCGTCTGTCACTATTTGGTAAGCTCACACCACGCTCTTTTGCGAGAGCTCTCAAGTCCTTGAGTGTCTGATAGTCCCCTTTTGGTTTTAACTTTCTCACGTGCGGCATTTTTAGTCTTTGAATCTTGTTAAGCGAGCCTTTTGGTCGTGTCATGTCTCTTTATCACACCAGTCTTTAAACCTCGTTTTTTTTACTAATCTCTAAACAATTTTTTTTGTTTAGAGGTCATGTGTGTCAAAACTTAGAACTGAACTCGTTCCCGTTTCACTTTAACAGCTTCCTTCTTCTCCAAAATAACCAGCTCGTGTAGATACAGTTGGAGGTGTGCCACACCGCCTTTGACGAACACGCCGCTAACGTCGACTGCAGCGTTCGCGTTATACTTCTCGAGTTTCAAGAGGTCTTTGAACTCGACTTCCTTGTCGTTTTCGTCGAAAGCCGAGAACAGGCTCGGGTCACACTTGACGTAGACGACGTCTTTGTACAACCCACTCTTGACCTCCGTGACGGAGATGTCGTCGAGACCTTTCAGCACCTCTTCACCGACGCTCTCTAACCTTGCGACCTGTTCCTCACTCAGACTCAAGGCTGCGGTGAACTTCTTACCGTCGAACTTACTCTTTTGGACTTCGTACACGAGCACGTCCTTGAAGAGGATTGGTGGTGTCTCGATACTCGTCGTGGAACTCTTGTACCTCTTACTCTCTACCCGTTTTCCAAAATTCATTGTCATCCTTTATTACTCCCTACCACCAAACTCAGAGATCTATCGAGTACCTCGCGATTTAAACGTTACGAATTTATAGGTCTTGTAACCGACCCATCCTATGCTAGCGAACATCACTCCCTCTGACACCGAGAGGTAGTCCTGCATCTCTGGTGACGGCGTGTAGTAGTCATGTAGCTTTGGTTCTCTCCGAAATGTCGCGCTGAGTTGGTCGAGAGCCGCGTTCGTGTCGCTTATGTTGTGGTTTGCGTCCGACAACGCGAGGCGTAGTCTCGCTAGTTTGTCGCGACGTGCAACTTCTTCTTCGTTCCACTTTTCTCTCTCTCGCGCGAGTTTTTCTACGGCCAAGTCGTGGCGCTTCATCTCTTCGCCGTATTTGTTCCCTTCAAGAGTCTTGAACAGGAACCCAGCACCTGCGAAGGCAACTGCGTTGAATAGTCCACCTGATACCATAGCAGCCATGTCTCTTTTATCTACAATAAATGTTTGCTGGAGTAAGTTCACAGAGATCGTGCTTGGAAGATTACGTGATCAAGGTTCTTAAACTTGAGAGAGAGATCGTAGAGTTGAAGGAACACGCGAAGTTTCGTGTGAAGAAGATAAGCGATTTAGAACACGAGAACAAGTATTTTAAGAGTCAACAAGGTGGTGCTGCTGGCAGCATAGGTGCTAGGCACTTATGAGCTAGCTCACAGTTAACTGTGAGATAAAGAGACATGGAAACCACCACTAACAGAGATCCTAAACGCGTAGCTCGGGGTCGTGAGTTTGCTAAGATCAGTAGGGCTGCGAAAGAGAGAAAGGCTCGTGAGTGGTTTGAACGAGAAGAACAAATTTCTAAACTTGAGAGAGAGATCGTAGAGTGCGTGAAAAAGATGAACAAGGTGGTGCTAGGCACTTGTGAGCTAGCTCACAGTTAGCTCACAGTTAACTGTGAGATAAAGAGACATGGAAACCATCACTAACAGCAATCCCGAGAGAGCTAAGAATCCTAAACGTGTGGCTCAGGGCAAGTGGTTGTCAACGGTCAGTAAGGGTGCGAAAGAGAAAAAGGCTCGTGAGCGGTTTGAACAAGAAGAGCGCGAGACGTGCGATGAGCAAAGTAACGTTAGTTTTGTTTACGTTGTCGGAACTATAGGTGTTATCACAGGAGTGACTGCACTATACTTCGCGTACAGACAAGACGTGTTCACGACACAAGTCAAAACCCAGAGCGCTCCCACGACTTCTCAGTCTCAAGAACCAACGTCTACTATAGAGTCTTTCGACTAGTTCACCCATAATAAAAGAATGACCGATCGCAAAGTTATCATGAACGAAGTTTACGACACCTTACTCTACGTCGCAGCTGGAGTTGGTGTTAGCATGGCATCCAGGAAAATTTTCGGTGAGTCTCTCGGAGCACCAAGTAGTCTCGTCGGGACGTTGAAACTCGCGGCAGCGATCAGCGCGGGCACAGTCATTATCAAGTACGCACAACAGCAGAAAATGATCCCAGACGACCCTTTCAAGTGAGTTTACACGTGTTTTCGTAATGGTCACTCATTACGAAAATCTTTCGTCGTAATAAAGGTATGTACAGTCAAAACTTAGAAGAGCTGAGCTTCACGTTGAAGAAGGATTTGAAAATTTCAAAGAAGAAGGTACTACGACTCAAGGTCAAAGCTATTGCGAAAATAGTCGTGACTACGATCGTTCTCGTCAGCGGGATAGTCACATCGATATTGGTTCCGAACCCCGTATCAGCGGCTGTCGCTATTGGCGCTGCGACGATATTGTCAGGATCGGAAGGTGTCAGACATACAGTGAAAAGGTTAAAGTCGGTCATGAGCAACAACAAGATCATCAAAAAGACAGACAAAGCCACTGACGAAAGGATTTTCGTTGATAAGGTCAGAGCCTCGGTTGGAGTGGACCCGTCCGCACCACCGTCGATATATCCGAATTTACAAAACTGAGTCTCGTTGTTTTTGTAACCCGAACGGTTACAAAAAAAGTAACTCTCACACTATGTTGTATTCTAACATCATGCTCTTACACAGTCTCGAGATCTCGTCTGGTTCCAAGAACCCACTCACGATCTTTAGTCCGTAAATCTCTGCCGAGACGGGTTTGTTGATACTCGACACTTTTCTACTCGATCTCGAGAATGCCGAAGAAAAGTCAGGCTGTCCAGGAGGTGCGGCCATTCTTGTCGTCTCGAACCGCTCGTTGAAAAAGATGGAGCCGAACGTGGCTCCGGTTGCCTTCTTGTTTGACGTGAAGTCGCTGTTTGAAGATTTCAGGTCGTTCACGCGAACGTGACTTCCACTCATCATCCAGTGACAGGAGATCAGGTGTTTTTCCAACCAGTTTACGGTCGGGGGAAACACACAGTTATGTTCACCGACTGGCCATCCACCACCAAATGTGATCTTGTCGTTCGGGTCAGCGTTGTAACCAATGAACTTGTCGTAAAGTCCGTTGTCGTTACCAACGAGATACGACCATCCTCCGAAGGACGGTGCGGAGAGCAGTTTGATCACCATGAAGATGGACACGTTGATCGTGGTGAGTCTAGGACAGTCAAAAAGCATTCTCGTGGATCTTCGGTTACTAACGAAACCGTCCCCGACCGAAGGACTCTTGCTATAGACGTCTTGGTGGAAGTGAAAGTTCCCATCTCTAATTTTCGTGACTCTCGTCCTGCCAGAGTGTCTTGTGATCACCGCGTTAGACACGTTGATGTTGAAAACAGTCTCGTAAGGTTTTTTTTTCTCAGGTGCAGTAGCACCCTCGTCATATCCAAGATACAAACTCATTTATTTATAATACGAACTTGCTCACTATCACTCCTAGCAACACTAGTGACAACGAGAACAGCTTCGAGTTCCCTGTGGTTGGTTCGCTACTAGTCACAGGTGGCGCGGTGGTTTTCTTCACGTCGTCTAGTGTCTCGAGGTGTTCACCACCACTAGCGTGTGTTTTCACAGGTTTTTTACTTGTGCTCTCGAAGTTGAGTCCACTATTGAAACCAAAGGTCATGTTCGTTCCCGATGACTCTCTGAGCAGGTTGTTGTATCCCGCGATGGGTGTTTTCAACAGAACCATGCTTCGCGGTATTAACCACGTGTTTGGAGTGACAGCCATGTCCAACTTTACATTCGTGTCTTTGATAGCCTTGTTCATGAGATTAATCCACGTGCTAGGTGAGTATTGCACGACCGCGTCTTCCACGATGTTTCTGAAAACTTGTTGAACTTCACGAGCACTCGCGCGTGACCCGACGATGCTTTGTTTGCTTTTTGCCTGTGCGCCAAGCAACGCGTAGACGTAGACCTCTATAGACTGGTTAAGTAACTCCTGGCCTAGCTCGGTGATCCCGTCCGATGTTCTAGAACAGTAGCGCATGTAGTCACCTTGAAGATCTTTGATGTCCAAGAGCCAATTACCACCTAACGGGAGGTTTGACTTTAGAACTCTATAGTCCGGGACGTATAACCTGAGGATGTCAGCGATGTCAGTCTTACTCTTGTCGAGACGAAACATCACTCTCCTCATGGTGAAATACACGTGGAATTTCATGAGACTCGTGATCTGTTTTGGAACGTCAGGACTAGCTGTTAAGTTTTGTAGTGAAACTCCAGACCTGTACGTGGCTATGTATAGAGCTGTGATAGCTTGGTAATAGCTCTTTGTCAGCGTCCACTCCGTATTGATCATACTCCCGTCAGGTCCGTCCTGATAGTACTTTTTCGTGTCGATGACTATCCTTGGTAAGTTTGACTTGAAAGAGTTCTTGTCGTCCACGAAGATGTTGAAATTATTGACTTGGTAGTTGAGAGTGTGAGGTGGATATCTCACGATGTCCTTACCGTGACCAGCCGACTCCGTCAGTGGTAACTTTTGAACTGTACCACCACTATTCCATATTTTTGGAAAAGGAGTGTTGTTGTGTAGCCATATCCACATGCTCTTGTCGTTCTTAAACGTGGTGCTGGTGATGTCCGTCGAAATCATGTCGTTGTTTCGAAAATAGATGTCCACTCTCGTCACGTCACCTTGTTGAGTTTGAACTGGATCGAACTCGAACCTACTCATCGTGGCATGCGGGTATTTTTTCAAAAGGTCTGACTTAGCCTTCCGAGTCGCGATCTCAGAATTCTTGGTAGCCTTGTCATAGTTCTCACCGTAGTAAGCTCGTATCATTTTATTTACACTCCAAATAAAATGAAGAAACTGTCAATATTTGTCGACGATGGTAAGAAAACCCTCGCGCTAGATAGGAGTTTGACGGTCCTAAGAGACTCGACTTTAGTCGTGAAGTCGGTGAGTGTCTATTGGGACTACAAGAACGTTATCAAAGACTTCAACGATGTGATCCGGTACAACTCGAAGAACCACGTGATCCCGGAAGGCTACTGGACTTTCGTCGCTCTCATGACTTACTTCATGAAGAAGGACGACATCATGATAGAGCTGTCCCACAACATCTACAACCACACGTGCACGTTGAAAACAGAACACCCTCTCAAGCTATACAAGTTTGGAGAGCTACTTGGTTTCCCAGAGGACACAATCTCAGGTAAAGGAACATTGGTTAGTCCAGGCAGGGTAGACATTAACAGAGGTTTGAGATTCGTGGAGATCCACTGTGACACTCTCGTGGACGAGACCATTAACACGACAGGTAGGCAGTCTAGTATTATCGCAGTTCTCCCGATCACGTCGGAGTCCACGTTGAGCGGTACCGTAATACATTTTCCTTTTGTCGAGTCTAGCACACCCACTCGCAATGGTATATACAACAACTTGTCTTTTCACACAGAGACTAACGTGAACGGTGTGAGCAAAGTGGGGAGCGTCTTGCTTGACATCAACATACTCACGAATAAAAACCATGGACAGTGATGTTGTGACAGAGCAGTCCTTAAGAGACTTATACTACGATCCCGTGACTGGTTACCAAAGCATGGAGAGACTATATCAAAAAGCACTAGGAGAAGGTCTCAGCGTGACCAGAAAGTCCGTGAAAGAGTGGCTGAAAACACAAGACACCTATACACGGTACAAGCCCGTGGTGAGACGTCACAAGTTTCGAAAGACGTGGGTCTCGTATCTTGGTGAGCAAATTCAACTAGATCTCGTTGACATGGGAAAATACAAAAACAAGAACGACGGTTACTACTGGATCCTAACGTGCGTCGAGATTCTTAGTCGCTATGCTTTCGCTATCCCCGTGTATCGCAAAGACACGAAAAACATGACGAAAGCCGTGGGTGAATTACTACGACAGTTTCACGAGAGGTTCGAGATATACCCGAAGTTCGCACAGTTTGACGATGGACTAGAGTTCTATAACGTCGGTGTCAAGAGCTTGTTAGCAAAACACGACGTGGAGTACTTCTCCACGAAGTCTGACAAGAAAGCGGCCGTGGTTGAGAGGTTCAACAGGACTCTAAAAACCGTTATGTGGAAGTATTTCTACAGTAAGGGAACATACAAGTGGATAGACGTTCTAGGTGGTCTCGTCGAGAACTACAACAACACGAAACACGGTAGCACTCTCGCGAAGCCAGCGGACGTGAACAAGGCTAACGAGAGTCAGGTGTGGACGACACTTTTCGGTAGTGAAGTTGGTGAGTTCCCGCTACCAAAATACAAGCTCGGTCAAAAGGTTAGAATAAGCAAGTACAAGAGCACGTTCGCGAAGGGCTACGAGGCAAACTTCACTGAAGAGATTTTCTCCGTGAGTAAGGTGGTCCGTGGTGATCCGACCGTCTACGTTCTTAGCGATGAGAGCGGGGAAGACATCATTGGAAAATTCTACGAAGAAGAGTTGTCAGCCGTGGTGAAAACAGAAGACGCCACGTATCGTGTCGAGAGAGTCTTGAAAAGAAAGACGGTGAACAAGAAAAAGATGGTCTTAGTCAAGTGGGCTGGTTACGACGACAAACATAACTCTTGGGTTCCTGAGAGTGAGGTGAAAAATTTGTGAAAAAAAAAAAAAAAATTTTTCGAAAAAATTTTCTAAGACCCTTGTTGCTATGCGTCACGTCAGAGAATTCAGGGGGGTGGACGGAGGTTTTGAAAAAAACATAGTTACCAAGACCTCTCAATTTTTTTTTTTGTCAAAATATTTTTTGAAAATATCTCTCGGTTGTCATGTCGCGCGAGAAAGTTGGAACAACCCCCCCTGACCACCGCGTCCCTAGTTACAACGAGCGTGAGTTATGGAGGGTGAAAGCAAACTACATTATCCTCGCGAGAGACTTGTGGAGCTACTCACTCGAGAGAAAAGAGCGAAGAGACTTTCCGTAGCACGAGGCATCGCGGCCAAAGAAAAGATGGAAAGCCAAAAGGAGAAAATAAACATGATAGAGGCAGAGGTCGCCGACAACAACAGGAGAATAGCGTGGTTAGAGGAGGAAATCTCGAAGCTACCACCTTCGCCAACACTATGAGAAACACTACCGACATTTGTCGCTCATGCGGGTCGTTCTCACCTTTAGAGACGGTCAAACTTTTTTTTTAAAAAAAAAAAAAACCATGTCTTTGTACATAACCAAATTTTTGTAAATTTTTGTACAGAAAATATAATTTTTTAAAAAAGTCTCACGAGTCGTTCGTTAATATCTAGTCCACGAAGAGTGTCTCTAGACACTAACGTAGTGATAACTCAAGTTATCACCACGAGAAAGTCGAAATTCGTAGTGTTTCAAACTGGTTTTCGAAGTCTTTCGCGGGCATTTGTCGTTTTCACCTTCGCACGGGCGCACGTGGTCAGCGGTCGCAATAAGAGTAGGGAGGGGTGGTACCCCTCTAGGAAAAAAAAAAATTTTTTTTTTTCAACAAATAAAATGGCAGAGGCTGAAGACAATTTCGAGATGGAAGAGAGATTTCCGGAATATGATGATCTCGACAACGAGGAGCTTGACACGACTCTAGACAATCTTAACGAGAGGTTGTTAGTCAACGATGATCCACTACTCACTGAGAGGATCACGTATATTAACCGTCACCTCCTCGCTGAGACAAATTTCGGTGGTGACGTTAGTCAAGACGTGTTCATTCAGTTGGATAAGTATGTGCAAGACTCTCACGGGCAAAAACTCAACCCCTACTCGGAGAGCGTCATCGAGCTTAGAAACAGAACCACTGTCAAAAACGGAAAAGTGGTTTTTAGAGAGCGGCTCAAAAATGGTAGATACTCCACAGTTGAAAAAATAGTTCTCAATAACGTAGATGGTTCGTACGTGAAAAACTCAGCAAAAAAGAACGTGAAAGCCGTGGAACAGTTCGAGAAACTCGTCGACTCCGCCGTGGGTGAGAGTAGGACGAGTGAAGACCTCCCTATGATCAACGTTCGACAACAAAGCTTACCAGAGGATGTTTTCGAGAGACTCGGTGAGGAGGACCAGCGCGTTGTGAACGGCGTGTTGAATCCACCAGACACGATGTTACCTGAAAGTAGAGTCGGCGACCGCGGAGCCATCCAGCTTACTATTGACGAGTTTGAGCAGCGTGGTGAGAATATTCGTGAAAGAATTCTAGACAGCGACTTTGAGACGGCTAGGAGGCTAGCTCGAGAGTCCGCTGACATAGACACCGTGGTTGACGTTCTGGAGAGACAGCGTGTCATCGAAGAAACTCGCGGGGAGCAAGAGAAAGACGTGTCACGACTAGAGAAATTTAAGGAGTGGATTAAAAAAAACATGATAAGCGTCTCAGCTCTCGGTATCACTATCGCCGGACTGATCACGACTATAGTCGTTGGGATGCGGACCGCGGTTGTGAAGGGAGCTGGCGCTGTGAAAACGTTCGCGAAAGCTGTTAAAGACGTTATCTCAAGGCTCGGACCCTGGGCCGTTGGCGCTGCGAATCTCGTCTACAACATTTTGAAAGTGGGTGTGAGCGTCTTGGGTTTTCTCGCGAAAAACCTGTGGTTGGTTGTCGTGGCTTTGGCTTGGCTTCTTATCGAGTATTGGCGGTCAAAGCGAGTTTAAAGCGGGGGTTAAATAAAGAGAGAGTAGAGATGAGCGAGAAAAAAGTTGGTAAAGTCTACATGTTATTTAACATGGTCGACTCTGAGACCTATGTTGGAGCTACGTTTAAAACTATCAAGCAGCGACTTGCACAACACAAACATCACTCCAGAGAGCCGTCGAAACAAAACCGTAAGTTGTATCGCAAGGCTACCGAGGTGGGATGGTTAAACATGCGAGTCGCCGAGATGGAAAGCCTAGCGTGTTCCAAGCGACAACTCAAGGAGTTGGAGCGTGTCTACATAGACAGACTCAAGCCGGTCCTGAACACTCGGAGAACGGGAGTTTTCTTCAAACCTGACGACACGTTCAGTAAGTTGAGTTACGACAAAGACTACCGTCACGTCAACGCCGACAAGTACAATGAGACGCTAACGTGCGAGGAATGTGGTCGTGAAGCTAGTCGAAGTAACATGTCACGCCATAAAAGATCAAGAGTTCACAAGAAGCTAACCGTCTAAACCAATAAACATGTGCTTTCAACTTCTTCAAATTTTGAGAAGGTATTTTTCTCCAAAACCACGACGACGGCAACGCGTGGACTCGTTCGAAGATGTAGTTCTAATAGACTCCACAGAACCACCACCAGACGACGGGTATGACACTATCCATTGATCACTTGACCTTTCGTAACTACGTAGTTACGAAATTTTTCACGTTATAATAAAGATGGCTACTAACCTGAACTTAAGACCGAGCACGATAAAAACTGTCCGAAGTGAGATCACTGGTCCACGAACACGCCACGTGGTCACGATGAATCCAAACTCAGCCAACCCTAACGAAACACTTTACGTAGACATCCCGAAACTTAAACCAGACTCGTGTTTGGTTCCAGGGAGTCTACATATCCTGTTTGATTTCAAGAACTCAAACGTTAAAAGTTGGTTTTTGAACAACCTGTCGAAAACTCTTCAGAGTCAACTGACCGTCAAGATGGCTGGTGAGATAGCCTACGACAACGTTGGAGAGTCAACCATCGCCGTCTACAAGGACATGTGGAAGACATCTCTCGAACGTGACGAGATGATCGAGTACGGCGTTGGCGCCGAGAACCTTCGAAAACTCATCTCGAAAGACGATAGTGGAGCAGCTAGCGGTAACACCGCGAAGGTTTCTGACGCGTTGATGTTTGCCGTCTTTGGAACCAAGCAAAAGATTTCTCTCGACAAAATCTTAGGTGACTCAGGACTCTACGCTCCATACGAGATGAGTAATAACCTGCAGTTCCTCATCAAGTTGCCAGCAGCCGCTGACATCATGGCTGCTCAGAGTGGAAGTGCTGTCGGAACCTACTCTCTAGAGAACTTGCAGTTGGAATATGAGACCATCGACAACGTAGACCTCTCGAAGGAAATCACGAGTCTCTACATGGTCGGGAAGTCACTTCCATACGAACACGTGACTCTCATGAAAAATTCACCTTGGACGGCAGCCTCGACGTTAATTAACGAGAACATTAACCTTCCCCGAAAGAGCATGAAGGCCGTAGTCCTTCTCTTCACGAAAGCGGCTATCACAGACTCGGAAGAGTTCGTCTATCCGAACATCGAGAGTGTGAAAGTTACCATCGAAGGCGTTCCCAACGTAGTCTATAGCCAAGGCATTCCGAAGTCGAGGTTCTTCTCAGAAGCCGAACGACTATTTGGTCAAGAGAACCAGAGCGTGTCGCATCGAGACTTTTTCAAAGACAAGTTCGCGTTGACTATTGATCTGAGAAGTACTCGTGACCAGACTGTTCACGGATCCGGAAAGAAAATTTTGAACACGCAATCCGGGATTTTGCTGGAGATCACCAAGAAAGCAACGTCCACAGCGTTGATATGTCACATCTTCGTGTTGTCAGACGCGCTACTAAACATCGCGTCCGGAAACTTGCAGAGCATTATTGTCTAGACCCTTTCCCTGTTTTTTCCTATGTCAGCGACATAAGAAAATTTAAAAATAAAAGATGGAAATTCCGTTCAACATGATGATCGTAGGACCTACCTATTGTGGGAAGACATTCTATCTTTTGAAAATGCTTGAGAACCACTTCAAGGGTGTGTTCGATCACATCGTTCTGCTCTGTCCAACCATATTGTGGAACACAACCTATCATAATTGGAAATACTACCACGACAAGGATTTCATCGTCTTGCCTGTGGAACAAGACAGCGTAAACAAGATGTTGAAACTCGTTGTCGAGACCTACACAGACACGAAGACACTGATTATTCTCGATGACTGCGCGAGTGGACAAGACGTGAAAAACAGAACTAGCGAACTAGTGAAACTCGGCTACTCGGGCCGTCATTACGGATTGTCCACTATAGTTCTAACTCAACAACTGACGAGCATCGCGAAACCGTACAGAGAGAACATTTCGAAAATAACTAGTTTTCACAACACGAACAAAAAAGACATGTTGGAACTCATCAACGACTACTTGAACGGTGTCTCGAAGGAGGACGTGACGCGCATCACGACCGAGCTGCGAACCAAAAAACACGCGTGTTTAGAAATTAATCTCCGACATCCTTACGGTTACGAGGTTATCTCACCTGAATAAAGAGATGGATCCAGAAGACTTAATTAACTCTCCGAACGAAGAGTCTGAGGACATTGCGAAAGAAGTGGATAGGAAGCGTGAAGAACTAATAATTCTCGCGAACGACGGCGAAATTAAAAAGACGGAGGCTTACGTCAGAAAAGCTAACGCGAAAACCATCTTGAAACTTTACGCTGACTACGAGGCAGAAGTTCGCGAGAAAAGCACGGTGTTTCTCTGTGACATGTTACTGTCAAAGTTCGCTATGATGATGGGTGGACTAGACGCTGTCGAAAAACCAGAGGAAATGGAGAAGGATCTAAAAAGAGACCCTTATCTCGCCAAAGACCTGAAATGTATCATGTCGAGACTTACTCCACTCATTCCGTTCATAGGGTTGCTATCTGGTGGACTCACTGTCGGAAAACATGTGTATAATCACACGAAGACTCCTAAACCTGAAGAGGAAGAGGAGACCAAATAAAAATGTGTTGTGACAACATGGAAGAGATTGACGGACAGTTTTTCTGCGTGGTGTGTGGAGAGGTCGACATTTCTAGAATGATGTCTCCACCTAAAAAGAAAAAAAAGAACTACACTACTACTAGACACCTTCCCGAAGAAGAGTGGAAGGACCGTACGCTTAGTGATCGAGAGTACCTCGCCAGACGAGTGAAACTTCAAGTTAGACTAGAAAAAGAGTACTATCTCACCAATCCGGAGATGGTGTGGAAGGTGGCCTACAAAAAATATTTAGACTGGTGTTTTAACACGCTTTCATAATTTCTCAAGATTATGAAAACTCGTTCAAATTCTGATCCACACCTCGTCAGGAGAGCCAACTCTAAGTCTACAGATGTACTTATGTCGTACGCAAGCGTTCCAGATCTCTCTCACTAGCTCCAGACTACCTACGACCGCGTTGCCATCGTAGATGTGAACCTCTTCGGATAGCTCACACAGGATCTTGTTCACTAGACTGGATGTACACATGTTCACTCTGGTCACTAGACGTCCCCTCTTCAGGAAGCAAATGTCTATCGTCATCTTTATCAGTCACGAGTTTCACGTCGTCATATCGTTCATAGCCAGCCAGCACGTCTAGCTCGAAACTAGTGGCCTCTTTTCCAAATCTCACGCCAAGTTTTACTCGACGGTGAGTGTTGAAAGTCGTGTTTCGTGTTGGACGGTCAGCTTCCTTGCTTGTAAGACAACCCATTTTTTATCGTTGTCTGATCTCTCTCAGCTCTGCTTTCCATAGCCTTTCGACCACCGCACTCCTGTCGTCCACGTCACGCGTGGTACTGTTTATCTCCTTCCACATGGACTCTTTGGCTCCGGGTACTCCCTCGTCTACGGCTTCTTTGGTTCTGGCTATTATTTCACCCACGACCTCTATGCATCTGTACTCCAATCTCTCTATGGTTTCTCTGTGTCTGGCTAGTATTTTCTCCTCGTCCTCGAGCCGTTGTTCCCGCGACGGGAACGGTCTCCTGCTAACGCGATAAAATATGTGACCGACAAAGAACAGGCAACGTGGCTCTCCACGAGCCTCTTTCGCGAGTTGTTTGGTCACCCGTCCACGAGTCAAGTCTCCGATAACCTCGAGAGCTCTCCTGACAGTAGGAAACTCGAAGGCTTCCTCGTCGTTCACGCAAACGTATAATCTCGTTGACTTCTTCTCTCTTAGGACTGTGCTAGTCAGCATCGAGAAAACTCCTGACAGCGCGTGTGCCACCTGAGGTGTCTTACGCTCTCCGAGACACTCTAGGAAAGTGAGTAAGCCGGTAACTGCTTTCCGGTTCACTACTCTTTGTTTAAGACCATGCTCTGCGAGTTTGGATCTTAACGTGGACGAGACGAGTCTCGCTGTGGATTTTGGCTTGAAAAATAAGTCTTGGAACGTCGCGACTACTACTTCTTGCTCACTCATTTTATGGTTGTTTAAACCATGCTAGGGGTATTTAAAACTCGTTTCATCTCAATAAAGTAATGGTTATTGGGTTTTTTGACAAAGTTGTTTTTGGATACCTTCTCGTCGACCTCGTCGTGTCATGGTTCGAGAGTAGAACACTATATAACAAGACCCTGTTAGAGCAACTCGTGAAAAAGGACCAAGACGAGGCTCTCACGTTGATGGAGGACGCTGTTCGTAGGTGTAGAGTGCCGGACGAGTCCTCGTAAACTCTCTTTTTAAAAAACAAAACCAAAATGGTTTTGCTTTTGACTTTCAGAACACGTGACGAATACATGTCGACGCCGCCATCTTGGGAATAACTTTTGAAACACGTGGGCTGACGGTTTTTGGAACACGGCGGTTTGAGGTGGTTTTTCGGGATACGACTTAAAATAGTTTTGTTTATCTTTCTTCTGGGGGTGGAGATACTGGGACATCCTCGAAAGTGGGTGCGGGTTCTGGGACAGTGGGTGCGGGTTCTGGGACAGTGGGTGCGGGTTCTGGGACAGATTTTGGTTTGTCCCAGAACCCCTCAAACCTTACTACTATTATGGATTGGTACAATGCATTGTGTATGTGTTTGGAAAGAAGATGTGCTTTCCAATGAGATCTTCTTGATTTTCGTTTCGTAGTATCACAGCAACAATAATTCCAGCTTGGACACCCATTCGGGTATTAAGATGCGAGGTGAGATTAAAATCTTTTAATATTATCCCGCGCCGGTCATCTAACCAAATTTTATCTTCTTTCATAAAGTCAACAACATATATAAAAATTCAGAGGTGTATAACTTAACGTTATCAAGTTTAATTTCGTTTATATCTATACTTGTTACCATGATGAGTTTTGTCTAATAATAAAATGTTTTGGATAGAGATGTCTATATATACAAAGGATTAATCTTTTACAATGAATATATAAGGATTGGTTAGATACACACTTTTACCAATCTTATCGTGTTGGGATGAATCGAATTCTATTTTAAAATAATTGTTATATTCATCGTTAAAAAAAAGATCATACATCTGTGTCGGTTCGCCAGCGGGTTTGGGTATGGGTCTTGAGCCAATTAACTGTAGATTTCGTTCACGAGATAGATCCCTCATAGATATTATATCTATAAATTTTGCTTGATTCATGGTTGATAGGGGAGGTTCCTCGATATGTACATTCACAAACTGTCCGATCAAATGTGTAAAATCGTCCGTTGAGTAGGTATATATATATTTCTCATCCCATAACAATAATATCTTATATAGTATTATATCGGGACGTTCATTGTTGGGTAACATATCCACTTTACGACATTCAAGCACTTGATATTCAATATGTGAAAAATACTTAGCTAAATCGGTCATTATTGCCAACAGAGGATTTTCTTTAGTACCCACAATCATTTTGAAAGTGTTCTAAAAAAAATATTACTTCTAACATGTGTTTTTATATCTTTCCCTACAACGTTTTACGGATAAATATTTAAAACTACGCGTACCGCGTTAAGTCAACAAAAAGATTAAAAAGATTTACATGTATTAGTAATCGTCGGGGCTATCTTATAATATTTATTTTATCATTCGACCAATGAGAATACCCCGATTTTTTATTATGGAATCAAGTTCAACCAATCAGGTTACCCCATTTTTTTTAGCTTGTTTTTTATAAGCGTTTGATTCTCAATTTTTTAGTCACAATATAATTATGGCTCGTGTGAAGCAGACCCAGAAAAATGTTGAAAGTGGAAAAACAATTGCTTGGGTTGAAAGTAAAGGAAAAGATATTCCCAAAATGTTAAAACAACGACGTCTACAGCGACAAGAATATCGTAAAATGGGTCTGGATATTTCAGATGATGAACAATATACATCATGCCGTCAAGAAATCAGAGGAAGAAAGAACGTCAAACATCGTGCAACTAAAGACATCGCACAGTCGCAATTAAATTTCGCTGTACCGATAGCTCAAGAACAGTCCAGTCACATATACCCTCTACTCCCGCAAGCGAAGTATAACACGTCGCCACGGCAGGTAAAGATACCGTCTCTACCCCAGCAAGTAAATTCACCATCTCAAGAACAGTCCAGTCACATATACCCTCTACTCCCGCAAGCGAAGTATAACACGTCGCCACGGCAAGCAAAGATACCGTCTCTACCCCAGCAAGTAAACCACCCACCACCTATACTATCGCAAGAACAGTATAATATACCTCTTCAAACACCGCAAGCAAAGTATAATACATCTCCTATTCCACCGCAAAAGATTTCACCGCCACAGGTATACAAATTACCCGTTCAAGAAGATGAATTAGATAATTACATACACGAAATGCCCATTGATTTCTTTGGACAAATCCCTATTCCTTCTCCTGCGAATTTAATACGAATGTGTGATGAAATGGTACCCGTTCAAGGAACACATTTATTACAAATTGTTGATGAATTAGCAAACGCTCTTTCCCCAACATTATCTCCTATTCCTCTTTCACCACCACCACCACCTATGTCTACATCACCCCAACCATTATTTCCACAAGAAATACAACTGTGTGAAGAAGAGGAAGAAGAAGAAGAAGACGATCGAGAAGTATTGAACGATCCTCCATTGAAGAAAAGATGTTTTAAACGTTCTTTAATTTATATGAAACGTGAAAAAAAGGCGATGAACATCATGAAGAAAAACGAATGACAATCTATTCGAATTATGATCAAGATATTATTTGTACACAACGCGATAAATATCGTGAGTTAGAGGGTCTCTATATTGAGAAACTATATATAAATAAACAATATTTGCAATGGCGTTCTAAAAAATTTACGAGCGATCTTATGGAAAAACGATATATAATGGATAATAATAAGGAAATAAAAAGAAAGCATGATTTGAAAAAAAGAAAACCAAAATGTATAAAATGATATTGTTGTAAATATAAAAATCAGTAAAGTGAAATCATGGAGGTGTGGAATATTATGGTAAAAGAACTGGCACGTTTTGAAATAAAAATCAATAAAAATATGGAAAAAAGTGTGTGGAAATGTCTTGACGAACATGAGAATTTGTTTAAAAATATTATTGAACATTTAAAAATTCCACGTGAACTTTTGGATGTATATAATCGGATGGATAGACATGAAATTGGACAAATAATAGCATTTTTTGCTTTAATCCTGTTTTTTTAGATATAAAAACATTGATAATGAAGAATATTATATAAAATTGTTTGTACGTCAAACAATTTTAGATTTTAGAAATTCTCATCTTAAATTCATTTTATTCCCCAATGACAAAAAACACACTGGTTTTTGAATATATTCTTTGAATTTTTAAAATTAGTCTAAATACAATTTTTCAATACTCTGTATTGTAATGTCAGGATCTTCATAGTTAATATTATATGCTTCTATAATACTCTTAATAATAAAAGTAGATGATGTAGTATTATCAGATGTAATCCTTACAGTATAATTAGTATAATTATATAGTATAATTATATAATATATCCAAATGCGGAGGGTAAAATTGTAAACTAATGGCTCTATTATTTTGTATAATACTATTATTTTTTTTGTATAATATTATTTTACAAAGACTTTAAACTTATAATTTACACTTGTCTTATAAAACAATTTAAACCAATAAGAGTAATTCTGACAATTTTTATAACAACAGGTAATAGGCGGAGGTTTCGTTATCATTAGCTTAACAATCTTATCGAGATTAAAATTATAAACCCTATCGTTACTAGTGTTAATTTTTTATATAGGGTTATGATTTTCGCAAAAGAAAATAAAACAACTTGCAAGTTGATTAACTATTTTCTCAAAATTATCTAAATTATGTAGATAATAAAAAGTAGCCTTCAAATAAAACGGATCTACAAAATATAAATAAATACAGCAATATGTAAATTCACGACTAAAACAACGATTAAGTCTATGTAATGTATTACAAAGATAGGACCCTCCATATCCTATGGCTTTAGGAATTGTAGTTTGATCATCATTAATAGTAATAGAAATAAAGTGGTAAATATCATTTCTAGGGTAACAACTTGTTTGAATTTCAATAAAAAAATTATCGGAATGATTATCATTCAAATGAAAAATAGATTTAACTAATGTTTGAGAGGGTATTAATAGTAATTTATGATAACGCGAACATAGTTTTTCACCATAAATATAATATTTTCGTTGTGTATGAACAACGGGTATTATATAGTGTTGTTTATCTGTTAAGATTCGCCAATCCTTGCATTCATCTTGGTTCATTTCAGTTTTCATTTTTTCAATATATGCATAGTCTCCATACCCCTGACCAATTTGTCTCGATTCAATTTCCATACATTCGATAATTCCCCCATAGTAATAGTCACATAGGTCACAGACGGCAAATAATAATCCAATGTATCGGTTACGAAAATGTTGTATATAATAAACAATTTTCAATATCGTCTTAATATTGATTTCGTGGTCACTAGCTTGTTCATAGGTTCTTTTATCACCAATGTTTAACGACATTCTCAAAAACGAATGATGGAACGCGTTTTTTAAAAAATCGACTTGTATATATACTATTTTCCCATTCTTAAAATATATATTTCCACACGCAGAATTTAACACGAATTTGATAAAAATTTGAAAAAAGTACTATTGTAACTACAATGTATAAACTAATCCCACGAATATTTAATATATCAACTGATTTGACGTGTGTGTGTTTTAGAACAAAACAAGACGCCCGCTAGGCGTTAACTTGGGCTACTTAATCACTGGACAAATTAGGGAGATATGGCGTGGATATTGCTTGCAGAGGTTGGGCGGGGGGGGGGGGGGGCATGTTAGACAGTTGGAATTAGATAACACGCTCGTCTTAATTTTTTTATTTGTTAATATTATACATGTATGGAGAACCTAGATCTGGACAACATATAATTCATTTACTGTATATTATGGTATTTTACTGTCAATTATTAAACTGAAGTGAAGTACATGACACAGTATTGTGACATTTTGTGTACATGTATTCGACTTGATTTCAGTTGCTGTTTATAATTATACTGTTTTGATAGTGTTCACAATTTTCATTTTTTAAAACTTGTCTTGAGATGCAAAACTCTTTTGATGGTGTTCACAATTTCCATTTATTTATGACATACATCAGATGATTTGTAATAATTGCCATGGCAACAGAACATCTAAAGACCACACACTGTTTATGTTCGATATTATTCAAAGCATTATTGCAATTTATAGTCTTCTTTCACAACTCCACATGAAAATTCTTTATAAAAGAGAGATGTACGAATGGCAAAACATATGCAGTGAATCAAGTTTATGGCTTTGAGCTTTGTTGACAGTCGCTTGGTTTGATAATGGCAATGTTAATACATTCACAAACAATGCATCCCATCGATTCAAGCATGTGGTTAAAGCAAAGTTATTTTGGTGGATATTGGAATAATGGTAATTTCTTCGACTTTGGCTGCATGAATGACAGTTGTTTCATTTGATAATGGCAATGTTACAATAATGCGTTCCATCGATTCAAGCATGTGGTTAAAGCAAAGATATTTTGGTGGACATTGGAATAACAGTAATTCTTTGGCTGCATGAATGGCGACTTGAAATTCCACTGAGTTTGTAATCACGATGATATTTTGGCCTATGCTAGTGATGGGAATTATGCCAGTGAAGTTCTGTCTCTGTTGACTTTGTGGACTGCGCATTGATATTTAAATGCCTTTAGCACTTTACTCCACACTCCATTGTTAATTTGGTCTTTCATATACGATACCAGTAATATGTGAAAGTCATTTAATACCAATTAAATGTAATAAATTGGTGGTTGATGGTTTAATAGCTAGTTCAACTCACAAATCCAACTGTGTGGTCGTAGAGGCCCTTTACTTCAGATGCCAGTGTTAATTGGGTTTGCTGTTTCATTAATACCATATTATGTCGATGTTATAAGGTCATTTAATATACACCAGAGTATTAAAGTGGTAGTTGTACAACTCCAATGGCAATGACGCCTTAATGTAAGTATTGCTGAGGTTTTTCATGATTGTAACAGATCTTTAGTTTTGTCTGAAATACGAAACAGAGAGAAAAGAAGTGAGTTAAAAAGAAATTAAGCTATATGCATGCATATAGGAACTTTGCAATATTAAAGAACAATTACATAGAAATTCAATACATTTGTTTACTTACATTAATTTGTTGTCCCTGCATGGTTCTGGTTGTCCAGGTGTTGTACTGTAAGTCCTTTTCAGGACAGAGGCACTGAGGATAGGTGCACCATCCCAGGGGTGGGCCATTAGAAATCTTTGGGAGAGGGGTAAACAAATATTTCTAAGCATGACTTTTCTCATCCTATGAAAAAGCTCTGCAGGATTTGTTTTTGGACAATATAAAGGGGTTGCAGAAATTGTCACCCTCTCCCTGCAAGATTTCCAATGGCCCCACCCCTTAATATATTAAATATGGTTTGTGAATATACAATGTCGATTCATGGACGTCTGAGGAAACTATGTACAATAGGTGTATAATTAAGATAAACTTGCTATTGTATTAAGATAAACTGCATGTAATTAATATAATATTTCAATTAATGTGACAGACATAATTAATATTCTCTAGTTGCAATATTGTACTACGATTTTGATAGCATCATGATCAGAATAATACACATTGACTACGTAATTGTCAATTATTTGAAATACTGTGGATCTAATATAGACATGGTCTAATAAGCTACCAGAAGATATAAATGTAGGTTTTGTTACAATCTGAGTGTAATTGACTTTGAAGGGGTTAAGTTGGACATCGTTATAATGCAAAAGCAGATCGAGTCCTTGGTCAATGCCAAAGGCGTCCCGAAGCCCACGAGTATGGAAAAATCCGACAAAATAACTAATCTTGAACGTGAATTAGAGCATGAGAAAGAGAGATGTAAACAACAAGAAAATAAAATTTCCATAATGATTAAAGAAAGGAATAAAGAAGTTATCGATCACAACAACCTAGTTTGTTCCCTGGAGGATAGAGTGGCCAAAGCAGAAGGCGAAAGTGATTCTCTAAGGCTTGCATTGATATTGATTACGCAAGATAAGATAGCCAATTTGAATGAAATTACACCAACTATAGAAATCCGCCCCGAATCTGCATACCAGCGAGTAGAAAAGCCCAAGGGAATAAGAAATGGTACAAAGAAAATTAACACCCTTGACATTGAGCACAAAAACAGATTCGATGCCCTAAGAGACGAAAACGAAAACAACGATGGAAAGTCACAGGAAATACCACCGAAATCGTCATGCATTTCAAAGGAGAATAAAAGAATTCCAAAACCACATCGCGTTGAGAACAATGTCAAAACGAATCTACAGTTGAATCAAAAACCTAATTATGAGAGAGTCAGCCAGGTGAAACGAAGTAAAGTTAAACATCATTCACAGGCTATCTTCCACTCACAAATAAATGGAAATTTAACCGATTCAAAATATTCCGGTCAAGTGAGTCACAATCGCAATAAAGTATGCTTAGAAAAACAAAGCCAAGTCAATCATCAGTTACCGGAATGGATGGGCCATCTACCCCTGATCGAAATACCAATGCCTGCAGATAACAAGCAACACAAGTATTTTTTTCGGCCACGAACGAGCAGGGAAGAATGGTTGAACTATCTGGAATTTGTCAGTCGAACATTACCGTGATAGAAAATCCTGTAGTACAATTAACATACAACGTCACCCATTCCACCGTACCTAACAGAACGATTCCTGTGAGGATAAGTTCGAGAATTCCCAATAAAAATTCGAGAATAAAAGCCAATATACCACAGAACTGTCCTGCTTTTTTAACTGAAATCTGGCTGAAAGACTCGATAGAACCGCAATCAATTCCGCCGAGGCCTGCCTCCCCACGAAGAATCCCTAAAAATCGGCCAAGAAAACACAATCCTAACAACTGCATAACAATTAAAACTTGCGATATGCCTATTTCTTGCCCCCTCCCATCAATCTTCCTTACCAATATTTGTCATATCATAAATAAGATGGTTGAACTACATGGCATTGTTACCATAAACAAACCCACCTTGATTATGATTACAGAGTCCTGGCTTAATACGAACATACCAGATTCTGCTATATCGCTTGGTAATAACTTTAACTTATATCGCCGTGATCGACCCACACTCGGAGGGGGGGTTGTGGCATATGTCAGCACTCAGACACCAAGTACCCGTCTAAACTATTTGGAAGATGGTAAAGAAGCATTATGGCTACTACTTAAACCGTCCAGGACCCCTAGACCATTTAGTGTGATTGCGGTTGTTGGCATCTATTATCCACCAGGACAGACTGTAGAAGCTGAAGGAGAAATGACTGAATATATCACTAGAGGACTCGACTCCATACTGCATGATCATCCGTCGGCTGGTATAATAATCACTGGAGATTTCAACCAAATGAACCTTAATCAGCTGTGCAGGCGTTTCAATCTAAAGAAATCCGTGAGAGCGCCCACGAGGGGTAGTAATACCCTAGATCAAATACTTACGAACATGTCTGAGTTGTACACTGATGTCCTGCACCTACCCCCTGTTGGCAGATCTGACCATCAGTGTTTACTACTACTTCCTAAAGTGAGACAGAAAGTTAAACCATCTTCACGTAGAGTACACCTGTTGAAGCCTGGTAATCTAATATCGCTCGGCCTAAAGTTAAACCTCGAGGCATGGATGTCTGTTTTCTATGCTCACGATGTTGACGACAAAGTTAGTGCGTTTACCGAAATCATAGTACGTATGCTTGATGATACAATTCCCGAACGTACTATACGTGTTCATGCCTCGGACAAGCCATGGATGACACTACACATTAAACAAGAAATCAAATCCAGGCAGAGAGCTTTTACTAAAGGAGACTCAATAAAATATAACCACCTGTGTAATAAAGTATCCGTACTAGTAAATAAGGCGAAAGCCCAATACTATCGATCGAAGGCTGAAGGTTTCCGTAAACATAATCCAGCGAAATGGTACAAGGCGATATATCAACTAACCGGAGCAGAAGACGGTAACACTACGAGCCCATCACAAGATGCAGCAGCTAACACTGCGGAGTTACTACAGGAAATCTTTACCAGGCCATGGCAGAATCTCCCCCCAACCGAAATTCCAAGTCTCTCTGAGATAGCACATCTTCTGAAGGAGGAAACTCCCCTTACACCTACAATCGGTCAAGTCAAGACTTCTCTCAGACAACTAAATCCTAGGAAAGCTACCGGGTGCGACAAGATCCCTGCCTGGTTATTAAAGAGATTTTGCGAAGAACTAGCACCTGTGGTCCACCATATTATATGTAGCAGTATTACGCAATTCAAATACCCAACACCATACAAACATGCATTGATTACTCCAGTACCTAAGGTCTATCCTCCTAACGATGTTGAAAACGACTTTCGTCAGATTTCCGTACTTCCTCAATTAGCTAAAGTTCTCGAAAAGTTGCAGCTAAACCTAAACAGCTCTGTTTTTGAAAAGATTGATAACAACCAACATGCCTTCACCAGTAAACGGTCAACGGTGTCTGCGCTGGCAACTATCTCCCAGAACTGGTTCAACAATACAGACAATTCGCGTGATGGCAAGAATGGCATTCATGCATTGTTTATCGACTTTCGAAAGGCTTTTGATCTTGTGGATCATGGGATCCTTTTAACTAAGCTTGCTGAACTAAATGTGACAAAAGGCTTTTGGATGTGGACGCGGAGCTTTTTGGAAGGCAGGACCCAACAGGTAAACCTGGGGGGTACTTTATCATCAGTTAAGCCATCTCCTACTGGCGTCCGCCAAGGCTCCGTTATCTCGCCCACGCTATTCAACGTACACATAAATGACCTCGAAAGTTCGGTCCCTAACCATCTTCAAATCAATACATGCAAGTATGCGGACGATTGCACCCAGGATGAAGTTGTTCATATGGGATCACCAAGCCACATGCAAGAGGTTCTCGAAGCAATGCACAGTTGGGCTGCTAGAAACAAAATGATGTTAAACCCAAAAAAGATAAAAGACATGTGGATCTGCTTCAGAAATTCAATCCCAGAACCACCTTCCCTTTTTATTGACGATGAAGAAATAGAAAGAGTGAGTTCGTTTAAATTGTTGGGCATATGGCACCAAAAGAATCTGAAATGGAATTGCCATATTGAAAAGATGACCAAGAAAGCCAACAAACTACTCTTCTGCTTGAGAGAATGTCGCAGAGCAAACTTACCAACAGATGTCGGCATTACGTGCTACCAAACTAAAATTAGACCTATACTAGAGTACGCAGCACCTATATGGAGTGGAATCCCGCAATCCTAGAAGATGAAGTAGAAAACATCCAAACTAGGAGCCTGAGAATTCTAGGTCTACCCCGTGACCACTTACAAAGCCTAAAGCATAGACGGGACGATCTCACTATCCGTGAACTCCAACGAATCCAAAGTGATACAAGCCATCCATGCAATAAATTATTACCTTT